>OY856187.1:116208051-116475054 GCA_963693315.1 Diogma glabrata
TTTTCAAATAACTTTTTTTGTAATTTACAATATTTTTGGTAAACTTACAAAATTTTTTTAAGTTGTATACGTATAAAAAATTTGTAAAATTTACTTAGTTTTTTTTTTGAGTGAAAGGTTTGTCATTCTTCTTGTATGTTTAATGGCATCTCAGACGGGATATCATGCTTTTCTATACTTTGCGTCACTATTTCCTGATATATATTGAGTATTTTCGGATATTTAAATGTGTCAACATTCCAGCGCCTGGTCTGTTTAGCTCGTCTATTAAATGCAGCTCTTGCTCTTGTACTTAAAGATTACAAGCATATGATCGGTGTCCATATCAGCATCTCTGTATGATAGAACGTCAGTTACACTTGTAGAATGTCTCTTAGAGATCATGAAATAGACGAACGGGTCTTCCGTCGTTTGATTTCCACGTTCCTTTGATTTTCTTTTGAGGAAACAAAGTGTTGGAAATAACTAGATCATACAAAATAGCCAGTTGAGCTGCTCAAAATCCGTTATTGTTGCTGGTATGATGCAAACTATTGGGGCCGATATGTGTTTCAGTTCTGCAGTCTGCACTTCTATCGATTTGAGCATTGAAGTCACCTACCACGATTTTTTTATCGTTCCGCGGGATGTTATTGACGACTTCTTCGAGTTCAAGAAAGAATAGGTCTTTAATGTCATCTGTTTAGTGCTTTGTCTTCAGTAGGTGCACGAACATTGACGATGGTTACATTAAATTTCTGCGTGCGGAATCAAGACCATGGACTTGCCCATCGTCTGTTCGAACCATGTCAATTCGTTTCAGCATGCATCGGCTCATTTTTTAAGTATTTTTCAGTTAAACATCATTCTTAGAATGCAATCATATATCGCAGGACATTGAAAATTTTATAAAAGCAAAATTATAATACATAGTCTCGTCTTTACATCATGAAATCTATATGCAATAATTAATGATGTATGCTATTTTTTATGTAAAATTTTTTATTCGTTATGTAAAAAAAACAAGATTGAATGGACATTGTGTCGGTTTGCATATTCGTACAATCAATCCAAATACCCGATTTTTCCCGTTTCTTTAAGAAAAAAATACCCATCAAGCTTTCAATAAAAATATACATATAAATCAGTGTTGCAAAACGAAAAAAAAATTCGTAACGTTATGCGTTTCGTTTTTATAACAGTATATTTATTTTTTCGGTAAGTTATTTCGTTATGAAACAGAAAAATATTATATTTTATAATGTTATAACGTTATAATTACGTTATTTTAAAATTAAATGTAATGTTTAAAAGATTAGTTTTAAACATTACCTTTAATTTTAAAATAACGTAACTATAACATTATACTTAAATGTACAAAAATCGAAAATCTCTGATGAACAATTATAAAATTATTAATTTTAAAAATCATAGTAAAATAAAACTAAATAATTAAATACATTAAAAAAATTTGACTCATTTCAAATCCTTTAATTTTAATTACGACCCCTTTTATTATTTATTCACTATTGTTATATATAAAAAACAATTAAAAAACAATAATTTAAAAACTTTTAAGCAAGTATATTTTTTATAATTCACACTACTATAGTTTCGATCTCGTGGAGACCATCAACGGGCGTAGATATGTAACTGACGTAATTAAAATTAAAGAATTATACAATGGATTATTCACGTCACTATCCGACGAATATTTTGAAATCATTTCAAATTAAAAATAATTAATTTTTACCAAAACTTAGCAATCTTATCAGAAGTTTTCACAAATCTGAGTTTGTTTATAACTATTAGAGTTGCTTTTAATAGATCTTCAGATTGATTTCTCGGCCAGCATAAAAATATTCTTTCTTAAAATTATTCAAAACACCTGTGATGCAGAAACGGCTACTACAGACTTGAAATTATTTAAAATAAACTTAAAATTGTACAAAATTTTAGAACTACCAAAATCTTTATTTTAAGCCTCCGCAAAAATTGATAAAGAACAGATAAGTTGGATTTTATTCAACTGGTTTTTGCGTTTTGATTTTCATATACATAATTATAAAAAAAGTCACCCGAAAAACGAAATAAAATATTGACGTTATCGTTACGTTTTACGTTATTGTAACGTAGTTTAATTTTTAAAACGTTATGAACGTAATTATTACTAGTAACGCTATTTCATTTCGTTATTTCGTTTTTGCGTTAAACAAATTTTAAAATAATTCAATATAAATTAATAAATGTTACTCTATCGGAAGGATAAAACGTTGTATTGGGTTCATGTTTAATGAATTTTATTTTATAATTAAACACTATTGTTTCGATTCATCTTGTGGGATAAACAAGATACAACTTGTGGAATAAAAAGTACTGCTGTGAAATGGAGCGTTAAATCTATTAAAATTGAGAAGAACATTTTTTAAAAGAAGAAATATGTTTTGATTTCGTGATTTTCAAAAAATTTTAAAATTGTAATAGCTCTTTTTCGATACGCAAATAACTGCTCAGAAATAAAATAGTCAAACATCAAAATTTTTTAATATGTTTAAAATGCATAGAGAGCCAACTTGTTCCAGAAAATCGAAAAATAAAATCACAGTTCCATGTGATTTTATTTTTCGTTTCGCTGGGTCAAAATATTCCTGAAATTCAGATAACATGGTGGTGCTTTGGGTTTTCGAAACGTACCTATCTCCCTAAGAAATATTTCTACATCAGAAGGTTGAAATTCCATCACGGATTTGACAATACTAAAGCCGATAGATGGCAGATACATTTAAGAAGAATTATTCGGTGATCGACATCTTTCTGAAGCATGGTAAAATTTCAAAATAAATTTTAATTTACAACGCTTCTTTTATTAAATGTGAAAAATCCCGCACTTTCCAAGTTTTTACCCGCTTTCCCGTTTTATATGAAATATCCCACAAACAATATGAAATATCTCACACTGGTTAAATCGCATTCAATATTTTTGAGTCAATAAAAATCTATTGCCTTATTGAATTATCATATTAGATTTGGTATTTTGAACATCTATGCCCATATCTCATGTATTAGTTCTCATATAATATAAGTTTTAAAATGAAAGTTTGTTAATATTTGATGTTGCAATATTTGAATTCATATAAACGAAAAAAAAAACAAAATCTTTTCAAAATTGAATCCGAATTTCGTCGAAATAGTTTTTATTTTCATTATAAATATATGAAAAATTTCTTTTTCAAAACAGCTTATTCTAGACAAGTTGAAAAATTAAACTACAAAAATTACATAAAAACTGTTTAGTTTATGTAATTTTTGTAGTTTGATTTTTCAACTTGTCTATAATAAGCAAGCTGTTTTGAAAAAGAAATTTTTCATATATTTATAATTTGAATAAAAGACAAGTGAAGCCATGCATTCACATACAACAGAAACAGAAACCGAATTTCATACAAATTTGACAGCAACTGAAACAGAAACCGAATTTAGAAACAGAAACAGAAACTGAAAATTCGTCTGTTTTGTCTGAAACCGAAACAATTAAAATTTAATTGTTTTTGGTCCAGAAACTGTCACGTGACCATATTATTTTAAATTTATGATAACGGGATTGTATATTATTTTAATAAATAAATATTTAATCAAAAATAATTTGTTTTGAATTTAGTTTTATTTTATTTTGATGGATATGTTATAAATTATAATGGATAACGAAAAAAATAAATTTAGTTTAGAAGATGAGGAGAAAATTATAGATTTCATAATAAAATAAAATACACAGTTTCAACTAATTCAAATCAAATACACAGTTTCTTGAATTACAATATTTTTTTTTATTAATTTAATTTTTTTGATTTTAATTGGGTTAAATATATATGGATTGGGTGTTTTAATTTTGGCAGATATAATATAAAATGACAGCTGTCATCTTAAAATTCGGTTTCTGTTTTATTATTCACCACCGTCAACCAAATTAGAAACAGAAACAGAAACTGAAAATTTTCAGTTTCTGTTGTATGTAAATGCACGGCTTAACCATTGAAGATTTTGATAAATTTTATTTTAATGACATTGGCCCTTTCCACACTTGTATGCAGTGTACCACTTCACTTCTTCGTTTCTTACCTCTCTGGCTATAATTTGGAGCTGCCATATTTAAATTTAGCTTATTGTTAATTTATAGGCAAAGAGGTAATAAACGAAGAAGTGATGCGTTGCACTGCATATTAAATTGTGGAAAGGGTCATCAATGTAGACTATGTGTAAACACATTACAACATGTTGATGTTTATTTAATTTACACCGTATTCAATGTCATACATTTATGTTTTCTTGTTTCATCAACAGATGTCACATCGAAAATATGTCATTTATTAAATTGCTGCTATATGAATGTTTGTTGTTTAATCAATATATGTATTAAAATCAAAAACGCGATTTAAGTAACCAAAACGTTGTTTTAAAAATTTTGTTACCGAATATTTGAAAATATTAATTTAAAAACTCAATAAGGTATATGATTTTTCTTAATTGATTCCGTTCCGAATCAAAATATTTTTAGCCACAAATTTTTTTATATGTAATTGTAGGTATTCTCAATAGTTTTGGAAAAAAGCTAGGAAAAATGAATGACAAAAAAATTTCCGAAGCTCGTGATTTAACTCACATAGAGCGAATTGGAGCCCATTCACATATTCGTGGTTTGGGACTTGATGATATATTAGAAGCAAGATTAGTTTCCCAAGGAATGGTTGGACAAAAAGATGCACGAAGAGCAGCCGGCATAGTTGTTCAAATGGTTCGTGAAGGAAAAATTGCCGGACGATGTATTTTATTAACTGGAGAACCAAGTACTGGCAAAACAGCGATCGCTGTAGGAATGGCACAAGCCTTAGGAAATGAAACACCGTTTACAAGTATGTCAGCATCAGAGATCTTTTCTCTTGAAATGAGTAAAACCGAAGCGCTAGCCCAAGCAATGCGTAAAAGTATTGGTGTGCGAATTAAAGAAGAAACTGAAATAATAGAAGGTGAAGTTGTTGAAATTCAGATTGATCGCCCAGCAACAGGTACCGGTCAGAAAATTGGAAAAGTAACATTGAAAACAACGGAAATGGAAACAAGCTATGATTTGGGAAATAAAATTATTGAATGTTTTATGAAAGAAAAAATTTTAGCTGGAGATGTTATTACGATCGACAAGGCGTCTGGAAAAGTAAGCAAGTTAGGAAGAAGTTTTACTCGTGCAAGAGATTATGATGCAAGTGGTCCTCAAACTCGATTTGTTCAATGTCCTGAAGGTGAGCTTCAAAAACGGAAAGAAGTTGTGCATACAGTAACTTTGCATGAAATCGATGTTATAAACAGCAGGACTCATGGTTATCTAGCCTTATTTTCTGGTGACACCGGGGAAATAAAACAGGAAGTTCGCGATCAAATTAATAGTAAAGTAATGGAGTGGCGTGAGGAAGGAAAAGCAGAAATTAATCCTGGTGTTTTGTTTATTGATGAGACTCATATACTAGATATTGAATGTTTTGCTTATTTGAATCGTGCTTTGGAAAGTGATATGGCACCAGTAGTTATCATGGCTACCAATCGTGGTATTACACGTATACGTGGTACAAATTACCAAAGTCCTCATGGAATACCTTTAGATCTTCTTGATCGAATGATTATTATTCGTACAGTTCCTTACTCAGAAAAAGAATTAAAGGAAATATTAAAAATTCGTTGCGAAGAAGAAGATTGTTTAATGAATCTCGATGCTTTAACCGTATTAACTCGTATAGCTACTGAAACAAGCTTACGTTATGCTATTCAACTGATAACACTTTCATATTTAGTATGTCGTCGTCGTAAAGCTACTGAAGTGGGAATTGAAGATGTAAAAAAAGTTTATTCAATGTTTTTAGATGAAAATCGCAGCAGTAAAATATTGAAAGATTATCAAGAAGAATATATGTTTAATGAAATAAAATCAGAATCATCACAGAATGATCCATCATCGATGGATTGTGGTGATAACTAGATATGAATTTAATTATTTAGATATGGTTTATTTTAATTAGATGTATGTATTTTAAAATGTTGAAATTATGTTCCAATTGATACAATTTCCATTTATTAAATTCTAAAAAATTTAATTTCATAAACTGCAAATCTTTAATTTTTATTTTATATATTAGATAATCAATTCTCGTAGTATATATATAGTCAAAACCCCCGATATATCATAGCCATACACTTTCACGCCATTTGCAATAAACAATGAACATGAACATTGCCATATGCAAAAAATTGGATTAGTGTTTTTGATTAAATATTTTTGAATTTTTTTTATATGGAGTTTTATTTTTCCAGATGGCGTTATGAGCGTTATGGCGATTTTTTGATTTTTTTTTATATTGAGTTTTAATTTCAAAATGGCGCTACAAGTTCACGATTTTTATTGTGCTAAAAAATGTAGATGGCTTCTATACCGGGGGTTTTGATATAGTTCACAAAAAAATTTAAAGTTAAAATTTTAACATTTTGTATGAATAGTGTTCACCACGATTTAAAATGGAATCCAACCTAATGCGGTTAGTTTTATTTAACAGCTGCATTTATTTGCTTTAGAGTTGTGGTTTGGAATGTTACTATTTAGTACTCTGGGGAATAGACATTTGGATAGTACACATCACATCCTCGGTGCCATTCCTCCAGTCCATTCCTCGGTGGTTGTAGTATTTATCGCTCTAGTGCTGTTTATATTTAACTCTTCCTATTTCGCGAAGTCTATTTTGCAAAGTAATTTCCAAATTCTGAAGAGAAACAAATGCGCTATCGAAGTCCTAGAAGAATAGATGCACTGATGCCGGGTGACTTTCATTTATTTGATTGATCTATAAAAATTGTGTTGTAATGATCGGTACACCGTATGCTTTTTAGTTTCTGTGACACTTTCAATCTTTTGTTCCGTGGGTAAATGGGTTGATAGTTTCCTCATAGTTGTCATTTGAAAATTTTCTCCTCTAGATGCCTTCAAAATATTCTTTCCATATATTAAGTTTGGCAGATTAAGTCTGAGTGGTTGTGTGAGTATAGCTTTTGTATTTTTGTTTCCTAATTCGTTATATCTATATATATAATACCCAAAAAAATGAAAAAGAGTAGCCATACCATAGAAAAGACGACTGAAGGATATACGGTAGGGAAATTTCTATTTAGTATTTTATACTTTCTCTTCAAATTTCAATTTATAGGCTGGGGCCGTTACCTTTTTGAGATGAAAAAATTAGCAGCAGGCAACGGCTGGCTGGAATATATAGTTGAGGTAAAAAACAACGAAAAAAAAACTTTCGAACTTGAGAAGAAGGGAAGTAGTGAAATGGGGTTCTATGTAAGGGATGAAAACCGTTTTTCGTTATTTGTGGCGAAACGAGGCCTCTTAAAGAAAAGTGTTTCATACAAAAGTTGTAGATAATAAAAAAATCTAAAACTTTTATTGCATACATTTTTCGACATAACCTCAAAGTTTGCGAGAAAATGACGAAAAACCGATTTTTCTGTTTTTTATTTTTTTCTCGCGTGAAAATTATTTAATTTTAATGAGACTTTGTGAAAGTACGTAGTTATTTGCACATAATAAGCATGAATTTTTTTCAATTATGGAAAATAAATATTTTTCGACATTTTACCATTTTTCCGAAAAAACACCCCTATATTCGGCGAACAACTTTATTGATTTTTTTTGGATTTTGATTTTGAAAATCGGTTTTTCGTCATTTTCTCCCAAACTTTGAGGTTATGTCGAAAAATGTATGCAATAAAAGTTTTAGATTTTTTTATTATCTACAACTTTTGTATGAAACACTTTTCTCTAAGAGGCCTCGTTTCGCCACAAATAACGATAAACGGTTTTCATTCCTAACATAGCACCCCATTTCACTACTTCCCTTCATCTCAAGTTCGAAAGTTTTTTTCGTTGTACGTCAAGTATATATTCCAGCCGGCCGTTGCCTGCTACTAATTTTTTTTTTCAGCAATAAACATCCTCAACGGCCCCAGCCTATTAGTTTATGCTTTGCTTTTGGAGTGGATAGACGCATTATTTTAGATTTAATTTATTTCAGGCTTAAAAAAATTTTTGTTTCAAAACAGCTGTGTTTAAATTCATTTTTCACTTTCTTTTTTTCGGAAAATTAAAAATGAAATTCATGCATAGGGAAAGATTTAAAAAAATTATTTTAAGTTTCCTTTCTTCTGCATCTTAACTTTTATTTTAGTCATAATTTTCTTTATTTTTAAATATTTTCTATTGATTAGAAATTAAAGAAACAATTCATAAAATTTATTTGTTCTTTCTTTGCAAAACAAGATAAGCAGGCTACAGACCTTCAATCAATTTGTCAATCAATTGAAAAAATCGAAATCGAAAATAAACGAAATAAAATTTAGGGGATTTTTACACTAAATTTTATTTCGTTTATTTTCGTTTTCGAATTGATTGACAAATTGATTGTAGGTCTGTAGCCTGCTATAGAGAAATATTTCATAATAGCCGTGTTTGATTTGACTGAAACAACTGAATAATCTGAAAAGAATATATTAAGCATAATATGTAAAATGCATTTTAGCTAGAACATAAAAAACGTTTCGTTGTCATTGCCAATGCAGTGGGTTGTGAGAAAGGTTCGGGGTTCAACGCGGTCCCTATATTTATTTTTTATTGTTTTTTTTCTATTTTTTTATGATACCTCTTAGTATAAATATACCTATATCGAGTACCAATATCGAGGATATAATATCCGAAATGATTCTACATGGTGGTGAAACACTATCCTTAATATTTTTTGAATTGTTCAAATGATCTGGCGGACTGAAATCATGCCACAGGACTGAAACTCAGCTATGCTGATACCGATCCATAAAAAAGGTAATCGCTTACAAGGTGCAAAGCAAACTACAGGTGAATGGCTCTCCTCTGCACAGCATATAGGATTTTTTCATACATTTTACTGGCCTTTAGGAAAAATCGGTCCTTTTATTTATTTTATTTTATTTATTTATTTCGGCAAAAAATACACAAATTAAGACTAATAAGACTTATTTACAATCAGACTAAAAAAATGTAAAAGAACAGCCAAACAAGACTAGCTTCAAAAATCAAAAATAATACTAATAATACCAATAATAATGCACTAATACAATATAACAAAAATTATTTCATCAATCATCTTAACAACACATAACAACTTACAACTAACCTACTACAGTTCACTTTTGTTCCCCGACGGTCCAACTCACCAATGCCGCACGAAGTATAGCAATAAAAAAAATAAAAAAAAGAAAATGCAATAATTCAAGTCCCAATCCAGTGTCACAAGACAAGAGACTGAGACCAAAATTAAAGCAAGAAATAGAAGCAGCAGCCTACATGACAACTCAAAACAGCATCCAACAAAAAGACATTAAGCATTAATCAAGGTTACCAAGTGTATTGAAGTGAGCCAGCAAAGATTTTGAAAAACACGAACAGAACTAGCCTCTCTGATAGCCAAAGGCAACCCATTCCAGAGCCTACAAGTTCTCACAGCAAACGACAATTCCATAGCACCAGAAACATGGAATAGTATGATAAGATGCCTCGTTCGATTAGAGATAGTAAACGATAACTTCTCAAGTAAATACACAGGCTGACGATATTTGACAACCTTAAAGAGACACAGCACCGATCTCAACTTCAAGAACAACTCAAACTTAGTTCCGAGAAACTTAAATGAGAACACAGATAGATGATCCCTCTTCCTGAGTGAATAGATGAATCGAATACACGAGTTAAAACACAGCTTTAATCTATTAATAGTACCCATATTTGCCCCTGAAAACACTTCACACCCATTAAGAAAAAAGGGCATGATAAGAGACTGGACCAATTTAAACCGCAACTCAACTGGAAGAAGATCTTTAACCAAATACAAACGCCGAAGCATCATCCAAACTTTCCCGATAACAGAACTTACATGATCATCCCATGAGAAGGTCTCATCCAAGATGAACCCCAGACTCCTAGCACTCCGAACATAGGGAACCTGAACATCATTTAAAAAGACAGGAAGAAGACTCTGATTAATTGGATACCGATAGAAAGCAATGGCCTGACTCTTGGCAGGGTTCAAGTTTAAAGAATTTTGATAGGACCACTCAGCAATAGAAGAAAGATCATAATTGATATCAGCAACACAGGTGGAAGATTCCATGATGGGAGCAGAGCAAGTAATCTGAACATCATCAGCAAACAAATGAACTGAACAGCTTCTCAGAGCTGCAGGAAGATCATTTATGAAGAGAATAAAAAACAAGGGACCCAATATAGACCCCTGGGGAACACCTCTGTAAAGTGGTCTAGAGGAGGAACACTTATCACCCACAACCACACGCTGAGATCGACCAGAGAGATAGGATAACATGAGGTTTGCTGCAGAGTTAGAAAAATCAAAGAAGTTTCTTAATTTTGAAAATAATTTAATATGATGAACGCAATCAAACGCCTTGCTAAAATTTAAGAAGAAGCAGTATGGTCAACCTTTTACGATCCATATTGCGACGAATCTCATCAGTAAGATCAATCATAGTGGACGTAGTGTTGTGAAATTTCCTAAACCCAGACTGTTTGATATAGACACCAGTACCACTATCAATAAAAGATAAAATTTTAGATATTTTTAGATATTTAGGATCAATGCTTCACTCAAACAACAGCATACTTACAGATATAAAAGCTCGAATCGCTGCAGGTAATCGAACTTTCTACTCAATTAAGCCACTCCGTGGATCACCATATGTAACAACTAACACCAAAATAAGTTATACAAGACATTGATTAGACCGGTGATGATGTATGGGTCGCAAACATAGACCCTTTCACAAAATGACGAATCACACTTAGCTGTATTTGAGCGTAAGATCCTACACTACATTTTTGGGCCACTTAAGACAGACGATGGATAGGTTGTATCCGTTCCAATATAGGATTGCTTGGCTTGGGCATGTTTTACGACCCGATTCTGGAATGATTAAAAAAATGTACGTTAGTACCCCAGGGAGTGGGCGACCGCGAGGTAGACCACGACTGCAATGGGAGACGAACGTAATAAACGACCTTAAAAAATCGGCTGCCATGGTCATCATGTCGCTGTTGTGAATGACATTGGTGAATATTCGAAGATGGTTAGCTTGGCAACGTTCCTACATGGAGCATGAACGCCACAAAAAAAAATGAGTACCAATATATTCAATCTGGTATATTGAATTCTCCAAATTATCTTGTTGTTTAGCGGCTAGATTAAACAAATAATAGATAATCGCTGTTTATGTTTGCTTGTTAGGAGGAGAGAAACGTCTTATCTACCATCACCTGCTCGATTTTTAAGTTCTCTGTTGGTTTTTTCTCGTATGTTTTCTTATGTGGGCACTTTCTTCTACCTAGGCATTTCTGATTTGTAACAACAATGTGCATATCTATGGGGATTAATTTAATCAAATTTATATATTTATTTAATTAATTATCAAATTTAAATTTAATAAAAATGTTTTATTTATTAACAAACAACTTTTTTAAATAAGTTGATAGTAAATAAATAAAACATTTTTATTAAATTTAAATTTGATAATTAATTAATTAATAACCAACTTGGAGACCAATTTCATAATATATATATTTTTTACATTCATGTAAATTATTTATTTAGCCATGTTTATATATTTAGTCTATGCAAATGATCACGTAACTTGTTCGTGACAAAAACCGACTGAATCAATTATAAAAGCTTAATCTTGACCTTGACGGTACCAAACAATCGAAAATAAAAATTATATTATGAAGAATTACTCTTTGAAGATCAGATAAAAACCCAAACAATTATTGTAACGTGTGCATAGTGGTTGTATTTCTAATTTTATTCTGTTACTATTTGATTTCCACTCAAGCTTGGATTTTGAATCTAAAATAAATAAGCATGCGAGATAATTTCGCATTGTTATAATATCTTGATCTTTATTCGTTCATTACGATCTCAGCTTGGACTATAGTATCATTGATTCTTGTTACAGCTCTAGAGCTCTGAAGGCGGTAACATACTTTTCGTGTACGGTCAAGTGTAGATATTTGATTTGTTCAGTTTAGTCTTCTAGGTTACGTTTTTGTAACGCAATAATCAATTCGAACTTCAAAATTAACACAATATAGTTACCGAAAAGATGTCGTCATGTAACTTTAAATGATTAAAGTCCCATCGCATCAACTTTTGTATTGTTGAAGTCGAATTTTACGCCTCAAGTAATTTTTTACTACAGATGACACTTTAATTAAATTATATTTTAATTACCTCAATTTTTGAATGTGACAATAATTTTTTCGAATGTTTTTATTTACTAACATTAAAAAAATGCATAAAATTTTGTGATTTATTTATAATATAATTATTTTATTGGGGATTTTTGAGATCAATTAAACTCAAGTAAGTAAAGAAGTAATTGGAATTTTTTCAATTCAAAGGTATGGTTGGAAGATTCTCAGAAACAAACTCCACTTCTCATTTTCCGTATGAATCCGAACCTTCCTCCTCACTACTCAGTGACTGATTCGACTCCTTAGGCAGACACGCTATCGATTACGTCGTTGAGGCGATGACGACAGACGATTTCGAAGTTGAAACTTCTTCATCACTTATTTATTTTACTTAAGTTGAATTTTTCCACTTTCATTAGACAGTGTTTTATTTCAATTATTTTATGTTTTATTATTTTGTGAAATTGAAGGACGTAAAATTTAAGTTGTTTTTAGTTTTTGATTTTTTTCGTTTCAGAATGTTTAGTTTCGCTTGTGACTGTTTTTATCGACTTCAATAATCCAAATTTTTATGCGACGTTACATGACTATAGTCATGTCGCTGATGTGACACGACTTCAGTAATTGGAGTGTAAATTGTATTTTGATGTCAATGGCAAATTATTGGCATTGTTTTAAAAATAATCACTGTTGCAAAAAGATCTGTTTTAACTGTTTATTAGCACCATGGAAATGTTTGTTAAAAGGTGTCAGAACGTATCTTAATTTGTAAAATATTTTGAAGAAACTAACTGCTAAGATAAATATTTTGAATATGCTAAGATAAATCTATTCTATAACATTATTCATACTATGATTCATATTTTGCAATTTAAAAAATATTGTAATTAACTATAGATTATAAACATATTCATGCTTAAATTGCATATAAAATATCGCGACTAAAAGATATTTTTAAACCATCAACTACGGCAAGAAGTATAGCTTGGGCTTCCAATTTTGGTGTTAGCGTTTGTCCTTCTGCTAATTTAATTTTATGATTCCTAAATACTGTTATCAACCCAGATTTTAATGAAATTAATCCAAAACGTTCACCGATACAATTTCGTGGACCAATTCCAAAAGCTAGGCATGCATTTAATGTATTTTCTGTTATATTTGCTGGTGCAAAACGTTCAGGATCAAATTTCAGTGGATCTTCGAAATATTGTGGATCCCTCTGTAGTGCAAATACTGGAACAACTACTTCCATACCATATGGTATTACACAATTATCAAAGGGCTCCATTGAATACCCATTTCTTGCACCGCATCTTCTTTCTATAAACGTTAATGTAGGATAGAGTCTTAATATTTCTTTGACGACCATATCTAAATAGGGCATTTGAGCTATTTCGTCGAACGACAATGCACCTTTTGTTTTTTCTAACATCTCTTTTATTTCCTGACGAAGTTTTGTTTGAATTTCAGGCTATAGAAAGATAAACATATAAACAATGAATTAGTATAGATCTTAAAGAATTAATCTGTGTTTTGATTATAAATTGGGTATCATTATATGTATGTGTTGGAATTCATGATGAAATGATGGAAACTTTTGAGCCGAGAATAATCATCAGTATTGTAAAATATTTCAGAAAACATGAACAAAATGTTCTGGATATAAAGTAAGTCAATATCCAGCAAATACTTCAATTGATGGCTGACCGATGTTATAGATTTCGGGTAGTTCTAATCATAAAAACATAAAACACATAAATTTTGTTGTACAAATAGAAAAAGTAAATTTTTTTACCAGAAGTGATAAATCGGAAGTTGAAATGCAGAGCTGTTACAAATCATACTCTTAGCATATATACCAAGTTCATTTAAAATCAATTATCAGGTAATGATGTTATTGAAGTTTCAAATAAACTGGTGCTTGAGCGGCTCCCTATCACTTATCCCAATATCGTTCAAAAGCTATTCAGCTCTTTGTCATTTAAATCTCCGTCTTTTGTCAAAGCCTCATCAAAATTGATTAATAAACGATGTCTGTATGCTCCCAAAATAAACGATTTCAGTAATTCTATAGTGGACCCCCTCCACTTTGATATCCGTACTAAGTGCTTGTGTACCAAGTTTCATCCAAGTCGATTATCAGTTACAGATGTGATTGAGCTTTCAAAAAACAGGTGCTCGGGCCTGCCTTCCACTCTATTCAATTTCGCACATAAACTAATCAGCTGCTTGTCATACATATTTGCATCTTTCTTTATAGTGTCATCAAACTTCAGTCATGAACGAATGTTGTATGCTCCCAAGAAACATAAAAAACATAGTGAGAAAAATAAGCTGTTGTATGGTGGACCCCCAACCCTTTATCCAATGTGTTCCAAAAGCTTATAAAATTTTTCTCATATTGATTGAAACCTTTAACCAACGTTTCATATAAATCGATTTGTAACTGAAGGCTATATAGTAGAGATAAACACCGCAAAACATTTTTTTAACTGGAAGTGACAAACCGGAAGTTGGTAGGCAGAAATATTGGAAACAGTACAAAATCCTTTTATACCCTCTTTAATACGATTGAAATCCGGGATTAGAAGTTATTAAAGATTCAAACTTAAAATGTTCGGGAGACCTCCCACTATTTCGCGCAATTTGAAATGAATTCAGATCTTCCATTTTCAAATGAACCATGGATCATATATCAAGATCCCATGCGTTTTGTCCCATCCCACTCAACCACCCACCCGCTATCCCAACCCACATTCTCTTCATACCAACCCAGACCCAGAAAAAGGCACAAAGTACAGACAATTTCAAACTAATAATATATTCAAATGCCTTTTCCTTAAAAACAAAAAAAAAACGCTTGTCTGTAATACATATTAGTATGTTTTGGGTAAATAATAAATCTTTAAAATATAAAAAATGAAGCAAAAGCAAAGATACGTGTTTGAAATCGCCATGGTTGAAAAGTTAAAATTAAAAAAAAAATCAAGTAAAAATTAAATTATAAATTTTTTTTTATCAGTGTAATATGTTTATACAAAAAAATGCCTTTCAAACAATAGAAATAAAATCGGTCAACCCGTTCGAGCACAATTTAACTTTAATCTATATGCTTGTCACTAAATTTGTAAACAAACTCCCAGCCACCCTTTTGTCAAAACTAATGAAATCTAAGAAGATCAAACTCAAAGTTTCAAGGAAATCGGAAATGGTCGGATTCAAATCATCGTTAAAGTTAAAAGTTAAATTTCTTTGATAAATTAAATCTTGGTTCTAAAAGAGTAATTAAAAACTTCCAAATAAATATTGAATTCAAAATGATAACGGTAGTAATGAAAATATATTTACGTTTTTAGCTATTTCAAATAACCCAAATCCCAACGCAGTAGCAGTTGTTTCAAATCCAGCAGCAAAAAAGGCTAAGGATTGGGCTATGAGCATATTATCATTAAATATTTTGTCCTTAACGTTATCATTAATTTCTTCTTTTTTCATTTGAATAAATATATCAATTAAATCATTTCGAATCAATCCAGTTTGTTCTCGTTTTTTAATAACATCTTTTATGAGATTGAAAATAAACTTTGAGGCAGCCGCGAGGAAAAACTAAAATCAATAAATTATTATAAAATAATTTTAACTCTTATTAATTTGAAATAAATATCAACATTTACTTGGCTTCTGCATAGTTTTGCAACTCCTGGCAAGAAAAAAATTGTAAAAAAATGAATTGTTCGTTTGAAAGTAAATAAAAACATTTTTATTCCATACTCCGCAAATACTGTATCAGTATTATCTACTGTAAAAGCTCGAACACCAAACGCACACGATACTATAACTTCAGTTGTATATTTTAATGCTAAATTTTTGGCTTCGAAAATCATTTCTCCATTTGATGGTACAACTTTACACAAATATTTATCAAACTCTGAACCAATATCATCAATCAAGACGAACATTTTCCTCATTTGCGCTACACTAAAAAATGGCGATAATTTCGATCTAACTTTTTTCCATAAAGGATTTCTGAGAAGAAATATATTATTTGATCCATAAACATCATGTTTTGGGCTTGTATCAGCAAAACGATCGTTGAATAAACCAAAATCTGATACAAAAATCTTTTTGATTAAGTTCAAATCTTTTATAAGTATTGCTGGATTGTGGAATATGTATATGCCATAAAATTTGTGCCCTTTAACACAAGCTGAATTGTATAAATCTTGGAATACTTCAACTCCACATTTTTTCAATAACACAGCATCCTTAAAATTACCCAAAATCGGTAGACCAGGAACGTATGGAATCTTATACTTATTCCATTTCCAAAAATTGCTTAGCACCCAAAAATAGACAAAAACACTTAAAACTAAAACCGTAAAAAAAATTGCACTTAACCAAGTCACTTGAAATAAATTCATATTTCGATTATCCCAAAAACTGATCAATATACTTTGCGAACTACAAGTTACTACTACGTAAAGTAACAGTATGCATTTATAAGTATAGTTTTTGGTAGCCGCTATAGGTTACGTAATAGCGAGAAGATTAATGAGCGTTAGTTGAAATATTTCTAAAGTTTTGATCGAATAACTGTTAAAATTGTGCTGTACAAATATTTTAACGTAAAATATTGAATGCAATAGGTTTTTTAATATTTTATTTTATATTTTGTTGTTTTTAATTCAACGAAGATCTCGTTATAAAATATTTGTAAACCGGTAATGTAAAATTGAGTTACTTAATAGTTGCTCACGGTAACCACTTATCAACCCATACTATATGCTAGTATAAAAATTGACTTTGAAAATTATCAACCTTTACTTTTTAAAATTCATAGCTATACATAATATTACGTTTAGATTTGATATACTGTATTAAATTCGGCTAGTATCTGTCCGACCAGTTTAAGCGATATCATAATTTTAAAAAAGTCCGAGCGGCAAGATGTCCGCTAGAAAAAGGCGGATTTCTTGATCAGACAGATATGCATACAAGTAGAATTAGATGTACCAAATTAGTTAAAATTAAAAAACTAAGTAGAAACGGAATTATCCAACAAATTTCACAAAACACATTAAATACATTAACCGATACTATACTTTATGCAATTTCGGAACAGTTTTGTTTAATTTGGTTAAAATTAGTCATAACAGATTAAATCCACCAAAGATCAAATGAATGTCCAACAAAGATCAAATGAACTACGTCACAACTACAATTAGACCATCATCACATAATTTATAATCAAACGGTTTACTAAGTGAAAAAATAAAAACAAAAGAGAATTTTCCTATGGTATTAAATGGCTTGAGATTTTTCTTGCAATAGGTGCAAGATAACGCTTATAACATTGGAAACTCTTGGGTTAGAAAGCTGAAATTTTTTGAGGCTATAGTTTAAAAGTTTGCTTAAAAATTAAGATGAATTTAAATAACATAAACTCAAAAATGATAAAAGCGTTGCCTTTTGTTTTTGTTTTCATTTCAACATCCCTAGGGTCTCAACCTTTAGACTTGGTCTATTTTTTTTTAAATTTTGGAAAGATTTATGTTGTATCTACGTGTGCAAACGTTTTCAAATGTGAGCTTGGTCATTTTCAGCTAGATCAAGGACAACAAAAATTATTAAATTTTTTAAACAGCTGATTTTTGAAGAACCCCAAACGCCAAGGTTGTCATCTGGATAAAAATGATAAAAAAAGGTTTAAATATTCAATATTTATAAATTTTATTAAAATATTATGATTCAAACGGAAGTTATAGCGCCCTAGATTATTTGACTTTTTAGGCACTAGCCGCTTAACTAGTACCCGAATATGGCCAGTTCACAAACTTGTCCAAGAAATTATTTGCCAAAACATACATAAAAAATTATTTTTGTATATAAACATTTTTAAATTCTGGGAAGTTATTGTTTTTGGGTCGATTTTCGAAACGTAAATATATCATAATATATCATATTTTTTCATTTTGATTTTCCGTCGCCGCTTATCATATATAGTCGTTTGGCACCAAGATTTTTCCGAAATTCCGAGATGAAGTACATTGCAATAGGACAGGTAGATTTTTATATGAAATCTACCTAAAACAATTCAAATGTCAATGCTAAATTTTATTTGAATGTTTACGTTTGTCTAAATACGAAGGCTTTTATGTGCATTAAACATGTAAATAGAATTTTTAATTGACTATGTACTTGAATTTGAATAGGGTTTGAATTATAAGGGATTTTCTTATGCTCACTTAAACTCTAAAGTAAATATAAGGAAATTATTAGAATTTTTCAATTCGAAAGTACATTTTGGATTCTTTTCTTATAAGAGCTTCGGAGTGCAATTCGAAACTTCCTCATCAGTGTAATGATTTGAATCCGTTTTTGTCAGACATGCTCCCACTACGCCACCAAGGCGATGGTATATCGAAATTGAAATTTCATCATTGTTTTCGTACTACAGTTGAGTTTATTCAATTTTTGTTTTCATTCAATTTGAAATCCTAGTGTATTTCTTATAGGCTGATTTAAATTTACAAACACATTGTTTTACTGGTTTACAAAAAATCTCTACAACTTTCAATTTCTTGTTTCTTTCTTCATATAAAATGGAAAAATAGCATCCTACCCTATCATAGTAATTTAACAAATACATTACACTATCCAGGTCATGTTTTCCAACCTTCCCAAATCACTTTCTGAATTCGATCACTGATTAGTAATCAAAAACATTAAACAGGGGTTTCATTCAGCGGTGTATTGGGGCCGGAACGTACCGGTAGGCTGTTTCGGTACCTTTATGTACTGCCGGAACGCGTTCCGGTTATGTTTATGAAAATATTAATTTAAGTTTTTTTTTAAATATGCTATAGAATTAAATTTTCAGTAATATAAATTGTAAAGTTGGCTGATTTTGATTTCAAACGAATGAAAAATAACAGTTATTAGACTTTAACATATATTCAGTTTTCTTCATTACAAAAATCTAACTTAACAAAAAAACTCAAGCGTCTTCACTTGGCCTCTTTCATCTTCTAACTTTTCTTAATAATATTGTATTGCCAAACGTACATAAATTGTTTTACCAACAAAATAAAATAAATTAAAATTATTACCAACTTCAAAAAATTATTACCAACTGTTTAAATAAAGATAGATGTCGCGAAATTTCATTTTATTACATTCGGCCAACCTGAAACTTTGAATTGTCCTCAGTTCCAATATTATCTTTCACAAATTCCATGCCCTTATCATCATCCATAACCAATTCATCTTCCGGTCGTTCAGCCAACTTCATACGATCAGCGGCGAAGACTCCCTGAAATTTTCGTTTGCCTCGATTTGTTACAATATCTGTCACTTGAACTACAGTATACGGACCCCTAAATTTTGGTTGCAATTTTGTACTATACCCTGTAGAAACGGGTTCTCTACACACTACAACTAGATCTCCAACGTTATATTTTTCTGGCGCTCGATATTTCTTATCAAAGTAGATTTTAGATTTCATTTGATGACTTTTAATTCGTTCTGAAGTAGATCACGATTAGTTTGAACCTTATCTTCAAAACTATTCCTATCATCCAAAATATTATCATTTTGCATTGTTAGTAACAGTTTATCCTTAAAAATATCTCGCGGCGTATATCCAAATAACAATTGTTGAGGAGATAATTTTGATGCAGAATGTGGAGTTTAATTTAATGCCCATTGAAGTTTGTTTGGTAAGTTATCCCACTTTTCTTCCCTACGATATCAGTCATGGTACGGAGAGCGCTTAATAACGTTCGATTGGTGCGTTCTACCTGGCCATTTGCTCTCGGAGTAACAGTTGCTGTTTCAACGTGGTTTATAATATGGTCAATGAAATAATCGGAAGGCTTTAGACGTGAAAGCACTGCCCTTATCACTGATAATCATCGAGGGAGTTCTGGAATGAACAATTCATTCGTTCAAGGTTTTGATAACAAATTTCGTAGACGTACCGTTCACCGCTCAAAGGAAAACATGTTTAGTAAAAGCGTCTTCAATAACGAGGACATAAGCCTTTTTAACTGAACTCCTGGGAAACGGACCCAAGTGGTCAATATGCCAAGTTTGACAAGGTATAGGTATTTTCTCAATTGGGTGTAGTTCTATACCCTTTTTACTACTCTTTTCCTTGTGATATAAGCATTCTCTGCATGATGAGAGGTACTGCTTTACAAAAGAGGTCATCTTTTTGAACCAATAATATTTTTTAACATTGCTAAGCATTTTCCTAAACCAAAACGTCCTCTTTTATCATGTACATATATCGAAAAGTAACCTACTCCTAACCTACTCGAAACTACAAACATGTTACCTTCCGTTGTTATTTTATATAACTTTCCGTCTTTCAACGTATAATCCTTGTCGTAACCGTGTTCATCATATAGTGCTGATTGAATTTGTATTAATTCAGGATCTGTATCCTGTAATGCTACAACCCAATCATCATCTATGCTAACTTTTAAAACATTTAGGGATGCAGGTTAGAGATTATTCTCGAAAATTCTTTTTCTCGATTTCTCAAGAATTCCCTATAGATTTTTATTTCTCATTTCTCAAGAAATTTTGTTTTATTTCTCGAGAATTTGAAAAAAGTTAAAGACAAACAAAAATCACTCATTAATTTTTTTAAACCTTAAATTTAAATTTTTTTAAACTCACTAAGCTTTTCTTGCAGTCAGCACAACCCTTCTACAATTTACGAAGGTTTCTGTGAGAATAGTTCATTAAATTACATTGAGAATCATGTTTTATCTTATAAACTAAAGTTTTAAATTAGATAACAAACACTATATTTATTTTATATGATAAATATTGTAAATATTTCGTTATCCATATGATAAAAACGATGAATCGCTGACGAATTATTATAATATTCGTTTTTCTTTTCGTATAATAGTCTATAAAGGAACGTAATTTTTATAGCCGAATTTCACTTGAAGACTTAATTTAATCGATTAGTTTTATATGGGTGACCTAAGTGAGGACCAAAGTTTATTCAAAGAGAATAGTTGTTTTAATTACACCCCCAGTAGAAATTGTGTATCACTCTGTAAAAACCGAGAAAAGAAAACTGTTTTCTCTATTTGATTTCAAAATTCGTAAGAATAGTTTGTTTACTTTGATAGAGCATTTTTACAGGACTGGTTTCCCATAGAGAAAATGATTTGACTGTCAAGAAACTTTAACAAAGCGTCCGCTGATTTAAATAGAAACATCTCTCAATTGTAGTAACTAAACTATCTCAAGCTATTGATAATTTGGCGGTTATAATTAGAGAATAGGGTTTATGAGAAGTTATTGGGCTAGAAAATTATTTATTAATTAAAGAAAATTAATAAAGAATTATCTCGAGAATTCTTAAGAATTCTCGAGAAACAGATTTCCATTCTCAATTTTTCTCGAGGAACAGAAAATGTTGCGAAAAGCGCATCTCTAATGCAGGTTAAATTTCTTCAGCACCTAAAACGGGTGATCTACTAAGAGAATCAACATGAATTATTTTTGCGCCTGATAGGTGTACGACATCAAAATCATACTCTAAGAGTCTTAACCACCATCGACCTATTCGAACAATCAGATCTCGCTTGGTTGATGTGGTTCGCAAACATTACAGTCCGTTACAACTTTGAACCTTTTTCCTAATACATAGACTCTAAATCTGTCGATAGATTCAACCACCACGAGAATTCATAGCTATTGTACTTTTGTTCAAGCTCAGCTCAGTTGTTCGGCGACTAAAATAAGCGACGGGGTGAAGCTGTCCGTTCGGCTCTTTTTATAAAAGTATCCCTGCAAGGCCAACAGAACTTGCATCCGTATGAATTTCATGGTCTAGTTCGGGTTTACATAATGCGAGAACATTTCTTTCACATAAAGCTCTTTTCAAAAGCATGTTCTTATTTGTCGGTCCATGTAAAAGTATAGTTTTTTTTTGTTAACCTATTAAGTGGTTCGGCGATTTGTGCGAAATTAGGAACAAATTTCTTAAAGTAACTGGCTAAACCTACGAATTTTCTAACCTCATTAACGTTTATAGGAGTGACAAATTACTTGACACAAATAATCTTATTGAAGCCCGGTCTAATTCCTGTTCGACCGACTTCATGCCAGTGATGTCAGATTTTCAAAAATGAATTTCCCCTTGAAATATCGAAAATACCCCATTTTTCCCGTTTCATTAAGGATCATCCCTCAGAAGTTCCCATCAAGCTTTCAATAGAAATATACATATAAATTCAATTATTGATTGAAAAAATTTCAAAAACCACCACAAATATAACAATATTTATCCTTCCGACAACTATAGGTTTATTTCTGTTTTTTACGACTACATTTATGTAAGTTATTATTCTTAATAGAATAAAACAAAAAGCTGTTAATTTTATTTTGTACCGCGAATGTGGCGGAACGCAATAAAACAATTTATTTGATTGTATTGAATGCTGAAATAAATTTGATTGCATTTTATAAAAATTTGATTGCATTTTATAAAAAAATCAAAAGCGAACATTTTCGCGCTGATTATGTAAAAAACAGTAAATTCAAACTGAAGCGCATGTCCCTCTCTCGAATATTAAAAAAGGCAAAGGCTACTATGATTAAATTGAATTAAATTTTCAAAAGATTGTTTTTTGGTTTCTCATTAGTATGAAATTTGATGTCTTTCATTGTAGGTTTTCATTTTCAAAATACCAAATAATTAAGTATGATATCGAAATTGAATCAAATTTATTTAATTGTTTGGAATTAATTAATAATAAAAAATATAATAAAATTCATTGTTTTTCTTTGTTCGTTTTACTTGTTCTATCAACAAATTTTAAAATAATTCAATTTAAATTAATAAATTTTTCTCTATCGGAAGGATAAAACGTTGTATTGGGTTCGTGTTTAATGAATTTTATTTTCTCAAAAGTTTGTAATGCTTGCTCGCGCCTCACTCACATCGTAATCTTTTCCTTGAAAAATAAAATATTGCATTAAACACTTACACAATAAATTACTATTGTTTCCATTCCATTCTCCATACAACTTGTGGAATAAGAAATGACTGCTATAAAATGGAGCTTTAAATCTATTAAAATTGAGAAGGACATTTTTTGAAAGAAGTAAATATGTCTTGATTCCGTGATTTTCAAAAATTTTTTAAATTGTAAAAGTTTTTTTTCGAAACGAAAGCAACTGCTCAGAATGATGCCAAACATCTCAATTGTTTAGTATGTTTGAAATGCATGGAGAGCTACCTTGTAGTACCAGGTGATTTTATTTTTCGTTTCACAGGGTCAAAATATTCTTGAAGCTCAGATAACATGGTGTTGCTTTGGGGTTTTCGAACATCAGAAGGCTGAAATTATGATATTTCAACATCAGAAGGCTGAAATTCCATCGCGAATTTCACAATTAGTCCAGTCATTATAGGTTTTAACTGCGGAAAAATTCCTATTGAGCTGATTTTTGTATACACCTTTATTGCGGCATTTTAATTAATATGTGAAAAACCGACACTTATATCGTGGCGGCTAAAAAAGTTATCAAGGTCAAAAGGTCACGAAAATCAGTTTTCCGCGAATATCTCGCGACCTATTACTCCGAGGTTAATTAAGGTCAAACAAAAATTGTTTATCGTCCGTCTACAAAACATTTATCAAACATTTTTCTGTAAGATCAACCGTTTTTTTAGCAGAGCTTTTTAGCAGAAATACTCAAGCCGATAGATGGCAGATGCATTTATAAGTAAAATTATCGGGTGATCGACATCTTTCTGAAGCCTGGGTAAAAAATTGTTTGGTGCAACTATTTCAAAATAACTTTTAATTTAAAACGCTTCTACTATTAAATGTGAAAAATCCCGCACTTTCCATGTTTTTACCCGCTTTCCCGTTTAATATGAAATATCCCGCAAACGTGAAAAAATCCCACGATCTGGCAACACTGCTTCATGCCCCAAAAATTCGATTCGGTCGAACATGAATAAACATTTATTTAATTTCAAGGTAAGACCATAGTCTTGGATCGTTTTTAGAAATATCTCAAAATTTATTAAAGTTCCTTCAATTGTTTTACTTATAACTATATCATCCATATAAACGATAATTAATCACTCATTTCTCTAGCAAATTGATTCATAAGTTTTTGAAACTGGGATGGACCATTCTTTGCCCCAAAGGGATCCGATTAATTTCATAGTGTCCATCGGGAGTGACGAAAGCAGTATATTGCTTAGAATTCTCGGCTACTTTAAGTTGATAATAACCTGATGCAAGTTCTACCACAGTAAAATAATTTTTTCCCGCTATGCTATGTAAGACATCTTCGGCATTGGAAAACTATCTGAAATTGTTTTTGCGTTCAATCGGCGATAGTCTACACAAATCCTATCTGAACTGTCTTTTTTTTAATTACTACAATAGGTGATGCATATGGTGAGAAAAATGTCGAATAATTTTTAATCGTAGTAGTTCATCTATTTGCTCATTAGCCGTGACTCTCTGGGCATAAAACAATCGATAAGGATGATAACAAACAGGGGCTGAATCTGTTAAGTTAATATTGAATTCCATCTTATCAGTTTCCCTAATCTCAGGACATATTAGTTGCGAAACAATTTCTGTATTTGTGGACTAATTTCTTGAGCTTTTCTTTTATAGATATACTAGCAGACCCGTGGAACTTTGTACCACCTATAATTTATTTGTAGAAAACTTTTGATCAGCGATTGTCAATCCTAATCGACATTCTACCTCAAATTCATTCAGATTAATAATGGTGGCTGCATAGTTTGGTTGGAATTTTATTTGGCTATTAAACAGGGTTGCCACGTTTTAAAAGTTTCAAAGTAGGATACACTGCCCCTAGGGTATCAAAACTAAAAAACTCGTTGGCTTTGTGCCACTTCATTTTTCAGTTAAAAATATTTAAAATTTTTTTAAAAACAATTAGGTTTCTATTTGGTGCTAGTATGAATGTATATGCCTTATTTCTGTAATACTGATTTGCTTATTTATAATGATGGCGTACAAATTCGCATTGATGTTATCGGCCTCCAATTCAGTAGCACTCGAAAAACTTAAATTTAAAATGATGAAGTTTCAATTTAGAAATTAATCTGAGCATGAAAATTAAAATATGGTTCGATATCGCCGCTCTGACTAAGTTGTGTAAGACATACGGAATTTGAACGGGTGTCGCTGATGAGTGTGAGTTCGAATCCTGGCACGAAACACAAAAAAAAAGTTCTAACGGAATTTTAGAGAAAATGACAAATTATTTCGAATTGCAAAATTCAAGTAATTTCTAATATGTTCTTAGGCTGTATTCGAAACCAAAACTTATTTGAAACTTATTTGAAACTTGTTTGTGGAGACTTACTTATTCAAATAAGTAACCTAAGAAGGTGACCTATTTTCTATCTCTTTCTTACATAAAAATTTAATTTGATTTGTAATGTCAACAATTTTCTCGTTGATTTATGTAATGTTTTTATTTTATAAACGATAAAACGGTTTTATAAAACGTATAAGTAAGCCTCCACAAATAAGTTTCAAATAAGTTTTGGTTTCGAATACAGCCTTAAGCTTAATTGCCCACAAAAACACATACAACTTAAATTTAAAGTTTTTAAGAAATCAGAAATAAAGCTAAACATATCATCTGCTGATTCATTGGAACTATCATAAAAATCAATAAGCTTAAGTTGTAAGCCAGTTACTCATAAACAATACTGTTGTATATATTTACATTATCCTTTAAAATCGAAATAGCTTTCTGTGTAAGATATTGTATTACAGTTTGCTTAAAGTAGGACATTTTTATAGCAAAGTAGGACGAAGAACATTCTTGCTCCAAAGTAGGACTGTCCTACTGAAAGTAGGACACGTGGCAGCCCTACTATTAAACGAAACTATTATTTATTATTATATACATTTATTATTAAACAGGAATACAATTTTTTTTAATATTATCTTAATGCGATATGCTGAACAATATTTTTTGCTAATTCCTGAGCGGAATACACGAACAAACTTGAAGGTTTTCTAACCTTCAAACACGCAACATATAATTGATTATGCGAAAAGCACGGGGTTTCTAGATCCAGCTCACAAATTCACATTGTTTGACTTTGTTACTTATTAATAGTCATTACAAATACCAATCGAATTGGGAAGTATAAACGTTTAAATAGGATGCTAGTCTAAAGGGATCATTGGCCAAATTACAATTTAAATAACAATTTCCCCTAGAAACTTGCCATTTAAAATTGTATTGAAATTTCTAAACAAAATTATTGGTGAACCAATCTTCAATCGAAAATTATGTGGTGGCATTCTAGATGAACATTCCTCAGCATTGACAACAGAGTCAATCAGTTTGAATGATATTTCATTGCCAGGCAATAACTGTTGTATTTTAAAATTGATTGCGTTGGCATCTATAGTTTTTGCGGCCCAAATAGCTCGCTCACGTAGCCACGCATGATTAATGTAATTAGCTTGTAAATTTGGAAATATATACTTTCAAAAATTTAAAACTTTTACAAATCATGTTGCAATATATTAGCATATATACCAAGTTTCGTCAAAATGCATTATCAGAAACTGATAATTGAAGTTTCAAATAAACAGATCCTCAAGAGGCACATACGTCATTTTCCAATAACGCTCAGAAAGTAATCAGTTTTTTGCCCTTCCAATCTCCATTCAATTCGATTATCAGGTACAAATGTTATAGATCTTTAAAAAAAACCGGAGTACTGTAGACCCCATGCCACTCCAACCCTTTGTCCAATATATTCAAAAGCTTATAAAATCGTTTTTAAATCTTTTGTTTTAACTTACATCAACGTTTTATGAAAATCGATTTGTAACTGTAGACTATAGTAGGGATAAATCCTTTAAAAAAATTAAAAATAAAACTTTTTAACCGAAAGTGACAAATCCAAAGTGGGTACGCAGAAATATTGGAAACAATACTAAAACCTTATATATCAAGTATCAATAAGATTGAAAGCCAGAATTAGAAGTTATTGAAGTTTTAAGCTTTCAGGTGTTCGGGAGACCCCCCCCATTTTGTCCAATTTTATCCAATTATAGATATGAACCATTCTTAGATCATCCTTATTGAACACACACTTTTTCATAAAAATCAATCAAGCCGTTTAGGAGGAGTTCAGTCACAAACAACCGGACACTAGAAATATATATATAAAAATCTAAATTTTCATTTATGCGACTATTTAATATTTCGTCGAAACATGTATTAGGAATTGAATCAATTCGATTTACCGTAGAACACGATGATTCCATAATTTTATCATCAGTACTCTCAGGTTCTGCTACACTATCTTCACTTAAAACTTGATTATGTGATTCTGACTTAATCGGAAATTCGATTCGTTTTTTCTCATTGGAAAAACAAAATTCGAAATTTACTTGTTTTTCTCGTGGAACTTTGTTGATCTTTAGAGTATTACAAAGTTTGATAACCGCTATATCAGCTTTATTTAAAGCATAACGTCCTATCATGAGGTTTTCTTTTTGGTCAATGTCTGAAACAATATATGCTTCCGTAGTAATAAAAATATTATCAAATTCGAATCGTAATAATTTGACCTTAATACGGTCATGGTACCACCATGTGATCCAAACCCATCTAATTTTTTTCGGGAACTATCATGAGCTAAACATAATTCAATGGCTAGACTCTGTTTAATGGAAACAATGTCGCTACCTAAGTCGACAAAACTCCTAACTTCCTTTCCTTTAATCTTTATCATTTTTACCATCTCATGTTCTGCCATAGAAATACGATTTACAGATTTCACATTACTTTTGGTTTGTTAATAACGTTGAAATTTTCTTGGTCCTATTTTGGTACTTGTGTGTAGTATTTTTTACTTCTTGATATATTTAGACCTTTAAATTTTTAATTATATTTTTTCCATTCTTTAAAAAACTTCCTTATGTTTTAAAACTTGGTACATTTTTCATTTGTATTTTGATGAATAACATAATTGAAAAAATTTTTTTAATATTAATGGAAAATTTATTTTTAATTTTGCCGACGTTTGGAGCTTTTGATTGGCTCCTTTTTCAAGGTGATTTTATCTATTGAGAAAAGGGATAAAAAATTCACAATTAAAAATAACCTTAATACACTAATTATAATCTAATCATAAAAACGTATAAAGCACAATGTAACAGAAAAAACTTTTCACAAAATTAATTTTTAGAAATTTAAAACAAATTAAAAACGAGAGAGTATAAAAATAAAATATAAAAATAAAAATAAATATAAAACTGACCTTGTATTGAAGATGTATATATAGGAAATGGACAGTGGATATTTTAAAACTTTTTAAGAACGAATGATGTTTCGAAGTCGAAGTCGAAAAGGAGGGGAACTAAAAAGGAGGGGAACTAAAGAGAAAAACCCTAGTGACAGATGTTAATTTTCACAAGTGAGAAGAAAGGTTATTGTGAGGAGGGTGTGGTTCTTGTATGGGAGCGGGATTGGAAGGATTTGATGATGGGAAGATATTTTGAGTTTAGGTAAGTGAGGTCAGCTGTCAAGTTTATGGATTTTGGTTTTAAAAAGGCTATGTAGCAGGATTCAAGAAATGTGCGGTGGTGGAAGTGAGATTGTGTGGCAAAGATTTTTGGATGTTGGAAGTCAAAGGAGTGTCCAGTGGTTTTAAAGTGTTCTATTAGGGCGTTGTTCGAGCTGTCAGGGCGTTTAAAAACAGAGATGTGTTTTTGGATCCTGGTTTTTAGTTGTTGTTTAGTTTGACCAACGTAAACTGAGTCGCAATCAGCACAATTTAGTAGGTAGACGACGTTCGAACAAGCCAAAATAGGGGTATGATCCTTGACGTTGGAGAAAACAAGGGTTTTGAGAGAGGTGGGGTAGGAAAAGGCTAGACGAACTTCAGGGAAGTTCCTTTGAAAAAAAGATGTAAGTATGTGGGTGAAACCATCGATGTAAGGGAAAGGAAAATAGACAGGGTCGACTAGAGGAGGAGGGGGGACAGGAGTTGAGGATAGGGTTTGGTGTTTAGTCAGGATTTTATTGATGATGTGTGGAGGAAAGTTGTTGTTTAGGAGGATTTGATATATCTTCTGTATGTTTTGAGGTTTATATTTATTGTCACAAAGGGAAAGGACCCGTTTTGTAAAAGAATATCCTATGTTGAATTTTGTGTTGAAATGGTGTCCAGATAAAAAGTTTAAGAGCCGGTTTGAGGATATGGGTTTGTGGTACCAATCAGTGGATATGCTGCAGTTGGGGTTTCGGATGATGTTGATGTCTAAAAAACTGATTTGGTCATTATTTTCTATTTCATGGGTGAATTGGATTGAAGGGGAGATGGAGTTGAGGGAGGCCAGTGTGTCATCAATGTAGACCGAAGGAATACAGCAGATAATGTCGTCAACGTATTTTTTGAAAAAAATCGGGGAGTAAAGGAGATGGTCTAGAGATCGGTTCAACACATCTTCTAGAACCAAGTCAGAAAGAGTGGGAGAAAGAGGGTTGCCCATGGCAAGTCCTCTGGTTTGTGTATAAATGCGATCACGGAAGGTAAAAAAGGAAGTTTTAGCTGTACAAAAAAGGATCAACTGTTCAAATAGTAACTGTGGAATGGTGGTGAATGTTTGGATCCGGTCCCAACGGGTACTTATAGCGTTCAAAGCCATGTCCACTGGAACGTTAGTGAACAGAGAGATGACGTCAAAGGAAACAAGAGAGTGGTCGGGTGGGATGATTTTACTGGAGAGAAAGTGTTTAAAGTCAAGGGAGTTTTTTTACGTTAAAAAGGGAGGCATCAACAACTTTTAGAAGGATGGAGTTCAGGAATTTTGATATGTTAAAAGACGGAGAGGAGTAATTTGCAACAATCGGACGGAGAGGAATGTCTGGTTTATGAATTTTGGGGAGACCGTAGATTTTGAAGAGCTGAGGCAGTGGATCGTAAGCGGACAGATGTTTGAGAATCAATGTGATTTGAAACGAGTAAAGAGTCTACAAAAGCGTTGTTGGTTCTGATAGCAGAGGGAGAGGGGTTGCTAGTGACTATTGTGTATGTAGAAGTATCTGACAGGAGTAGGTTCATTTTTTCATGATATGAGGAAGACAACATAATGACACTAATGTTGCCTTTGTCGGCAGGGAGAATGATTAGTTCGGGATGGGAGGAAAGGAAGCGTCGGGAAGAGATCAAGGCTTGGGTTAGAACGGAGTCAGTGTGGTTTTGCCTTCGGATTTTAGAGGAACGAAGTATGGTTTGAAAGGAACCACTGTTAAAATATCCACTGTCCATTTCCTATATATACATCTTCAATACAAGGTCAGTTTTATATTTATTTTTATTTTTATTTTTATTTTTATTTTTATATTTTATTTTTATACTTTCTCGTTTTTAATTTGTTTTAAATTTTTAAAAATTAATTTTGTGAAAAGTTTTTTCTGTTACATTAATTGTGCTTTATACGTTTTTATGATTAGATTATAATTAGTGTATTAAGGTTATTTTGAATTGTGAATTTTTTATCCCTTTTCTCAATAGACAAAATGGTCTTGAAAAAGGAGCCAATCAAAAGCTCCGAAACGTCGGCAAAATTAAAAATAAAATTTCCATTAATATTAAAAAAATTTTTTCAATTATGTTATTCATCAAAATACAAATGAAAAATGTACCAAGTTTTAAAACATAAGGAAGTTTTTTAAAGAATGGAAAAAATATAATTAAAAATTTAAAGGTCTAAATATATCAAGAAGTAAAAAATACTACACACATTACTTTTGGTTTCTGATTTCCATGTTATATCTCTTATTTTCACAAACGTCGTCCACGTGACATAATCGATGACAATAAGCACATTCTATTTTCTTTTCACTACAATCCCGTTGGAAATGACTAATGGATTGACAATTATAACATTTACGACTGACTGTTTGGGTTTCTGTTCGAGGTTTATTATCACTGTAACCTTTTTCTAATTTTTTAGAATTGACCATATTTTCGTATAACCGTAATTTAAATATTAATTCATTTACAGATTGGATATTTTGCACTGTTAATGTGCGAACCAGTTCTGAATCGCCTAACCCAAGAAGAATGTATTTAACTATATCAGGTTGGTCTAAGTTTATTTCATATACGCAATGCGGCGCATTTCGTACTCGACAAGCGATTCAGATGAATTTTTTGCTAAAATGAAATGAACGTCTACTCGGTCACGACATTGTCCAAACTCTCTCAGCAACCCATCCCGTAGATCACACCACATTAATTTGGAACATGACTGTTTCATACCATAATTTTGCAATCCCTTGCAATTTCGGACAACCGCGTGTTATAATAAAACAGAGTCTAGCTTGTATATAATCCTTACCCGCTCGACGACCGACACAAATTGATTAACAGCATCTTTGACTGGATCAAAATCATTTAAAAGCGCTGCAACATCATTCGCCGATAATCGAAGGCTGGTTTCAGGAAGTACGTTGATATTTTGACTTGAGGGCATCGAATCCGTCTACAATGAATTTGGTTGGGAACTAAAAAAATTACAACTGGTGAAAAACACGTGAAATCAGCAAAGAACATGCAATTTGTGATGTAGACTGGAGTATGTTTATGAAGAGCGGTAAAGTTCCCGATTTATTTAATGTCTGTTTTCTCATAGTTCACAATTTTGCTTACCATACGTAGTTCATAATAGTTTCTCATTCATCCACAATCCATAGACATATTTTTATATAGTTTCCGTTACATAAATTTGTTCTTCGCATGAAACAAGTAACCATAATATTTCCTTTACAATCTCCTATTGTTGACTCACAATACGTTTTCACCAGCATTACTTCACCATCCTACATAAATTTGAATTCTCTGGACACTAACCGTAATTGCCCTGAATGTTTTCAAACCTCAAACAGCGGTGCATATTTGTCCAATCGTCGCAATAGAAAAAATTATTATCCTACAATTAGTTAAGTATTCGATTTCTTATATGAATATTTTTTGTCAATTTATCTTTCCGTTATAGATCTACATTTTACTGTAATACTATAGTAAGGTGTTATTTCATAACACATAAACATCATAAGATCGGTTAAACTTACGTCTAATTCATTTTAATATTTCTTACAAATGTGTGGGAAATGACTTATTTCGTGAAATCATCTTACAATATTATGTATTACAAAATAACAAGCGGTTTTGTTTTAACGAAAAAGGTCCTAACATTTAGTAACATAATATAAATTAATTTCCTTTCAACAGAACCACTTTGTCGAATTTTTCGGTATTAAAAATGCTATAAAAAGAGATGACTATACTATCTCTGTCTCTTAGTCTATTCTTTTTTTCCTATTGGAATTTTGTGCGTGTTTGAAGTCTCGTAGTCTAATTTAAAAACGTTTGCATGCAATATTTGTTTGGTGTGTTAAACCTTCTTCGTTTTGTGATTTTTTTTATTTTAAAAATATTCCTTACCAAATTTTACATAGAAATTATGAATGTTGTTATTTGTTTATAATACAGATAGTTTTATTATTGAAAATAAAGAATAAATTGTTTTATAAATTGTTAAATAAATTGTTAGATAAAATAACAGTAACTAGTGATGCCTTAAATAAAAAAAAAATTAATTCTACTACATAGTTATCGTTTGGCTTAATTTACAAAAATTGTGAATTAATTTACAAAAAAAAATATATATGTATGTTCTGTGAATTGTTCTGATAAAAATAAAATTTAATTTGAAATATTTTGTAAAGTGAAATATAATGCCAGCAAGGCAATAGAGTTCATTTTTTGTGTAACAAAGTTTTGTTATTATTTCAACTCAACATTGATATCAAAGGGGAAAATTTTGTGTTTTTTTTATTAATTTTAATGCAACACGCCTTAAAATTTTTCATCATAAAAAAGTGGGGTTAAAAAATGAAGTTTTTTTTGGATTTACATATGTTTTTATAATAAATTTTTAATTTCAACTCAAAATAAATATTTTAAACATTTTTTATCATATGTTTAATTTTACATTACTAAATTCCGTAGAGTTAGAATAACGTCTAGCTAAGATTAATCCATCATTTGTAGGAATGTATGAGTGATATCCTCGTGTTTGTTTGGAATTGTTTTTAAATTGGCTGATAGATAAAGCTAGTTGATTTCGTTTTGCAATGTAACCTGCCTCCATTACATAGAAAAATGCATGTTATCTTGAAAATTGCCTAAAGCTGCTGCACAGTTATATAACTCCAGAGGCGTTGATATAACTTTGTCGTATTCTTTCTTAAGACTCGCTCTAGCTGCTTTTCAACAAAAATTAAACACGCAGAAAATTGTTTTTTATTGATGTCAACGAATTCCAATACCTAAATATACAAAATTAAAACCTCATTTCCAGACCTTGCTGATTTCACGTGTTTTTCACCAACTATTATTATTTAAGCTGTGAAATTGCGATGTTACGTAATCTCAGCAACTGCGGTTGTTGTTGATGTTGAAATCCGTCCCTTACATATTCATTTCGTCCATATGGAATCTTTCCACCAACAGGAATATAGTTTCTGAAATTCACACATTCCGGGTTTTGAAAAATGCGTTCCACGTTTAAATCATCATAATCTGCATGCGTCTTAAAGTTATTTGCAACACCTTGATTACTATTATGTAAATTTATCACCGGATCAGACTGATCTGGAATGTTCGAAGCCATGTGCTGTAATTCTTTGACGTCTCCATATTGATAATACAATCATCCACACTATTTTTGTAAATATCCACTTTTGTTAGATTTCTACTGGTTGTCTCTAAATAATTTCCATGACTTCCCTCTGAAGCACTAGATAAATCCATTTTGTACTTAATATAATTTTGTTTTGTTTGGTTTTTACGTGGATTATATATTTATATAATTACCCCACACTTGATGTGTAAAGTTGGCTGATTTTGATTTCAAACGAGTGAAAAATAACAATTATTAGACTTTAACATTTATTCAGTTTTCTTCATTACAAAAATCTAACTTAACAATGAAAATCAAACGTCTTCACTTGGCTTCTTTCATCTTCTAATTTTTCTTAATAATATAGTATTGCCAAGCGTACATAAATTGTCTTACATTATACCAACAAAATAAAAGATATTAAAATTATTACCAACTTCGCACTGTTTAAATAAAAATGGATGTCGCGTAAGTTCATTTTATTACAAAATTACTTTTAAACTTTTTGAACTGAAATGAATACAAACAAATATAATAGAGCATTTAAAAATGACTGCTTATATTCAAGCCGAAAAAATAATTAAAACTAGACATGAACAACGGAAGATTTTGTTAATAAAATTAATGCGAGTTCGAAATGAATAACAATTCGTTTTTCGTACAGCTTATTACATTGCAAAACACAATCGACCCTACTCGGACTATTTGAATTTGTTACATCTTTAAAAACTGAATGAAGCACACATTGGAATCATGATATTTAGTGCAACAAATATAATAGAATATTATGAAAAAAAAAATGAAACAGAAAATTTGTCAACAAATTTTAACTGTTGGTGGAAAGTTATCAATAATAATTAACGAATCTACAACGTTAAGCAAAACATCAAGTTTAATAATATTTTTAAAATGTGAAACCGATTGACCACAAGATCCTCATTATTTCTCTTGATCTGATTGAAATTATCAGATAAAACCGCAAATTCTATAACACATTCTGTTTTATTCGCCTACATATTAAAGTGTTGTTTTATTACTGTAATTTGTGGTCGTAAAGTGTCAATTTTTAACCCTATATTTTGTTGTCATTGTTACGTCCAAAAAAGTAAAAAACATTTATATTTGTTAAATTATATGAAAAATAAATTTTTTTATCAAAGCAACCTTTCAATTCAAAATTTCATAATCCAATCAAAATATTTGTTGTCATATTTATACAATTATTTTGAAAAAATAACAAGTATTTTGTCAACATATTGTTTGTCAACACTTGTCAACATATTTCTATTTCAAAATTTATGCAAATTTTTAAATTTGATTTGGAATAAACAATATTTTTTTTAAATATTTTGCTTGCGGCGAATAATATTATGTGACGCACGGACGTTAGCTATTTTGGACTTAATGTGGGTGCAAATTTCGACTAAGTCCAAAATCTTCAGCTTTAGGTCCTTGCATCATAATGGACTTTTGAATTGTCTTAAAAAATATGGATTTCCGATGGTTATTTAAAACAGAACTAATTTTCTTTTACGAGTAGCGATAGAGCTAGTATTATTCTAGGAAAAAATCTGTTGAGAATTAAAGTGTTGGAAAATATCTTAATATAACTATTTGGCAGTTTTTGAACTATTATTTAGATCATTATTTGTTTAGATCATTTTCAAATGTTTATGGAGAATCTTTATGCCGTTTATAGACAATCAACTAAAAACCAAAGAGAAAAAGACGAATGCGCAAATTTAAGGAAATCTTGATGGTCGGGATTGGTCTGTGAGGCCAAAAACTATATTATTGCATTATAAGTATGTCAAAAAAATATTGCCAAGTGTGTCAAAAGGATGATTTTAATTTTTTTTTATCCAATTTTTTGGAAGAAATGAAATTAATAATTTGTATAACATGAAATGTAATCGAACATGAAATGGGACATGGAAATTTTTTATTGATTTTTGGAATATTTTTAGAATTTTGAAAAAAAGTTTCATTTTGATTTCGGAAGAATTTTTGGAATATTTTTAGAGTTTTGATTTTATTATAATTTTTGGAATATTTTCGGAATTTTGAAAAAAGTTTGTATTTTTGATTTTGTAATAATTTTTGCAATATTTTTAGAATTTCGGAAAAAGTTTCAACTTTTGAATTTGTGAATTTTTAATTTTTGTAGTATTTTTAGAATTTTGAAAAAAGTTTCATGTTTTAATTTTTCAAGAATTTTTATAGGATATTTTTAGAATTTTGAAACAGTTTAAACTTTCGATTTTATTATAATTTATGGTATTTTGAAAAAAGTTTGTAGTTTTGATTTTGTTATAATTTTTAAGAATTTTTGAAAAAATATATTATATATTATATAAAAATATATATACATATATTGCAAAAATTATAACAAAATCAAAAATTTAGATTTTGTTATAATTTTTGCAATATATGGATTTAGAATTTTGAAAAAAGTTTTATTCTTTGATTTTGTAACAATTTCGATTTTGTAATAGTTTCTCGAAACGCTAAATGTAGAGTTATTTGAGTAGTTTGCTGAGTGTATCATCTTTTCACTAAATTATGTTAATTTTTCGGCAACTTATTAATGTTTTGTGGTAATTTTGTAATAACTTTCTAGACAGAGATAAAAAATACATGTACTTTAACAAAGAGTTTTATGTTTAATATACATCGCTGCCCCAAACCAAAAACAATGTCCTCATAAAAGTTTTTTGCCAAAAACTATATCAAAATTATTAACTCTGACCGAAGTCTTGATGTATCAGAGGTATGAGATTTAACCCCTCCATATTATCTGATTAAAAGAAGGATTAAATTTTACAGATTGTAGAAGTTATGAGAAGAAAAACACAATTGCTTGTACACACACATATATATATATATATATATATATATATATATATATATATATATATATATATATATATATATATATATATATATATATATATATATATATATATATATATATATATATATATATATATATATATATATATATATATATATATATATATATATATATATATATATATATATATATATATATATATATATATATATATATATTTATATATATATATATATATATATATATATATATATATATATATATATATATATATATATATATATATATATATATATATATATATGTATATGTATATATATATATATATATATATATATATATATATATATATATATATATATATATATATATATGTATATATATATATATATATATATATATATACATATATATAAATATTTATATATATATATATATATATATATATATATATATATATATATATATATATATATATATATATATATATATATATATATATATATATATATATATATATATATATATATATATATATATATATATATATATATATATATATATATATATATATATATATATATATATATATATATATATATATATAGTTATGTTTCATGAATAAATAAATTCTAAAAAAAATGATTTATTTAATACAATTTATTGAAGTAAAACTTCTTTAGGCGCGTTATGAGAATTTTGCAACGGAAGTACAAAAAACGAATATAATATTCGGCAAATATACCATACAATTCGATTGTGACACACATATTTTAAATATTCACTTATTTTTGGTGCATTATAGACATAGTTCATATTTTTCGATGCTTAAAAATTTAACAGAAATTCAATTGAAAAAACATAATTTTGAATTAAATTCAATGATTTTCAATCCGAATTTTTGGAGTATTTTCATTTAATTTAGTATCAGTTTTCAAAATATTATATGTCTGCCCCATTTTTGTTTACAATGGATGCTTAGACTCGTAAATTAATAAAAATGGCAGCATATTTGACTTTTTTAAAGGCAGAGAAATAAGTTGTCGCAAATCTTGGTAAATGGCATATATAATGAAATATGAGATGACAAAAAGCACCGTTTTGAAATTTGAGCAAAATTGAATAACTGGTTCAGGAATGGAAGCATGTTTGGTAGATCTTTTTGGTTTGTATGGTCAAGTCATTCATTTGTTCACTTGTTATTATATTTTTTATTCACTTATGCAGTCTCGTACTACCTAAATGTTATATGTGAGTTGTATGTGTCGATTGTAGATGGTGGTCATGATGTGGTCTTGGTGGTCATTGTGGTCATGGTGGCCATGGTGGTCATGGTGGTCATGGTGGTAATAGTGGTCATGGTGGTCATGGTGGTCATAGTGGTAATGGTGATCACGGTGTTCACGGTGGTCATGGTGGTCATGGTGGTCATTGTGGTCATGGTGGCCATGGTGGTCATGGTGGTCATGGTAGTCATGGTGGTAATAGTGGTCATGGTGGTCATGGTGGTCATAGAGGTAATGGTGATCACGGTGTTCACGGTGGTCATGGTGGTCATGGTAGTCATGGTGGTCATGGTGGTCATGGTGGTCACGGTGGTCACGGTGGTCGTAGTGGTCATGGTGTTCATTGTGATCATGGTGGTCATGGTAGTCATGGTGGTAATGTTGGTCATGGTGGTCATGGTGGTCATAGTGGTCATAGTGGTTATGGTGGTCATGGTGGTCACGGTGGTCATGGTGGTCATGGTGTTCACGGTGGTCATGATGGTCATGTTGGTCACGGCGGTCATGGTGGTCATAGTGGTCATGGTGGTCAAGGTGGTCATGGTGGTCATGGTGGTCATGGTGGTCATGGTGGTCATGGTGGTCATGGTGGTTATGGCGGTCATGGTGGTAATGGTGGTCATGGTGGTCATTAATTTAAACTCAGAAGAAAAGTCATATAGAATTAATCGATCGGTGAGGCAATTTTGATTTAGCGTTTACGACTACGGGGTGATATTCCTACCCAACGGGCATGTTGATCAAGTTGGCATACCAGATTTGATCAAATACCGTTTAGATGTCTAAGGCGATAACGTACATTTATCAAGTAAACTGTTTCAACGATAAAGTCACACCGCAGTAACGATAGCCTCAATTAGGAAATTTTGCTTAATTTCGTTCACAATATAGTTAGTAGATTTAAAAACTGGGTGCTCTTTGTTTTGGAACCGGTACATTGATTTACTGAGAACTGTGGCAATTTCTAGTTTGATCGTAGAAAAAATACATTATGTATGGTTATGACATTTACTTTTAGTATTCCCCAATATGATACATATTTATAAATTGAACAACAATTGTATTGATGTATAGGCTATGTATGCCTACATTTTATATAAAATATCCCGACTAAAAGATAAATTTAAACCACCAACTGCTGCTAGAAGTACAGATTTGGCTACCAATTTCGGTGAGGGCGTTTGTCCTTCTGCTAATTTAATTTTGTGATTCTTAAATACAGTTATCAACCAAGTTTTTAATACAGTCATTACAAATCGTTCACCAATACAGTTTCTTGGTCCAATTCCAAAAGCGAGGAATCCATTTATTATATTTTCTGTTTTCCTTTCTGGTGCAAATCGCTCAGGATCAAATTTCAGAGGATCTTCGAAATATTGTGGATCTCTATGTAGTGCAAACAGTGGCACAAATACTTCCATACCATAAGGTATTACTAAATTATCAAATGGCTCCATTGAATACCCATTGCTCGCACCGCATCTTCTTTCTAGAAATGGTAATGTTGGATAGAGTCTTACTATTTCTTTGACGACCATACCTAAATAAGACATTCGATTTATTTCGTCGAAAAGAAGAACACCTTTTGTTTTCTCTAGCATATCTTTTATTTCTTGACGGAGTCTTGCTTGAATTTCAGGCTAGAAAGATATAAAACATAAAAACGGTTTGTTAGTGTAGTTGTAATAATCTACAAAATCAAAAATGTGACTGTTCATCATAAAGTTGAGTATTTCCTTGAAGTTTAGTTCATAAACATATGACTATTGATAAGAAAATCAGCGATTTTCCATATAAATTAATCGAATTCACTATGACTAAATATGCTTTAGGATCCTGCTGTCAAAACTTATAAAGAGCGATGATATTTCACCGTTTTTATGCGAACAAGTTTGGATACTATCACTCCACATCATTCGAGTTTGTTCAAAGTGACCTTCAGCTTCACATACATACCACAGATATGAAGAACTATTAAAATCGTTAACTTACCTATAACAAGGCGAAACATACAATAATGCAACTAATGAGTATAAGATTTTTTGCACAGAGAATATAGGAAAAGATGTTTGAACATTCTTCTTATATTTTTTTGAACACTAGCATGGGACCAAAGAGGTAGAATACTTAAGGCTGATCTTGGATAATAATTGTACTTGAAACTCTCATAATTGTTCATATTAAGTTGAAATTAACGGTCGATCAATAAACGGTACGGCATCTATGGGAGCGAGAACGATAGAACACATCATAGAATGATTTTCTGGCCTATCATGACCCCTTTTTTTAACAACTTGATCAAAAAAAGTGATTCTATAAACACCATACGCCAAAATGCCGACCAAGCTAATAACAAGATTAATCGGCTTAAAACAAATCATTAAGATCAGCCTACAAGGACGTTGATAATGGTTGTCTAAAGAAAAGGGAATATTAAACTTAACATATCAAATACTTTTAGCCTTAAATTAGGAAGTATTATTTAAATGATTGTAACAAAAAATATTCTTACATATTTAGCTATTTCAAATAATCCAAATGCCATCGCAGTAGAAGTTGTTTCAGATCCACCAGAAAAAAACGATACTGATTGCGCTATGAGCAAGTTATCAGTAAATATTTTATTCTTAACATTATTATGAATTTCTTCTGTTTTCATTTGAATAAGTATATCAATTAAATCGTTTCGAACTAATCCACTTTGTTCTCGTTTCCTAATGGTATCTTTTATAAGATTGCAAATAAAATTTGAACCTTCTTCCAAGAAAAACTAAAATAAAATAATGTGTGTTATAATTTTTTGTAATAAACGTTTCTTAATTTAACAATAATACTTTAGATTTGAAAACTTTAGCAATCTTTGGTAAGAAAAAAATAGTGAAAAAATTAAATGTTCGTTTGAAAGTGAAGCGAGACATTTTGGCTCCATAATCCGCAAACACTGTATTAGGATTATCTACTGTAAAAGCTCGAACACCAAAAGCACAGGATGCTATGACTTCAGTGGTGTACTTCAAAGATAAATTAGTGACTTCGAAAACCTTTTCCTCATTTGCTGGTACAACTTTTAGAAAATATTTATCAAACTCTGAAGCGATATCATCAATCAATACGAACATTTTCCTCATTTGTGCTGTTGTAAAGAATGGAGTTAATTTCGATCGCACTTTCTTCCATAATGGATTTTTTAATAAAAAAATAGTATACGATCCATAAACATCATGTTTTGGGCTTGTATCAGCAAAACGATCACTGAAATCACTGAAATCTGTTACAAACATCTTTTTGATTAAATTAAAATCCTTTATAAGTATAGCTGGATTGTGGAATATATATATGCCAAAAAATTTGTGTCCTTTAACGCAAGCAGAATTGTATAAATCTTGGAATACTTCAACTCCAGATTTTTTTAGTAACACAGCATCCTTAAAATTACCTAATATCGGTAAACCAGGAACGTATGGAATCTTATATTTATTCCATTTCCAAAAATTGCTCAAAATCCAGAAATAGGCGAAAATAATTAAAATTAAAACCGTACACAGAATTGCACTTAACCAAGTCACTTGAAATAAATTCATTTTTGTTTATCAAAAAATTTAAAAAAAACTTCACGTTAGAACATGGTAACTCACAAACAAAAGTAACAGACCGTTATTGCTTTGACAACTTTAGGTTGTGAAATATTAGTGAATATTAAAAATATTAATGATTGGTAGTTGAAAAGTTTCTACACATACTCTAGAGAAAACATAAACTTCGTTCATGAAACAATTTTGATGACACTTTGATAAAATTAGGAAATCTGAATGATAAGGAACTGAATAGTTTTTGAGTGATATTGGGGTCGGTAGTCGAGTCCTCTGATCCAACTTTTTATTTGAGACATTAATTTGAATAAAATAATGTTGTCAGTTGTAACACCTATGTCGAAGATCATTGTAAAATAAATAAATTATAAAAAGAACTTTGTCTTTCCTTCGTAAAATTTTTCAAATTTATTCAAATTTATTTAAATTTAGTAAAATTATTGTTTCGTCGACCAGTTACTTATCAAGAAAAGACATTCTTAATAATGTATGTATGTAATGTATGTAACCTACGAATGTAACCTACGAAACCGGTCGACGAAATAATGATTTTATTAAATTTAAAAAATTTTACGGGGAAAGGTAAATTTGCCTTAATTTATTTTTTTTTTCTATTAATATTAATCAGCTATTGAGATCCGGCTAGCGTGAGATACCAACGGTGACATTCTCAATCTTAGTTATGTAGTACTCCGCGCTATTGTGCCACTGATTCTTCGTTTATTAGTGTGGGATGTCCATTAGTGTTGCCCAATTGCATTAATTTAACTAATAAAATTAATTTTCTGTTTGAGTTTTCACGTGTAGACTTAATTTAATCGATTATTATCGATGGAAAAGAATATGGTTGAGGCATGATGGATCCGATTTTATCCGAGCACTGCTGGTGACGATATTTATAAAAAACAACGAGATCAGGAACAGTGCGACGATGTTTTAGGGAATCAAGATTTGATTTTAAATTTCTATCACCCACAATTCGCATAGTAGGCTTTTGGACAGAGTCCAAAAAAGCTAGGATGGAAACACATACAGCGCCCCAAACTTGACAACAATACTCTATACAAGGTCGGATATAGGACTTATAAATGTGGAATAATTGGTCCGGAGTGAAACATTTTTTACATCTATTCGGAGGCCGAGTTTTTTTGACTTGCTTTTTGCCATCGTCATTATATGATCGTTCCAGAGTAGGTCATTGGAAATTATGACTCCCAATAAACGAACACTATCACATTCGTCTTTTCGTTCGTCACACATGCAGATTGAAATATCATTGGGGAACTCGGTCTTTGATCTGGAAACAATCGCTAGCTGTGTTTTGGTGGAATTAAAATTCACCAAATTTTTGTCACACCAATCGGTGACTTTCTCTAGGTCTTCGTTTACACTTATGGCAGCGTCTCTCCGGATTTATTCGTTCGTGAATTTTACCCTTTGAAGATAGGAGCACGAATGACTTGTGCAGTGTACTATCATCTGCAAAACTATTTATCCGATTATTGGTGATTTTCATCAGTTCGTTGATATAAATTAAAAATAGAGTGGGGATAAACTGACCCTTGGGGTACACCAGCATTAATTAATTTAGACTTAGAAGAAAAGAAATCGATGAATACCGAAATGTATCGGTCGGTGAGAACATTTTGTATCAGCCTCACGACTGTGGGGTGAAATCCGTACGCAACGAACCTGTTGATCAAATTGGCATGCCATATTCGATCAAATGTTTTTGAGATGTCTAATGCAATTACCTACGTTTCACCACGTTTACTACATAGTTGCTCTACATAGTTTAATAGAGCGGCTGTTGATATTTTGTTTCTAAAACTGTAGTGACTGTCAGATACTAAATGGTTGTCTTCCAAAATTTTTGATATGTGTGTATTATTATAATGTGCGTATATTTTAGATAGGACTGGGAGTAAAGCTATTGGTCTATAATTTGAAATATCAAATTTTGTTCCTTTTTTGGAGACGGGCTGGACATTGACCAACTTCCATCGCGAAGGGAAAATGCCAGATTTATAGGATTTGTAGAATTTTTTTTTAAGAGTAGGTGCAATTCTTTTTAAAATGTTTTCAGAGTAATCGAAGGAATGTTGTCCAGATCAGAGGCTTTGTTGATATTTAGCACCTTTAAGAGTTTTTCGACAATTTTGGGTTTAAAATGAAGATCTTTCATATTAACTCCTGAAGAGTGGATTTGGGGTACTTCTGTAGGAGTTTCTAAAACGGTCGAATTCAAAGCATTTAAAAATATTATAAACCATTAGATTAATAGTTTTAATACTATTTGTTATTAAGGTTGGGTGTTACGGTCCTGTGAAAATACATACAAACAAACACTTATTATATTATTATTGTTACAAATTTGTAATTTCTGAGATTAGTTTAAATTAAAATAAAATCAATAACCTTGCATTGATAACTCTCTCTCTCTCTCTGGCGTTTACATCCCATGGAGGGATTTTGCCGTCTGTGCAATCAGCTTCCAATCATCTCGTTCCATGACCAGTTGACCCCAGTTTCGACATCCTATATCACGAAGGTCTTGGATGATGTCATCACGCCAGCGTTGTCTAGATCTTCCTCTTCGACGAACACCAGCTGGTTGTTATTGGGACGCTTTTTAATCATTCTAGCTAATGGTGCCCTTTCTACATGACCAAACCATCTAATCCGGTTAGATTTAATGAATCAGCTGTCTGATTTCATGATTCATTCGGATTCTATACTGATTTTCAGCAACTTTACATGGACCATAAATTGTTCGTATGACTTTCCTCTCGAATGTTGATAGAATTCTACAATCGGAGGAAGTCAGTGTCCTGCTTTCGCTTCCAAAGGTAAGCACAGGTCGGATTAATGCTTTGTAAAATGTGAGTTTGCACGACTGCGAAAGATGTTTTTATCGCAAAAGTTTTGCATTGATAACACAAAGATTACATATTTGAGTGCAATAAAACAATAAAACAACTTTACGTTAATACAGTGTGTCACAAAGAAACCGTGTGTTCATCTCACTGACTTTTTGTTGTTAATATTGTTGTTTGGTGAAAGAGTTTACAATTATGCAACGATCTCCACCTTATAACACGAGAAATAAAAGAATCCCGTCTATACTGATGATAATATTCCAAAAGAGAAATCTAAATCGGCCAAGAAAGCGGACCTTATATCTAAACAGAATGATCTCTTACTGGAACATGCTGCAAGAAACGATTTAGTGCAGTTGCAGTCTGACCCATCAAAAGATGCTGAGTGTTGGTTATCAAGTAATAATTTTAACTCGCATAGCGTAAATCCAGTTTTAATTTCGCAATCAAAAACTGTAAATGAAGTATTCCATAATCTAGACAAACCAATTTGTTCAGCAAATCAATCTCGTTATCACAAATGTACCATCTAGTGATTTAAGCACAGATAAAGCGCTGATAGAGAAAATTATTGATTCTCAAAATATTCCCATCAACAAAGAAAATATCTTACGGACCAGTAGAATGAAAAGGAAAGATACCATAAACGCAAATGAAAGAAAGATTGCACCAATACTTGTGACATTCTGCTCTTTTAAAAGTCGTAACACGTTCTTTTTTACCTATCTAAAACGATTTAAAACAATGAACTTGCTAGACACGAGAATTGGCTCTATTCGGGAACGCATTTATGTAAACGAATACCTTACTCCACAACAACACAATATTTTTCGGAAGGCAAATGAAATCAAATACAAATGGCAACGTCAATCAAATTGTCGTGTCACGACAAGATTTGGCTACACCTATATTCAAGCTCGAGGTGATCATAATGATTATAAGATTCACAACATTAACCAACTGGATATTTACTCCCAGAGTAAATAGATTGTTAAGTTACTCAACTTTGCCTTATATTTTATATATATGTTTTTATTATTGTTATTATTTATAATTTTTGTTGTTTTTAATCGAATATTTAGATTTTTTTTGTTGATATTATATTATTAATTTTTGTTTTTTTGTTTTTAGTTTTAAGCTGTGATAGCATTATCAATATGCAAGTTCATATAGTGGTAGTTCTGTTTTATGTTCTAATTCAACGTGTGCTTTGCTTTTTCTTCTTTTGGACGACTAGTGGTCTCGGGTTGTGGTTAGGTGGGTAATGGTACCATATATGAACAATGAACATTGTGAATGAACAAACTTTATCTTTGACAAACTTCATTAACTCGAAAGTGAAACAATCAAAATTTAATATTGACTTTGCCCACCTAAATATGCGAAGCATTACGATGAGTTAGCTCATCTGTTAGCAAATACGTCTATGGATATCATAGCCGACTCAGAAATTTGGCTTATATCTAAAACTCCAGCTGCTCTCTACAATATTTCTGGTTTCAAATTCTACCGTAACGATCGTTTTAGACGGGTTACAGAATGGCCTCACAAGCAAGATTATTTTCACTTCATCAGCTGATGACAAATTAGAAAGCATTTTCATCGAGGTTCAAATTTGTGGAGGTAAAATTCTAGTTGGTTGCATCTACAATCCCCCACCTAGCACAAATGCAGATATCGGCAGCCTAAATGATATTTTTTGTCGGCTTAGTGGTACTTACAATCGCTTCGTTATTATGGGTGACTTGAATTTTAACCTAATAAATGATAGTTGCCCGTTAAAAGACTTATTGTCCTCTCTTTCTTTGTTTCATATCCCGTTTGGTGCTACACGTGGCAATTCACTCTTAGACCTTGCCATTCTACCAAGCCATTAGTCCAGTAAGGTAGTTAATTTTGGTCAGTCACCTATTATTTTTTCTGACCATGACGTGATATTTTTTAGTTCGAAATGTCGCAGACCGCCACCAATCAACAATTACACCACAATTAATGATTTTTCTTCAATTAACATAAATGAGCTTTTTTATGAGTCGTCGTTGCTTCCGTGGAACCAGATTTAGTACCTCTCAAATGTCAACGACAGTTAAGTGTAATAAACTCACCAATATTATATGCCTATGAAAGGTTTGTACCAAAAGAAAAGTTCTGTTTCGCGATCCTTCAACTCCATGGATGAATTCTAAGATTTTAGACACCATTGCCCAGCGGAACTCTGCATATCATCTTCATCGGGTAACGAAACTGCCAGAGGATAAAAGAATATTCTGTAATTTGCGTAACTACGTCATTAAGCTTATTAGAGAGGCCAAATTAGACTTCTATCGTACCAAGTTAGATACAAAACTACCACCCAAAACCTTAAATCAAATGGTATCGTGGATACATCAAACGGCATAGAAACTTCTGTAAACGCCACCGATTTTGTTAATCATATTTCTAACGGGGTTATGAAGGCAGTAGTGCTTCCTTTGCCGTATCAAAATTTCAATTCTGATGAAGGTTTCAGTTTCAGAAACCTTCATCAGAATTGAAAGTTTCAAGAATAAGCTTCGTGTCTCATTCAATTCATGCCTTAGGTACATATTCAATCTTGGTTTTAGAGACCATGTGACACCTTACTCTAAGTGCATTCTGGGTTGCTCACTGTCAGTTTATTTTGCGTTTCGCGTTGCGTGTCAAATATTTAAAATAATTACTAATGAATGTCTTCTCTATTTGTTTGAAGAATTTTCATTTGGAAGCTCACAACGGATGTCCATTCTTAATGTACCTCGGTTTAGCTGTCAGCAAAGAAGAAGAAGTTTGTTTGTTCATGGTGTTTCCCTTATTTGGAATAAACCCCCTTCTATCAGATCACTGAGATCGCTATCTCGTTTTAAGAGGGAATGTCTAGCTTACGTTGAAGCCCTGAACATGTTTTAGTTTTTTAGTATAGTTCAATGTGTTGTATTAAGTTGATTTTAATATTGTATGTTGTATTATTAGTAGCGATTTTTTTTAAAGAGATCTATTTGTTTTCTTCACTTGTGAAATTTTTTTTTCTCTCTATTTAAATTTGGTTATTGAGTTTTGATTATAATTAAATATAAGCTAAATATTAGTACCAATAATTCTATTATAAGTTTCATACATAAATACTTTGAGAAGACATTTGGTCTTAATTTTATGTAAATGAATCGCTTTAAATAAATAAATAAATAAAGCAAAGCGTTCCGCCAACAATGTGGCTTTCATTGCCACAGGTCAGTGACGATCATATCACTGTCAATAACAGGAGAAATAGAAGATTTGGTACCAGATTCTAATTAATCAATGGCACTGTAAAACATTTTGTCAGAAATTGATATAGTTGGAAGTTTTGCTGCTTCTGCTCTGTCAATCTTTGCTTTTTCGTTTTTGATTATCTGGTTTGATATTTTATTAGATATTGAGAACGATTTGAGGGATTTTTGCTACGCATCCATATGCAAAATAATCTACGTTTGTGTCTAAGGGCCAATTTGACTGCCTTGGAAAACAAATATTTTTGTTGGGATTTCATTATTGAAAAGGGAACGAATTTATTGATACCGAATTGAATAGTTTCAGTAATGTTTTGGGTGGAAACATTAACTTCGTCAGTAAAAATACAATGACGCAGTGGCGTCATTTCACCAAAATCTTGGGGGGGGGAGAGCGAGAATTTAAATGACATAAAAAAATTTTTTTCGTAAAACATAACATACACGTTTTTATATACACATATATTTAAAAGCATTTAAATGCATCGACTTAGAAATAAAAATAAAATGCTTCTGTGCTACATTGGTTACTCTGCTAGTCTTCTGGTGTTGTTTCATCGAAGCGAATGCCACAAAGTTCTGCAAAATCCTGCAAAGATTGCAGTTCTGCAAAGATTGCAATCCCTACGTGACTCCTCTTATGTCGAATCGTTTTTTTGTTTGTTTGTTTTCCTTTATTTGTCTCAGAGAGAAAGAGTTATGTCTACCCTAAACTGACCAGAGCCAAATCGTTAAAATGTGGGACAAAATGCAAACATTCTTCCAAATACTAACTAATTAGAATTTCTATTGCGAGAAAGTGGGACAGTAAAAACGTGCTAACTAGATTGTGCATAAATTTACTATTTAATGCTTTCCTTTACTATTTGTTTACTATTTAATTCTTCAAAAAATTCTTTTATTTTAATTGGACATTTTTCAACCGTCAGAAAATGTGCTTACAGTGGTTCGTACATTTTCAAATTCTTTCTAGTGTTGGCATTACCGCCAGCCAGCGAGTTTCACTGTATCCAATAAGTTGGTTATGTTCGACATTAGTTTTGCCGCAGAACTCCTTCAACGTCTCCAGTAAAGACCGTAAAATATCCAAATTTTTTTAACCCTGCCATTTAAATCAGCAGCATTTCTTATTGCATTATTTAGAATATGGGCTGCGAATCCAATACCCAATACATTCTGGTTCAAATTCGAGTTTAGCTTGTTTTTAAATTTTCACCCCTTGACGTGACACCACTAAAATTGGTGTTCGTGTTATCAGCGCAAATTGCAACTAACTTTTTGTCAATGTTAAATAACAACAAGAAAACAAAATAACAACAAAACTTGTTCAAGCTACTGGAGCTGGCGGCTTATAGCAACGCTTTTTTATATTTATCTGTATCTATATGTCTTTTAATATCATAATGTCCACTGTTAATTTTCAAATTCACTCCGACTGGTAATACACTAAACTTTTGCGTCGTTATATTTTGATTTTTTTTATAAAAGGATAGTCTAATTCAATATCGTATAAGAATTTACGTAAACGTTTTCTATCCGTCTTGATTTGCTGGAGAACTTTTTAAATATAATTTTAAAAATTAGCATAAATTTACCTTTTATAGTAGCTTAAAACTTTTGTTACACAAGTAAAGACTGTAAAACAATTGAAACAATTTATTTTAATTTTACTAAATAATTAATATCTTTTCTGTATTCTGTAAGTATAAGAGGTATACAGTATACCTCTCGTTCTATCTTTTACAAATCTATACCATTTATCAAGTTTTTATGCTGTTTGCTTTGTTTGTTCTTTATTGAGAAAAAAAAATTATATATTAGAAAATAATAATTTTACTTTTGAGCTTCCTAGTTAAAGTGTGTTTTAAACAGAGTTTGAAACGCTACTTATATCACTCTTTTACTTTGTCCCTTCAGTGCGTAGCTTAAAAAAAATATAACACTCCCACATACAGGAGTGAAAATAATAAAATATCATTCTTGCTACTAAATTGAAATAAATATTTTCTTTCAAATACTCAAAACTTTTACTTTTGCGTCAAATTTGATGCTTTTCAACGTAAAATGCTTGATTCGTTCAATTATTCATGCATTGTTAGAAAAATGAATATAAGGGATGACGTAGAGTGACTAATTTTCTTCTTTTACAAATCGAATGAAAGAACTGGAAAATGTTATCTGCTCCAAAGGAGTAAAATCGAAAAAACAAAAATTTTACTCTTACGAGTAAGAACGATATTCAAATTATGAACATTTTAATTTTTGAATATTATTTCAAAGGATTGAAATGAGTGCTCGAATAAAGAAGCGTAAACTCTGGTTTAAAAATTTAAATTTTTATGAATTTATACGCAAAACTGCATCTATTTAAGTAAAATATTTTGTATTTTATTTTCCATAATAATATTGCACTGGTTTGTTCTCTCAATATGGTTAAATCAACATATACATAACATTATACAAACTGCAAGAAAAAACTGTGAAGCCATTGCTCTGACTAAGATATTGCGCAAACTATACGTAGGTAGATGATTATTTCGATAATGCGGGCAAATGTGGTGGAAATATTTATTTCGTGGAACGCTTCGTGGGACAGATTTCTCCGTGGGACAACGCAATAAAATGTGTGACATTGCCACGCAGCGTGGGACGTCTGGTCAGCTTACTACCAATAAACGTGCGTAAATTTTTCATTTGATTCAAAATTGTACAATTATTGCGAGCTTCTTTTAAATCTATAAGAAAAACCTACCACAAAAAAATAATGTTTTCTCCCTTCCTGTGACTGTATAAAAAAAATGAACAAAGATTGACGTTTAGAATACGTTTTGGATTTTATTATAACCAACCAAACATATAATTTTTGCTATTTTATGAATTAAAAATTCATAAAATGAATTTGACAGCAAGTTTTCATAACATAAAGTATGTTACATAACTTAAATAGTTGTTCGTGTCGTTAGAAAATATTGCTTGTCCATTATAAAACATTCACTATTATAAAATCACTGGAAATAGCCCAATAAATTTAAATTACTCCCGTAATTATTGTCATTCATTTTATAAAAATTAGCACAACTATCAAGAAAACTTTTGATATGTTATAGGATTTTACATTTTAGAATTGTTTTTAATTTATTGTTTTTAAAAAAGTCTTGTAAGGTTTGTACAATCTGATATAGATAAAAATAAATAAAAAAAATTTAAAAAACACACTTTTTGAAAAACGAACTAAAAAGCAGAAAATAAATTTTGCATTAACACCAGCGTTATGTCTTTTATAATTATATTTCCTTTGAAATTGTTAGAAGAAAAAATATTTAAATGGTATTTAACACATCTTAGCATAGATGCAAATATTAAATTTTTGACTAATTTAAAATGCTAATTTTCGATTGGCAAACAGTCTTCCGTTCCCATTTGTTACATAAAATAAAAGTGGGTGGCGCATACATTAATATAGAAAAGGAACAAATGTATTCTATGTTAATCTCTAACAAGAGAGACTACCAACGTTTATTCCCTTTCGTTTCTGAATGCGCCACCCACTTTTATTTTATGTAACAAATGGGAACGGAAGACTGTTTGCCAATCGAAAATGAGCATTTTAAATTAGTCAAAAATTTAATATTTGCATCTATGCTAAGATGTGTTAAATACCATTTAAATATTTTTTCTTCTAACAATTTCAAAGGAAATATAATTATAAAAGACATAACGCTGGTGTTAATGCAAAATTTATTTTCTGCTTTTTAGTTCGTTTTTCAAAAAGTGTGTTTTTTAAATTTTTTTTATTTATTTTTTTATTTTAGAGTTTTTAGTTATATAATTTTACCTACAAATAAGTTAGCCACATTATTTCACAGAAAATACACCATAAGTAAAACTAGCAATTAAATCATTTACCGAAAATCTAATATTCTTTGAAATTTAAAGTAATTTTAATAAGGTTAGCACTATAACAATTGTAAATATGTTATTTAAAAATCCAGTGTAAAATTTTAGTGCGTTTCTTTGCTCGTTGTATTAATTTTAAGTTGTACATAAATTATTAAATATATATGTTCGCCCAAATGTCAAGTTTTTTGCGGAAAAAAAGGTCTAAATTATAGAGCTTTTTCCTTAAAATTCGAATCGTTATATTACTGTATGTAATTGACAGATTACATACAGCAATGATAATTAGAAATCATTAATTATGTATTAAAATGTATTGAAAAAATAATAATTATGCAACAATAGTAAAAAAAACTTAACGAGAACACAAAACAATCTGGATTTAGAAGAAATAACAATTATTTAAAATTTTCGAAATACAAATCACTCATTATTTACAATTTAAGGCCATTTTTTCATATAAAAATGACAAAAATGTGTAATATGTCCTTTATTATAATGAGATACTCAGAATGAGCAAAATTTCAGCGCGGTAAATGGGCATTCAGATCTTATGGATCTTCATATTTTCATACATAATAACTGATTTTTAAATATCATTGCAGTATGTAATCTGTCAAATACACCAAAATAACGATTTGAACTTTAAGAAAAAAGGTCTATAAGCTTATAGCGAAATGTCATACTTTTATTTTTTTTTGTGTTCATTATTTATAATGTAAGGCTCTTTTTTAAGATGAAATGACACAAACATGTATGATGTCTATTATTATAATGATATACACAGTATTACCAAAATTCCTTCGCTCAAAATGAGTCAACCAGAGGATGAGGATTTCAGTGCAATTCTTTAAGGTCTTTCAAAATGAAGAAAAATTTGAATTTTTTTTCTTCAGATTTATAAAGTTTTTTGCTTTAAAAGTTTTAGAAATACGTACTGACTGCTTCAACAAACTTGTCTTTTCAATTTGGGATTAATAACATAATGGGAAGTTACTGAAAAATGAGTCACAAAATTCCACCCATCAAAGCTCTCAAGAGTCAAGTTAAATAAAAGTGTGTAAAAACAAGGGCAAACAGTCAGGGTTCTCCAAATAAGTGGGGTATAATTAGGTTGTGTTCTCCTGCATGTACTTACTTTTAAGTTTATATAAATTACCAATGGCCAATAAGCAATAACAATTGAAATTTGAATGTTAAATACTGCACTATGAACTCTCGAGGAACGCTATACAAATGAAATCGTGGCTCAGACGTGGCTCAGACACGAATATCTTATAAACAAAACACAATCGTTCTTCTAAAAGCGGTGATGCCGCGCACCTTATAATACGATAGAATTTTGTCACAATTCGCACCCACGGCGTTTTTGGAAGAACGATCGTGTTTTGTTTATAAAACTAATTTCATCAGAAGATTAGAAGCAATAGACCGCCTTTCGTATCGGTGGCGCTCTAGTCCTTGATACAAAGAACGATAACGGTTTGAAAATTGCGGTGAACTGTACTTTAGTCGGGCCAAAATAATATGTAACGTAATAATTATATTATCAGATATATTTCAATTAATAGTATGCGATAAAATTGGTATATTAGTTAAGTAAATCTTCTAAAAATTAGACGAATTTACAAAATAACAGTGCATTGAAATTTTTATGGTGTATAATTCTATCACGATTGGATGGTTTTATTGAATCGATATTGATAGTATCAGATCCTTGGGGGGGGGGCCAATAATCCCCCCAGCCCTACCCAATTGACGCCCCTGCAATGACGATCAAAAGGGAAACTTTGATAAACAAATTTGGAGACCATTGGTGTCCATTTTTGACAAATGGAACAGTTTTCGTGATTTGGGAACTCTAGTTGCTAGTAAATCAGTTTTGATAACTGATGTGATTAGATAGTGTTTTCCAACACTACCTTTATCGACATTGACACTCGTAATATTTGACATTGATGTTAGATAGAGATCGAAAAGACAGCTTTTAGCACCACTATCACGAGAAGTGAAAGTTGGGCTTTTTACAATCTGCGTCAGATTATGTGACGCGGCAGATATTGCTGCCTGCCTTCCATTGCTGTTGCCAACGGTTGTCTTGGAAAATGCTAACCACGATTTGTTGTGGACGTTGAAGTCACCGGTAACGATAACCTCGCAATTAGGAAATTTTGCTCTAATTTCGTCCACAGCATTAGTCAGAAGATTAAAAAATTGGTATTATGTTTGTTTGAGGACCGGTATAAAGCTATTGAAAAAAAGAAGTTTCAGGTAGACAAATCTTGAATACTGCTGTGTTGTAACCATCACCATGTAGCTCGTAACTTGAAAAGCGTTTATATACAATACTCTCATGAATGTATGCACACACACCTTGATGAAGTTTAAAAGCTGATTCAAGAATCTGTTTGGGATTTAGTGTCACGTCATAGGGATAGTTTTCAGAAATTTGTGTTTTTGTCAGAAAAAGAATATGTGGTTTATCATGCTCGAGATGATGTTGCACGATGTCACGATTGGCGTGCAATCTACAAATATTTTAAATTTGTAGTTTTAATGTTTTGTCTAAAAAGCAATGTTTTTTTGATATAATTTGAATTTTTTTTATGAAGAAAATATGTAAAATCTAAATAATAATAATCCTATCACAACGAAATATGACATAGGCCAATTTTTCATGATAGGATGAAGAAAAGAAAACAGAAACAAGTATAAAAACAAAATATTGTAACGACTAACTATTTCGAATATTTCTCTAAAAGTAGGAATATTCATATATAAAGATTTTCGCTAACAATTTGCCAATTTGTTTCAACTCGGGCTTTTTTTCTAGAACAAAACAGGCATAAAAGTTTTTATGTATGCTACGTTGGTCAATAATGTTTTAACGTTTTTTTTAGTTCATTGCCCTCAATATTAATTAGTAATACCTGTTTGTCTACATTTCATTCCATTCCGTTTCCATCTTGGCCCTCTTGGACTCTGTTCAAAAGCGAGCTATACGAATTGTGGGTGATCGAACTTTGACATCAAAACTTGATTCCCTACAACATCGTCGCACTGTTGCTGACCTCGTTGTTTTTTACAAATATCGTCATCAGCAGTGCTCAGATGAAATCAGCGGCATCATGCCTCAAACTTATTCTTACCCCCGTTCCACTCGGCAATCGGCTGCCGCAACCAGTGAAACGGTAAAGATCCCGCGCTGTCATACTGGCAGATCGCAGAGAGACTTCTTTGTCCGAACTGCGTACAAATGGAATAGTTTGCCGGAACACTTAGTCTCAGGTGGTTTCAACCCACAGATGTTTAAAAAAGGCGTTAATCTATACCTTAGAACGCCAGTTGTTGTGGGACCCAGGTCTAGACCTAGGTCTTAAAAGGTATTTATGTGTTGTTGTGACACATATTCTAAACCCTATTACACAACACATTTTATAAAACAAAAAAAAAAATAACATTTTTAGTCATAATGTTATATAGAGTACAGTTTTGTTCATTTGTAAATAATAAGAATGGTTGGAGGGGAATATTTTCTCGTTTCAATAAATTTTTGTTCGCATGAGGGAGAAATTATGGAGGGAGAAATTATGGAGGGAGAAAATAATGGAGGGAGGGAGAAATTATTAATTTATATACGATGAAAGAGACAATAAAAAAAACAAAACACTGAAAAATTTTACATATTTTCTCAATCATATCGATCAAAAGATCATTATGTAAATTTGAATCAAAGGATAAGTCTGTTATCAGTGCATAGGCATAGTGCCAAAAGTGTTTAAATGTATCTTATTTAAATAATTAATTGTTCAAATTAATATTGTTAATATTGTTAATATTGTTAATATTATAATTGTTAATATTAATTTATTTTTCTTTGTATTTATTAAAGTTTTGAAATTTGTAACTGGTAATAATTTGTGAAAGCAAACCAATAAAATCCAATTTTTGATTTATTATAAATAGCATAACATAAATTATATAAATTATATAAATTATATATATATTTTAATTATATATATATATATATATATATATATATATATATATATATATATATATATATATATATATATATATATATATATATATATATATATATACCATATACCTGATATATATATATATATATATATATATATATATATATATATATATATATATATATATATATATATATATATATATATATATATATATATATATATATATATATATATATATATATATATATATATATATATATATATATATATATATATATATATATATATATATATACCATAAATAACATAAATAACATAAACAACATATGTTCCACAGGACTGGATTTGGAAGAAAACAACTAAATTAATGTAAGGCTTTTGTATTTTGATTTATATAATTTTTGTTAATTTATTTTTATATGTGTTATTATGGTTTTCCATATTATTCACTTTTTGTGTGCTTTTGTCACTTTTGAATTAAAGTGTAATTAAAAAAAAAAAAAGTATATTTTTAAATTTTGCGTTTTAATTTATTTTTGTTCTGTAAAATTATTTTCAAAAAGGTATCCTTATATAGTTTTTTTAATTTTTCTGAGATAAATAAGACATATCCAGGGTCAGGGTTGCCGAATTATTTTTACAAAAGTATAAATCTCTACAATATATAAAACAAATTTGAAAGAAAACGTAGAGAGATATTTATTAGTGTATTGGTTGGTTCTAATAGCTATATCATATTTGTTCCCATTGAGTGTCAAGGGAAAAGGAGGTCGATTAAGTCAGACTTATGTTAACTTGGCAAGGCAAAATGTACCTGGATGTCGCCCTGTATCCAGGTGAATCCGTTCGCTACTGAATAATTTGAATGGGCCGCCAAGCTGATCATCGGCACGGATCGAAATGACACCTTGTTTTTTTTTTAAAGTTATGCTAATCATTTGCGTGACCCGCTACACACCTGGATAATTAATACACGTGCAAGGAAGGAGCACGTAGACCCGGCGGCTTGGTTTGTTTGCTTGTTTTTTAAAATAAAATGTGTTGTGTACCCGGGTAAGAAGAAGCTAATGGACCAAGCCTGAGCCAAGCCCGCGCCAGAGCTTTTTGGATTTGGGCAAAGCTTGTCGTAAGTTTTTCGATAGCGAACAACTTCTTTTAGTTTATAAATCTTTCATACGTCCCTGCATGGAATACTGTTCTCACATATGGGGTGGAGCTTACTTGAGTAGTCTCAACTGCCTTGATTCTGTACAGCGTAGAGCTATTAAACTCATTGGTAACCCAAGTCTTACTAACGGTCTTGATTCCTTGCAGCACAGAAGAAATGTTGCTGATTTGACTATATTTTATAAATATACTAGCAGGACCCGGCGTGCTTTGCTACGCTTATAAATAAAGCTTGTGCACAGACATTTTGTTGACGTAGTAGCAATAATTTCAAAAAGTGGTAATGAGAATGATAGCATAATTTTTAATTTATCTTTTTAAAAATATGGATGAAAAATAATCAGCACTCTCAGATCAGCAGCCAAATTCTGTAATTGTGAAGCGGTGAAGTGATAAGTTTTTTAATGAAAAGAAACGAAGAAATTTTTATCACTTCACCGCTTCACAGTTAAAGAATTTGGCTGCTGTTCGGATATATGAAAAATTGGCGATCAAATAAGTTTTCAAGTAAGCAAAAAAAAAATTTAAGTAACTGGTTGAATTAGTAGAGGTGTGTCATCTCTATATAGAACAGTATACAAAATAGATTTACAAATGTTCGCAGTACCCATATGTTCAATGTGCTCAGTGCTCACTAACAAAAGAGAACCTACAGGTTTTTAATGTTCAATTTCTCGATGCTTCTGCAGGTTATACATTATTTGTTGTGGCTCCATTGTTGGTTCAGATATAGAGATTATCTAGTTTTATGCCTCTATTCTGTCTACGCAACATATAATTGTCCATACAAAAATCAATCCGTTCTACATCTAAAGCGCGCACTTTTAATGATTGAGCGTGATCTTTTTTTATGGTGATTGCAAACATCGATTTAATTGACAATTGTGATCTTTTGAATTGAAATGCTAATCAACCGTATTGTATTTATATTAAACCTAATAATCGGCATTGTATTTATATTAACGACGTAATTTCACATTGACCGACGGAGCAGATCGATTCGGCGGTAGCACTAATAATTGATTGAGAACTAAGTTCGCGAATACTACGCACAGATCTTCAATCATTTTGCTATATTGGGCAGGAAATATCATCAACCATGTGCGATTTATATTTTTTCCCATAACCTTCTTGTAGATGAAGAACAGTAAGCGGTCAGTATGATTTCAAACAAAGCCCGAACTTAGTTTGGAGGTGACGTGCTGCACGTGTCATTGATGAATGATGCATACATCCCAGTGCTGCTTCATTGTAGCACGCTAAAACTGAAATGTTGCCTTTAATAAAGTACTTTCTAACTAACGTATTTCACTGATTTGACGTATATACCGTATTCCAAGTTTATGTGCGATCTGTATGTTCTTTGTAGCAAAGGATTAATATGGAACAACCATCCATGTTTAAGGAATTATTTCCATGTTCCCGTTTCGCATATTTATATGTTGTTACCTTACCGCCATCTGCTGTGGCTCTTCTTTTATATAAAGGATATTCATCGTTTCATGTAACTGAATTTCCTATAACTTACTGAAACCTTGATGATATCACTTTGCGTACTTTGAATTCAGTGGATTCAGTGTTCTGGAAAGCTCATTTTACATATTTTTCGTCACAATTTCCTACAAATCTTTATCGAAGCTGGCATCGGATATTTGCCGTGTGCATTTGAGATGATTTTGTGTATGTGCGTTAGTTGTGAATAACCGTCATATTAAATTGGCTCTCGCCAATAAACTGGTACTTCAGAGGAAAGCTTGGTTTGATTTAAACGAATGAATATTAAACGTTCTGTTTCGAATGTTTTTGCATACATATCTACCATGTATAGGTAAAACAATTGACAGCATTTCCAAATGTGGAAATCTTCATCTTCTTCCCCTCGAATCATTAATCCTTCTTTTATTGACAAAAATATATCCCGGTTGAAATTTATTGCCAACTTTATTAATTGTCACTTCGTTTATTGTTCGAGAATTGAATCTTCTCACATGTCCTCTAGCAGGCGTTTTGTCAACCTGAACTAAAATAAAATAGAACATTTTTATGACCGTATGTATATAAATGTATGTATATATGTGTTGAATGGTCTAGTGGTTAGCACTACTTCCATTTAGGTCAAAGTGTTGTTATACAAAGTCATTAACAACCATCAACACACTGGTTATACAATAACACTGGACACTGGAGTGGTTATACAATTAACCGGTAATCAACCAATATGGTTGATAAATTGGACAAAACAATATATAGGTGATCACCCATACATAACTAATCGATTATATTAAGTCTTTAAGTGAAACTCGACCATAAAAAGATTGAATTGAGATTAATGCAGGTGAGGGACACTTGTGCTTGTTGACAGCTTACATTCCTATATAAAACACATATCGCTAAAACAAACACTATATAATAACCTTTCTGTATTTAAATGCAACATTGTGTCCAAATTTCAAGAGAATCGATCCAGTACATTCCTAGATTGCCTATTTTGAACCAACGAACATATACATTTATATTTATCATATATAGTACATATATATGTAGATAAAAGATAGATAGATAGATTAATAGATTGATCGGATATCGACTACTGAGAATTGAAGAGTATTCCAGTACTAATATCGCAATTAAAAAATGGAGGTCTGTGGTAGAAAGGGGAATATTAAGGATTATATGTATTTTGTAATGTCAAATCATAAAAAAAATAAAAATAAAAAATTTTGTTTGAAAAATACAAAAAATTTTTGGGGGGGGAGCCCCCCCCCCCCCCCCCCCCCACTTATCACTTAAGGGTATAAAAAATAGTTTACGACCGATTCTCAGACCTACCGTATATACACATAAAATTTCATGGAAATCAGTCAAGCCGTTTCGGAGGAGTTTTGTTATCGTGCCAATTAATTAATCATATCTAACACAAAAACATACTAATTATATGATTGATAGTTTGTGGCGACAACTTCCCATATTATTTAAAAAGTTTGACTCCTAGTTTTAGAGAAAAGAAAAGTTGCCTGGAAGGAAATATTGTATTGTGTGAATTTAAAAATTTTTAATGTCAATTATTATTATTGTTTTTGTTTTTCTTTAACAACTAAATTTTTGTTAATTTTTATCATTGTTGATTTATATAAATATATATGTCGAATAACTCCAAATTAAAAATTCTTGAATAGTGATCATTATTTTCATGACCAGTTTTATATAAGATGTAAATATATTAATAATAATTCAAATACAATATACAATATACATAATACAAATTTATATTCATGTTCTGTGGGTTCTATGAATAATTTTAAAAGTTACAATAAATGAAAAAAGAACTTTTCTTGTAAGTGGGATTGCAAATATTCTATGTTTGAAGAACTGTCCTGGGATTATTAAAAAAGAGCACAAATAGTTGCAGTGGATTCTTTGAACAACATTCAAACTCCTATATGCAGAAAAATTAGTAAATTTATTGAATCCTGCAAGAAAATGGATAAAACACTGCTCCTTCTGGTTATCGACAGGCAATTCAAGAATTAACTCATCTGGACAACAACTCATCTTCTCTATCCACATATTGTCTCTACTAAACAAAAGCTTCATCATCTCAATTACCTATAGACCTTTGGACAATGCCCTAGCAGCTCCAGTACATTCCTGCTACTAAAAGTTGAACTGTAGGAATATAGAAAAGGTAAGTCCTTTATAAAAAAACAAACATTTTGATAATAACTGTTGCATTTGTGTAAAAAAATTACAAAATTCAAACCTAGGCATTTTTCAACAATTGCAGATCATATTATAATTTTGTTTCCAAAAGAGATTAAGGCAAACACTTAATAGTCTAACGGTTTATCGCTAAACTTTATTAAAATAATTTTTTTTAATATATTCCAGACAACTTATTACTTGCTGCCAGTTAGGTAAACACCCCGGTGGCGTATACTACACGTAATACAATACACAGGCTAAATTTAGGATAGAAGGTTTTACAGAATTCTCTAAAAAAAATGGAACAATGCCAACAAAAACTGCCACTTTATTTTAAATTTTTATAATCATTTGTTGATAATTTCCATTTGGAAAAATGTAGATATATTAGAATACAAACTAATCATTAATGTTTTTCTAGTACATATTTAGAATTGCAACATTTAAGAATTACATCAATTAAAAAAAAATAAGGATAGGATAACCATACATGGTTGAAGCATTTTTAATATTATTAATATTCAATAAAGTATTTTATAATATTGAATTAAATTCTTATAAAAATATATATTACTTATTTGTGTTTATGAATTAAATGTATAATAAAAAAAAACTACATATAATTTAAGTTTGAATTGTAGTGTTTCCTTTAAAACTCATTTGAAATCCCGAAAATGTACATCCTATATCCATCATGTAACCCAAGAAAAGTATATCATAGATATTTGGTAAAATTTGTGATAAAGATGGCTACATAGAATTTTTCTGTAACTACATTTCCAAAAAATTGTGTGGAAGCGCACAAAACGATTTATTGCGATTCTTAACAAGCTAAAAAAAAGTTATTATCAAAAAATCAAAAAGAATAGTTGTTTTTTAATTTAGTGATAATATTATTTTAAAGCTTATTTAGAATCGCAATAAATCGTTTTGTGCTCTTCCACTCAATTTTTTGAAAATGTAATTACAAGAAAATGCTTCGGAGCCGTCGATATGCTGAATTAAATAACATATTTCTTATTCCCAACGTTATACGTTTCATGAAATTAAGTTTTTTTTACATAAATATAAATATAAAGTAACATATAAATAAATGAATTTCATAAAATTAATATTATGTTAAATTCGTAGAATTTAAAACCTTTAAACTAAACCCTATGAAACTTACTACTCAGTTTAAGGCAATTATGGACGTAATGTTTGCAACGCATACTTCAAAACAAAGATTTCTATTACACCAATTTTATGATACATGTTTAGTCATTTCGTTAATTTTATGAGATACGATACTACAAATTATGAAATTCTCCTTATTTTTATGTGACGTGTATATCATGAAATCAATGAAAATCATATACTAATTTATATTATCAATATACATTGACTCGAAATCGTGTGCATATTTTCTTAGTTTTTACGTAGTTTTTCATTGTATCAATGAGGCAGTTTTTTGAGTGTATACCCGGGTAGTAGGAATTACAATATGTTTCACAACCACACATTAGGGCGTTTTAAGGCAGGTCCCACAATAATATGCGTTCGTTCTGACTTCTGAGGCTTTGATAAACGCAAATAAATTTTTACTTCACCACAATTTTAAATTGTGTGAAGTAATGCAATCAATCGTGAAAAAAAAAATCTTACATGCCCCAAATTTTGTTTTTTCTTTTGTTTTGGACCATCCTCTATCTAAATAGCCAATAAAAATTTAGGTGTACGTCTGTATGTGCGTGGGTGGGTGTGTGTGTGTGGGTGACATTTCTGCATAGGATCTTGGTAAAAATTTAGCAAATGATACAGGTTTATTTGAAAATGGAAGATCTGGATTCATTTCAAATTTGGACAAAATGGCGGGGGTCTCCCGAACACCTCTAAGTTTAAATCTTGAATAACTTCTAATTCCGGCTTATGATCTTATTAAAACTAAGTATATAAGGTTTTAGTACAGTTTCCAATATTTCTGCATACCAACTGCCGGTTTGTCACTTCCAGTTAAAAAGTTTTTTTCCAGGTGTTTATCCCTACTGTTGTTGTATAAATCTCCTTTGGTTTATACTATAAAATTAACAATATAGGTTAAGTTAAGTTAGCAGTAACAATATAGGTTAAGAAATTACTTAAAAATTTAAATTATCCAAAATCAACGAAATTAACAATATAGGTTAAGTTAAGTTAGCAGTAACAATATAGGTTAAGAAATTACTTAAAAATTTAAATTATCCAAAATCAACAAAATTAACAATATAGGTTAAGTTAAGTTAGCAGTAACAATATAGGTTAAGAAATTACTTAAAAATTTAAATTATCCAAAATCAACAAAATTGTATAAATAATTAAATTCGTTAAATTGTTAATTATGCAAAAATTGCATACATCAATTTTTGTTGAGTTTTTGTTGATTTTGGGTAAATAAATATTATAAATAATTGGTTTTTAGTTTTTTTGAGGGGAGTTGATTTTTTGTTTTCGAAGAAGTACAGTTAGTTTAGTTTTAAAAGTGTAAATTTAAGTTGTCCGAAGTCTAATCAGTGATTCAATTAATTCGAATAAATCCTTAAGTTGTTTAAGTTGTAACTTTTTCTATAAAATTAATAATAAAACTAATATTAATAGTTAATGTTATTTATAGTTAACTAAGTGAATCTAAAGTGTTTTAATCAATAATTATTGAGAACCATCCACAGGTAAGGAACCACAAACACTGTTGGTACAACAAGTTGAATACAACTGTACCTATATATATGTACTTGTACAAAAAACATTACAATTTGGCGCGGCCGGTATTAACCTGTGGTTTTAAAGTGGTTCGAACTAAAACCAAACTAATAAGTTTAATAATTCTATAATAAAATAAAATAATTGTTAAGTGGGTGATAGTAAAAATTTATAAACAATTTTTAAGAACAAGCTAAAAGTTCAAAATACAGTTTTTAAAGTTACATAACATACAGTTATCAAAATTCAAAAGTATCAAGTCATCAGTCAAAAGTACAAGTACAAAATATTATACAATTGAAATAAACGTTCCGGAGCTAGAAAAAGCTGTCAATTACCACAAAGAAATTTTACTGACAAGAAATCTTCAAGAGACTAGGAATCTATCTATCTCAGTGTAGCTATTGACGATATACAAAAAACTGAAAGCAGCTTAATACTTTTATTTAACAAATGTCAGAGTCTAGTAAAACGGAGCAAGCAAGCAGTTCAGCTACTAGACAACGAAATCTATCCTGTAGTTCAGCTATTGACGACCGTCGAAAAAATAAAGCAGCACACAAAATTTCAGAAGGTAAGCCATCAAATTCTACTTTAAATATATTAAATAACGAATTCGAAGCCGTTATAAAAAAGAAAACAAATAGTTTAGAGAATCTTAATCTGGAGTCGATAACTCTGGACGAAGATATAGATTTAAGAGAAAGGGTAGATTCGGAAATTGCTGCCCTCGGAAATTTGAACAATAAATTAAAAGACGCGAAAAATTTAAAAATGACGAATAGTGGAACCGATGTACCTAGTTTTAATAATAAATTAGACGAAGAGTACAATATGATAACAACCAGAGTTAAAAATATACCAAAATACAATGGTGAAATGCATGATGGACTGGAAGACGAATTTTTTAATTTTAAGCATGAATGCGATCGCGCGTACCACACCCTACCAAGCGAATACAGAACCCACTTTTTACAGTCAGTTAGGACACGGTTGTCGGGCAACGCCCTGAAACTTATAAGTGGTATTAATTTCACAAGTTTGAAAGAACTTTATAAATATCTTTCCCGAGGACTAAAGGAAGACTCTAGCTATTTTGAGTTGTATGGGAAAATGGGGTTAATGGTTCAAAGTACCCACGAATCTGTTACCGAATTCGGAGATAATATCAACAGATTATTAAGAAAAGCAAAGGCTTTACTTTTAAAATGTGGTTATAGTGATAGTTGTTCTGCCGGGTTGCACGAACTCGAAAAGCAGGCCATAAAATGTTTTAAACTTGGTTTAAGAGAACGAGAAGTAGCTCTTCAAATTTCATTAGCGGAAACGGAATTTGAAACAGTGTTAGAATACGCAATAGAACTGGAAAAATTCAATAATATGCAAAACAGTTTACAGCCAAACCGAAACATACATACTAACACAGAAATATATAATACAACCACAAATTCATATAATGCAAATCAACCTAATTTACAACAGTTTTCCAACACCTTGCCGAGAAATGATATTAGTTGTAGATATTGTAAAAACTACGGACATACATTAACAGACTGTCGAAAAAGATTACGATCGAATTTAGCCCAACAAACTAGTTACCAAGAACAGTTACTCCAGCCTACAAATTCTCAAACTTTTCGTAATGTAGCTCCTCAACAAAATACGTATTTCAACGCTATGCACTATAATCAACCACAGATACCGCATAGTATCCAATATAGGCCAGCTAACAACTGGAATTTGCCAAGTAATTTACAATTTAATAACCCAGTAAATTACACATATAACCAAAATCCGCAAGGACAACGAAATTTTCAGTACCAACAGATTCCACATACAATTCGTACTCAAGTTCCAAATTTAAGTAATTCAGGTCCCCGCATCTCATACGCACCAAAACATGTTCAGTATTACGAAACTCCAAACACCCAACAAATTAAAACATTCACCTCCTCAAATTATACAAATTCCAATGAACAACCACCTGAAAATATTAATAATGATTTAAACTAACTAGGGCTGAATTGCAACCCACAATTCAAAGCCCAAACAAATACCTAAATAATCGGGAACATGAAAATTTTAGCTTAGGCATATATGATGCTACTAAATCAACTGGCAACTGTCCAGAAATTAGTGTTAATTTAGATATAGGAAAAAATATAATTACTACACTTTTGATTGACACTGGAGCTGAAGTTTCTTTAATTAAAAGATCCAGTATAAACCAAAAACATATTTTAAATACTACAGAAAAAGCAATTATTAGAGGTATTCACAATCAAACAAATTATACATTAGGTACAGTAATAGGCGCAATTTCAAATAATTTACTACCAATTAAGTTTCATGTAATTGAGGATATGAATTTTCAAAGTGATGGTATTTTAGGACGAGATGTTTTAGCTCGAAATTCAATAGTAGATTTTGTTAGCAATAAACTAATAGTATTAAGCACAAGGAATCAAAATCAAGTAATTTTCCCCTTTTCATGCAAACCACGAAGTGGAGGAGAAATTGAAAAAAATAATAAATCGGAACTAAATGATAGCACGGCTATCAAAGCTATTTGTAACAATGAATTCAAAACACCAAACACCAAATCGACAACTTGATAGACTCAGAGCAAGTCAAGTGGTAGATAATCAGATTGGACACCTTAACGAAAAACAACCGTTAGTTGAATTGAACAAAGTAGTACCGAATGTATCAGGGCCTAGTAGCGAGAATTTAACCAATCCTAGAATCATTCGAAATGATGGGATAACAAATTCGAATCAGATACATCATAGAAGCAGTTTCAGAGAAATCCTCAGTACAAGTTACAAAAATGTTCAAATAGAAAATAATAAAGCGTTAGTTAAGGATAATTCAAACTCATCTATTCTACCAAATATCGTTGCATAAAAACAATTCCACCACGATCAAAAAAAATATTGTATTTTAAAATCAATGACGATAATGATAAAGAAGTCGTTTGTTTCTCTAAAGAAGTGTTACCAGGTGTATACACCTCTAATGTGGTTGCTAAAATACAAAACAATGTAGTACCCATAAGTGTAATAAATATAAATAATTTTGAAGTAGATTTAGAAAATTATGTGCCAGAATATGATAGTTCGGATAACTTTTTTGAAATACCAGAAATATCAGAAAATTTAGATTGCAATAGAAATAGTGATAGAATAAATAGAATTTTAAATAATCTTAATCTAGATAATGATCTTAATAAAGAAGAAAGAGACTCTATTGTACAATTAATAGTAAATCATCAAGACTTATTTCACTTAGAAGGAGATAAAATTTCTTATTCATCAGCAATAACACATACAATACCCACGTTACCAGATAAAGCCCCTATCAACCAAAAAATGTATAGAATTCCACAAACACAACAGGAAGAAATAAATAAACAAATTTCGGAAATGCTCGAAAATAATATAATAGTTCATAGTAAGAGTCCTTACAATGCTCCTTTGCTTATTGTTTCAAAACGTCCTGATAAGTCCGGCAATAAACGATTTCGAGTGGTTGTTGATTTTAGGAAGCTTAATCTGATAACAATAGGTGACGCATTTCTCCTTCCGCGCATAGAAGAAATTTTGGACCAACTGGATGAACCAATAGGTGAATGTAAAAACATTCGTTTATTGGGTGTCACAGTTTCAAATGACCTACTCTGGAACGATCATGTAATGGCGATGGCAAAAAGCGCGTCTAAAAAACTCGGCCTCCTAAATAGATGCAAAAAATTTTTCACTCCATACCAATTGCTCCATGTTTATAAGTCCTATATTCGTCCCTGTATGGAGTACTGCTGTCAAGTTTGGGGTGCTGCCTCTGTTTCCATCTTGGCCCTCTTGGACTCTGTTCAAAAGCGAGCTATACGAATTATAGGTGATCGAACTTTGACATCACAACTTGATTCCCTACAACATCGTCGCACTGTTGCTGACCTCGTTGTTTTTTACAAATATCGTCATCAGCAGTGCTCAGATGAAATCAGCGGCATCATGCCTCAAACTTATTCTTACCCCCGTTCCACTCGGCAATCGGCTGCCGCAACCAGTGAAACGGTAAAGATCCCGCGCTGTCATACTGGCAGATCGCAGAGAGACTTCTTTGTCCGAACTGCGTACAAATGGAATAGTTTGCCGGAACACTTAGTCTCAGGTGGTTTCAACCCACAGATGTTTAAAAAAAGCGTTAATCTACACCTCAGAACGCCAGTTGTTGTGGGACCCAGGTCTAGACCTAGGTCTTAAAAGGTATTTATGTGTTGTTGTGACACATATTCTAAACCCTATTACACAACACATTTTATTAAAAAAAAAAAAAAAAAAAAACTTGGTCACTCTAGATATTTCACCACCCTTGATCTAGCTAGCGGATATCATCAGATACTAGTTGAACCTAAGGATAGAGAAAAAACGGCTTTCAGTAGTACTTTAGGACATTTTGAATTTAACAGAATGCCATTTGGATTGAAAGGAGCCCCTGCCACTTTTCAAAGAGCTATGAATCACGTCTTAACGGGTTTGCAAGGCATTGAGTGTTATGTGTATTTAGATGATAATAGTTATATACGGTAAAAATCTAGAAGATCATAATCGTAAAGTTATCAGTGTGTTCGATCGACTTAGAAGGTTTAACTTAAAATTACAAATCGATAAATGTCACTTCCTTAAAAAAGAAATTATTTATTTAGGTCATAAGTGCAGCGAAGAAGGTGTGAGAAAAGATGATTCAAAAACGGATTCAATTTTAAACTTCCCGATTCCCAAAACAATTAATAAAGTTCAATCATTTTTAGGATTAGCAAACTATTATAGGAAATTTATTAAAGACTTCTCTAGAATAGCAGCACCTATTAATAAGTTATTACAAAAAAATATAAAATTTATATGGAATGAAGCATGTCAAACATCTTTTGATTTATTAAAAGAAAAATTAGCCTCAGATACGGTACTAATATACCCCGATTTCAATAAACCTTTTATATTAACCACAGACGCTAGTAGTGAAGCGTTAGGAGCCGTGTTATCCCAAGGTAAACCAGGAGAAGATAGACCAATCGCCTATGCAAGTAGAAGTTTAAAACCTCTGTTCAGCTGGCCCCCCCACCACGCAAAAATAAAAACAAAATTAGCTCAGAATTAGGAGCTATTTAGGAGCTTTCAGAAAACGCAAGAATAAAATTTTGAGCTTAACCCCCTAAGCAGAAATCTTCATTTGAAAGTGGGGGGGCTGAGTGAACGTTCACTCAGCCCCCCCACACCTCAAAAATAACCCTAGAGGATCGTTAATAGGCTCAGAATTAGGAGCTATTTAGGAGCTCTTAAGGCTGTATACTTTTGATTTTAGAGCTCCACCCCTAATTCTTAAAACAACCCCAAAACAGGTTTGGCCCCCCCACCATGCAAAAATCAAAAAAATTATATCTCAGAATTAGGAGCTATTTAGGAGCTTTCAAAAAACGCAAGAATAAAATTTTGAGCTCAACCCCCTAAGCAGAAATCTTCATTTGAAAGTGGGGGGGCTGAGTGAACGTTCACTCAGCCCCCCCACACCTTAAAAATAGCCGTAGGGGATCGTAAATAGACTCAGAATTAGGAGCTATTTAGGAGCTCTTAAGGCTGTATACTTTTGATTTTAGAGCTCCACCCCTAATTCTTAAAACAACCCCAAAACAGGTTTGGCCCCCCCACCATGCAAAAATCAAAAAAATTATATCTCAGAATTAGGAGCTATTTAGGAGCTTTCAAAAAACGCAAGAATAAAATTTTGAGCTCAACCCCCTAAGAAGAAATCTTCATTTGAAAATGGGGGGCTGAGTGAACGTTCACTCAGCCCCCCCACACCTTAAAAATAGCCGTAGGGGATCGTAAATAGACTCAGAATTAGGAGCTATTTAGGAGCTCTTAAGGCTGTATACTTTTGATTTTAGAGCTCCACCCCTAATTCTTAAAACAACCCCAAAACAGGTTTGGCCCCCCCACCATGCAAAAATCAAAAAAATTATATCTCAGAATTAGGAGCTATTTAGGAGCTTTCAAAAAACGCAAGAATAAAATTTTGAGCTCAACCCCCTAAGAAGAAATCTTCATTTGAAAATGGGGGGCTGAGTGAACGTTCACTCAGCCCCCCCACACCTTAAAAATAGCCGTAGGGGATCGTAAATAGGCTCATAATTAGGAGCTATTTAGGAGCTCTTAAGGCTGTATACTTTTGATTTTAGAGCTCCACCCCTATTCTTAAAACTACCCCAAAACTAGTTTGAAATCGGAGATGACACATAAAAATAGCATTAAATTAAAAATTTCTTTACTACATGTAATTCTTGAATTAAAAAAAACGTAAAAACAAGCAACTGTTTATTTATCAGTTGCAACCCTTTAGAAGAAAAACCACCCCTTGGGTCAAACACGCATAAGGGAAGTATGTTAAACATACTCGACACAAAAATATTTAAGGGTGCGGATAAAGTTCCGATTTAGGAGCTTACTGAACATGTCATTTTTCATTTCTGATTTTCTACCCTTCAGAAAAGGCACCCCTTGTATCATACACGCATATGGGAACTATGTTAAAGCATAGAGATACAGATCTTTTTATGTAGGTAAATGATTTTTCGATTTAGGAGCTTACTAAATATGTCACTCTATATTTCTGATTACAACCCTTTAAAAAAAGCCACCTCTTGTACCATACACGCATAAGGGAACTATGTTAAAGCATAGGGATACTGATCGTGTTAAGTAGGTAAATCATTTTTTGATTTAGAAGTTTACTAAATATGTAACTCTATATTTCTGATTGCAACCCTTTAGGAAAAGACACCCCTTGTACCATACACGCATAAGGATGCTATGTTAAAGCATAGAGATTCGGATAGTTTTATTTAGGAAAATAATTTTTTGATTTAGGACCTTACTAAATATGTCATTCTATATTTATGATTGCAACCCTTTATAAAAACCCACCCCTTGTACCATACACGCATAAGGGAACTATGTTAAAGCATAGAGATACTGATCCTGTTATGGAGGTTAATCATTTTTTGATTTAGGGCCTTACTAAATATATCACTTTATATTTACGATTGCAACCCTTTAAAAAAGCCACCCCTTGTACCATACACGCGTAAGCGAACTATGTTGAAGTGTAGAGGTACGGATCGTTTTATGTAGGCAAATGATTTTTCGACTTAGGAGCTTAATGAATATGTCACTCTATATTTCTGATTGCAACCCTTTAGAAAGTGCCACCCCTCTTATCATATACGCGTAAGAGAACTATTTTGTGGCATAGAGGTACGGATCGTTTTATGTAGGTAAATGATTTTTCAATTTAGGAGCCTCCTAAATAAGTTTATTTACGTTTCTGATTGCGACCTATTAGAAAAAGCCACCCCCTTGTACGATACACTCATAAGGAAACTATGTTAAAGCATAGAGTTACTGATCGTGTTATGTAGGTTAATCATTTTTTGATTTAGGAGCTTACTAAATATGTCACTCTATATTTCTGATTGCAACCCTTTAGAAAAAGCCACCCCTTGTACCATACAAGGATAAGGGAATTATGTTAAAGCATAGAGATACTGATCGTGTTATGTAAGTAGATGATTTTTCGATGTAGGAGCTTACTAAATATATCACTCTATATTTCTGATTGCGACCCTTAAGAAAAAGCCACCCCTAGTACCATACATGCGTAGGGGAAATATGGTCAAGCAAAGAGATACGGATCGTTTTTTGTAGGTCAATCATTTTTTAGATATAGGAGCTTACTAAATATGTCACTCTATATTTTTGATTGCAACCCATAAGCAAAAGTCACCCCTTGTACCATACACGCGTAAGGGAACTTTGTTAAAGCGTAGAGATGCGGATCGTGTTATATAAGTAAATGATTTTTCGATTTAGAAGCTTACTAAATATTTCACTATATATTTTTGATCGCAACCCTTTAGAAAAAGTCACCCCTTGTACCATACACGCGGTAGAGAACTATGTTGAAGCGTAGAGGTACAAATCGTTTTATGTATGTAAATGATTTTTCGATTTAGGAGCTTACTAAATATGTCACTCTTTATTTCTGGTTTGCAACGCTTTAGAAAAAGTGCCACCCCTTGTACCATACACGCATACGAGAACTATGTTAGAGCATAGAGATACTGATCGTTTCATAAAGGTAAGTGATTTTTCGATTTAGGAGCTAACTAAATATGTCAATCTTTATTTCTGATTGCAACCCTTTAGAATAAGTCACTTCTTGTACGATACACGCATAAGAAGATATGTTAGAACATAGAGACAATGATCGTTTCATGTAGGTAAGTGATTTTTCGATTAAGGAGCTTACTAAACATGTCAATCTATATTTCTGATTGCAACCCATTAGAAAAAGTCATCTCTTGTACCATACCCGCATAAGGGAGCTATTTTAAAGCATAGCGATACGCATCGTTTTACGTAGGTAAATCATTTTTTGATTTAGGAGCTTACTAAATATGTAACTCTATATTTCTGATTGCAACCCTTTAGAAAAAGCCACCCCTTGTTTCATATCCGCGTAAGAGAACTATTTAAGAGCATACAGCTACGGAGGTTTAGGAAGCTCCTAAATCGAAAAATGATTAACCTACATAAAACTATGCGTATCTCTATGGTTTTACATAGTTCCCTTATACGTGTTTAGTACAAGAGGGGGCTTTTTCTAAAGCATTGCAATCAGAAATATTTAGTATAGACATATTTAGTAAGCTCCTAAATCGAAAAATCATTTACTTATATAAAACGATCCGCATCTCTACGCTTTAACAAAGTTCCCTTACGCGTGTATGGTATATGGGGTAGCTTTTTCTAAAGGGTTGCAATCAAAAATATAGAGTGACATATTTAGTAAGCTCCTAAATCACAAAATTATTTTCCTAAATAAAACGATCCGTATCTCTATGCTTTAACATAGCTTCCTCATGCGTTTATGGTACAAGGTGTGACTTTTTCTAAAGGGTTGCATTCAGAAACCTCTGTTCAGCTGACCCCCCAACCAAACCAAATTAGCTCAGAATTAGGAGATATTAATGAGCATTCAAAAAACGTAAGAATAAAATTTTGAGCTCAACCCCCTAAGCAAAAATCTTCATATGAAAACGGGGGGCTGGGTGAACGTTCACTCAGCCCCCCCCACACCTTAAAAATAGCCCTAGAGGATCGTTAGTAGGCTCAGAGTCAGGAGCTATTTAGGAACTCTTAAGGCTGTATACTTTTGATTTTAGAGCTCCAACCCTATTCCTAAAACCACCCCAAAACTAGTTTGCAAAGGGAAACGACATATAAAAAATAACATTAAATTAAAAATTTCTTTACTACATGTAATTCTTGAATTAAAAAAAAACATAAAAACAAGCAACTGTTTATTTCTCAGTTGCAACCCTTTAGAAAAAAACCCTTGGGTCAAAAACGCTTAAGGGAACTATGTTAAACATACTCGACACAAAAATATTTAAGGGTGCGGATAAAGTTAAATGTGTCATTTTATATTTCTGATTTTCTACCCTTCAGAAAGTGCCACCCCTTGTATCATACACGCATAAGGGAACTATGTTAAAGCATAGAGATACGGATCTTTTTATGTAGGAAAATAATTTTTTGAATTAGGAGCTTACTAAATATGTCACTCTATATTTCTGATTACAACCCTTTTGAAAAAGCCGCCCCCTTTGTACCGTGCACACATAAGGAAGCTATGTTAGAGCATAGAGATACGGATCGCTTTATTTAGAAAAATAATTTTTTGATTTAGGAGCTTACTAAATATGTCACTCTATATTTCTGATTACCACCCTTCCGAAAGTGCCACCCCTTATACCATACACGCGTAAGGGAACTATGTGAAAGCATAGAGATTCGGATCGTTTTATATAGGCAAGTGATTTTTCGATTTAAGAGCTTACCATATATGTCGCTCTATATTTCTGATTGCAACCCGTTTGAAATAACCACCTCTTGCACCATACACTCATAAGAGAACTATTTTAAAGCATAGAGGTACGTTTCGTTTTATGTAGGTAAATGATTTTTCAATTTAGGAGCTTACTATATAAGTTTTTCTACAAATTTGTTGATTTATTAAACGTAGCTTGATTGTTGATTTAATAAACGTAGCTTTGTTTTCAAATCAAAAAAATGGTAAATTTAATAGACAATGGTTTATTTTAATAACATGCTGTTTATAAAAAGACTATGCTAAACATTTATGTGTTGGAGTGCTCCTGAGTACTATTAAAAAAGGTTTTGGAAAATAAAACATATTTTATATTTAAACAAATACAATTTTTTTAATTCTCTTACAAATTACATTAATTGTATTTCTATCATTTCAATTTATTAATATATATTATATCATTTTTTATCACATTATCACCTATATCACTTATATATTTTTACATTTTCAAACGGCCCAAGCTTGGACCAGGGCTTGCACATGTTTACAATAAATTAGAATGGTAAATAACGCGTAGTATAATAAACTGAATCTTGGTTTAGTCTAGGCATTTAACACTCGCTCAGACTGAAACCAAAGTTAACTAGTCAAGGCTTGGCTCACCAATACGGGTCCAAAATTGGTTCGTTGTTTAAAATTTGAAGCTCCTACCCGGGTGGTAGTAGTTGTAGTATCTTCAAACTGTTTCAAAAGGTTGCACAGAATCCATTTCTAAAAACATTTTTGAAGCTACCATGACTCAAAAATTACCTGATGTCATCTGGACCCAGTGTGACCACTATGGGTTCAAATAAAACTAAAGGAATGCAACTCATACATTAAGAGTGACATATTCAGTAAGCTCCTAAATCTTAAAATGCATATATGATACAAAAGGAGTCACTTACTAACGTTTTGCAAATCAGAATTATAAAGTGACATATTTTAGTAAGTACCCCTAAGCGTGTATAATCCACAGGGTGGGACTTTCTAAGGGTTGCAAATCAGAAATATAGACTGACATATTTAGTAAGATCCGTACCTCTATGCTTTAACATAGTTCCCTTATGCGCATATGATACAAGGAGTGGCACTTTCTAAAGGGTTGCAATCAGCAATGTAGAATGACATATTTAGTAAGCTCCTATATCGTAATATAATTTACCTACATAAAACGATCAGTATCTCTATGCTTTAACATAGTTCCCTTATGTGTGTATGGTAGAAGGGGTGGCTTTTTTTAAAGGGTTGCAATCAGATATACAGATTGATATATTTAGTAAGCTCCTAAATCGAAAAATCACTTTCCTACATGAAACGATCAGTATCTCTATGCTTTAACATAGCTTCTTATGCGTGTATGGGGGGTTAAAAGGTTGCAAACCAGAAATAAAGAGTGACATATTTAGTAAGCTCCTAAATCGAAAAAACCATTTACCTACATAAAACTATCCGTATCTCTATGCTTTTACATAGTTCGCATATGTTCCCATTTTTTAAAGGGTTGCAAACCAGAAATATAGAGTGTATTATTTAGTAAGCTCCTAAATCGAAAAATCATTTACCTACATAAAACGATCCATACCTTTATGCTACAAAATATTCTCTTACGCGTATATAATAAGAGGCGTGGCACTTTCTAAAAGGTTGCAATCAGATATGCAGAATGACAAATTTAGTAAGCTCCTATATCGTAAAATCAGTTACCTACATAACACGATCAGTATCTCTATGCTTTAACATAGCTTCCTTATGCGTGTATGGTACAAGGGGTGGCACTTTTTCCAAAGGGTTGCAAACCAGAAATAACGGGTGACATATTTACTAAGCTCCTAAATCAAAAAATTATTTTCCTAAATAAAACCATCCGTATCTCTACGCTTTAACATAGCTCCCTTATGCGTGTATGGTACAAGTGATGGCTTTTCTAAAGGGTTACAATCAGAAATATAGACTGACATATTTAGTAAGCTCCTAAATCGAAAAATCACTTACCTACATGAAACGATCAGTATCTCTATGTTTTAACATAGCTTCCCTATGCGTGTATGGTACAAGGGGGGCACTTTTTCTAAACGGTTGCAAACCAGAAATAAAGAGTGACATATTTAGTAAGCTCCTAAGTCGAAAAATCATTTACCTACATAAAACGATCCGTACCTCTATGCTCTAAAATAATTCTCTTACGCGTGTAATGTACAACGAGTGATTTTTTCTAAAGGGTTGCAACCAGATATATAGAGCGACATATTTAGTAAGCCCCTAAATCAAAAAATGACTGACCTATATAAAACGATCCGAATCTATATGCTTCAACATAGCTTCCTTATGCGTGTATGGTACAAAGGGTGGCTTTTTCTAAAGGGTCGCAATCAGAAACGTAGAAAGACTTATTTAGAAATCTCATAAATCGAAAAATCATTTATCTACATAAAACGATCCGTACCTCTATGTTACAAAATAGTTCTCTTACGCGTATATAATAAGCGACGTGGTACTTTCTAAAGGGTTGAAATCAGAAACGTAGAATGACATATTTATTAAGCTCCTATATCGTAAAATCAGTTACCTACATAACACGATCAGTTTCTCTATGCTCTAATATAGCTTCTTTCTGCGTGTATGGGACAAGGGGTGTCACTTTTTCTAAAGGGTTGCAAACCAGAAATAAAGAGTGACATATTTACTAAGCTCCTAAATCAAAAAATTATTTTCCTAAACAAAACGATCCGTATCTCTATGCTTTAACATAGCTCCCCTATGCGTGTATGGTACAAGGGGTGGCTTTTTCTAAAGGGTTGCAATCAGAAATATAGATTGCCATATTTAGTAAGCTCCTAAATCGAAAAATCACTTACCTACATGAAACGATCAGTATCTCTATATTTTAACATAGCTTCTTTATGCGTGTATGGCACAAGGGGGGCACTTTTTCTAAAGGGTTGTAAACGAGAAATAAAGAGTGACATATTTACTAAGCTCTTAAATCGAACAATCATTTACGTAAATAAAACGATCCGTATCTCTATGCTTTAAGATAGTTCCCATATGCGTGTATGGTAGAAGGGGTGACTTTTTCTAAAGGGTTGCAATTTGAAGGGACATATTTAGTAAGCTCCTAAATGAAAAAATGATTAACCTTGATAACACAATCTGTATCTCTATGCTTTAACATAGTTCCCTTATGCGTGTATGGTACAAGGGGGTGGCTTTTTCTGAAGGGTCGCAATCAGGAACGTAGAAAAACTTATTTAGTAAGCTCCTAAATCGAAAAATCATTTACCTACATAAAACGATCCACACCTCTATGCTACAAAATAGTTCTCTTACGCGTATATGATAAGAGGGGTGGCACATTCTAATGGGTTGCAATCAGAAATTTAGAATGACATATTAGCTCCTTTATCGTAAAATCAGTTACCTACATAGCACGATCCGCATCTCTACGCTTTAACATAGTTCCCATATGCGTGTATGGTACAAGGGGTGGCTTTTTCTAAAGGGTTGCAATCAGAAATATAGATTGACATATTTAGTAAGCTCCATAATCGAAAAATCTCTTACCTACATGAAACGATCAGTATCCTTATGCTTTAACATAGCTTCCTTATGCGTGTATGGTACAAGGGGTGTCTTTTTCTATAGGGTTGCAATCAGAAATATAGAGTGATATATTTAGTAAGCTCCTAAATCGAAAAATTACCTACCTACATGTAACGATCAGTATCTCTATGCTTTAACATAGCATCCTAATGCGTGTATCATACAAGGGGTGGCTTTTTCTAAAGGTTTGCAATCAGAAATAAAGAGTGACATATTTAGTAAGCTTCAAAATCAAAAATCGATTTTCAAATATAACACGATCAGTATCTCTATGCTTTAACATAGTTCCCTTAGGCGTGTATGATACAAGAGGCGGCTTTTTCTAAAGGGTTGCAATCAGAAACGTAGAAAAAACTTATTTAGAAAGCTCCTTAATTAAAAAATCATTTACCTACATAAAACGAAACGTACCTCTATGCTTTAAAATAGTTCTCTTATGAGTGTATGGTGCAAGGGGTGGTTATTTCAAACGGGTTGCAATCAGAAATATGGAGTGACATATTTAGTAAGCTCCTAAATCGAAAAATCACTTGCCTATATAAAACGATCCGAATCTCTATGCTTTAACATAGTTCCCTTACGCGTGTATGGTATAAGGGGTGGCACTTTCGGAAGGGTGGCAATCAGAAATATAGAGTGACATATTTAGTAAGCTCCTAAATCAAAAAATTATTTTTCTAAATGAAGCGATCCGTATCTCTATGCTCTAACATAACTTCCTTATGTGTGCATGGTACAAAGGGGGCGGCTTTTTCAAAAGGGTTGTAATCAGAAATATAGAGTGACATATTTAGTAAGCTCCTAATTCAAAAAATTATTTTCCTACATAAAAAGATCCGTATCTCTATGCTTTAACATATTTCCCTTATGCGTGTATGATACAAGGGGTGGCACTTTCTGAAGGGTAGAAAATCAGAAATATAGAGTGACACATTTAGTAGGCTCCTAAATCGGAACTTTATCCGCACCCTTAAATATTTTTGTGTCGAGTATGTTTAACATAGTTCCCTTAAGCGTTTTTGACCCAAGGGGTGGTTTTTTTTCTAAAGGGTTGCAACTGAGAAATAAACAGTTGCTTGTTTTTATGTTTTTTTTAATTCAAGAATTACATGTAGTAAAGAAATTTTTAATTTAATGTTATTTTTTATTTGTCGTCTCCCTTTGCAAACTAGTTTTGGGGTGGTTTTAGGAATAGGGTTGGAGCTCTAAAATCAAAAGTATACAGCCTTAAGAGTTCCTAAATAGCTCCTGACTCTGAGCCTACTAACGATCCTCTAGGGCTATTTTTAAGGTGTGGGGGGGCTGAGTGAACGTTCACCCAGCCCCCCATTTTCATATGAAGATTTTTGCTTAGGTGGTTGAGCTCAAAATTTTATTCTTACGTTTTTTGAATGCTCATTAATATCTCATTGCGTGGTTGGGGGGTCAGCTGAACAGAGGTTTCTGAATGCAACCCTTTAGAAAAAGCCACACCTTGTACCATAAACGCATGAGGAAGTTATGTTAAAGCATAGAGATACGGATCGTTTTATTTAGGAAAATAATTTTTTGATTTAGGAGCTTACTAAATATGTCACTCTATATTTTTGGTTGCAACCCTTTAGAAAAAGCTACCCCATATACCATACACGCGTAAGGGAACTTTGTTAAAGCGTAGAGATGCGGATCGTTTTATATAAGTAAATGATTTTTCGATTTAGGAGCTTACTAAATATGTCACTCTATATTTCTGATTGCAATACTTTAGAAAAAGTCACCTCTTGTACTAAACACGTATAAGGGAACTATGTAAAACCATAGAGATACGCATAGTTTTATGTAGGTGACTGATTTTTCGATTTAGGAGCTTTCTAAACTTCCGTCGCTTTATGCTACAAAATATTCTCTTACGCGGATATGAAACAAGGGTGGCTTTTTCTAAAGGGTTGCAATCAGAAATATAGAGTTACATATTTAGTAAGCTCCTAAATCAAAAAATGATTTACCTACGTAAAACGATGCGTATCGCTATGCTTTAACATAGCTCCCTTATGTGGGTATGGTACAAGAGGTGACTTTTTCTAAAGGGTTGCAATCAGAAATATAGATTGACATGTTTAGTAAGCTCCTTAATCGAAAAATCACTTACCTACATGCAACGATCATTGTCTCTATGTTCTAACATATCTTCTTTATGCGTGTATCGTACAAGAAGTGACTTTTTCTAAAGGGTTGCAATCAGAAATAAAGATTGACATATTTAGTTAGCTCTTAAATCGAAAAATCACTTACCTTTATGAAACGATCAGTATCTCTATGCTCTAACATAGCCTTCTTATGCGTGTATGGTACAAGGGGTGGCACTTTTTCTAAAGCGTTGCAAACCAGAAATAAAGAGTGACAGATTTAGTAAGCTCCTTAATCGAAAAATGATTAACCTACATAAAACGATCCATATCTCTATGCTTTAACATAGTTCTCGTATGCGTGTATGGTACAAGGGGTGGCTTTTTCTAAACGGTTGCAAACCAGAAATATAGAGTGACATATTTAGTAAGCTCCTGAATCGAAAAATCATTTACATACATAAAACGATTTGTACCTCTACGCTTCAACATAGTTCTCTACCGCGTGTATGGTACAAGGGGTGGCTTTTTCTAAAGGGTTGCAATCAAAAATATATAGTGAAATATTTAGTAAGCTTCTAAATCGAAAAATCATTTACTTATATAACACGATCCGCATCTCTACGCTTTTACAAAGTTCCCTTACGCGTGTATGGTACAAGGGGTGACTTTTGCTTATGGGTTGCAATCAAAAATATAGAGTGACATCTTTAGTAAGCTCCTAAATCTAAAAAAGGATTGACCTACAAAAAACGATCCGTATCTCTTTGCTTGACCATATTTCCCCTACGCATGTATGGTACTAGGGGTGGCTTTTTCTTAAGGGTCGCAATCAGAAATATAGAGTGATATATTTAGTAAGCTCCTACATCGAAAAATCATTTACTTACATAACACGATCAGTATCTCTATGCTTTAACATAATTCCCTTATCCTTGTACGGTACAAGGGGTGGCTTTTTCTAAAGGGTTGCAATCAGAAATATAAAGTGACATATTTAGTAAGCTCCTAAATCAAAAAATGATTAACCTACATAACACGATCAGTATCTCTATGCTTTAACATTGTTTCCTTATGAGTGTATCGTACAAGGGGGTGGCTTTTTCTAATAGGTTGCAATCAGAAACGTAAATAAACTTATTTAGGAGGCTCCTAAATCGAAAAATCATTTACCTACATAAAACGATCCGTACCTCTATCCCACAAAATAGTTCTCTTACGCGTATATGATAAGAGGGGTGGCACTTTCTAAAGGGTTGCAATCAGAAATATAGAGTGACATATTCATTAAGCTCCTAAATCGAAAAATCATTTGCCTACATAAAACGATTCGTACCTCTACACTTCAACATAGTTCGCTTACGCGTGTATGGTACAAGGGGTGGCTTTTTTAAAGGGTTGCAATCATAAATATAAAGTGATATATTTAGTAAGGTCCTAAATCAAAAAATGATTAACCTCCATAACACGATCAGTATCTCTATGCTTTAACATAGTTCCCTTATGCGTGTATGGTACAAGAGGTGGGTTTTTATAAAGGGTTGCAATCATAAATATAGAATGACATATTTAGTAAGGTCCTTAATCAAAAAATTATTTTCCTAAATAAAACTATCCGAATCTCTATGCTTTAACATAGCATCCTTATGCGTGTATGGTACAAGGGGTGGCTTTTCCTAAAGGGTTACAATCAGAAATATAGAGTTACATATATAGTAAACTCCTAAATCAAAAAATGATTTACCTACTTAACACGATCAGTATCTCTATGCTTTAACATAGTTCCCTTATGCGTGTATGGTACAAGGGGTGGCTTTTTTTAAAGGGTTGTAATCAGAAATATAGAGTGACATATTTAGTAAGCTCCTAAATCGAATAATCATTTACCTACATAAAAAGATCCGTATCTCTATGCCTTAACATAGTTCCCTTATGTGTGTATGATACAAGGGGTGCCTTTTCTGAAGGGTAGAAAATCAGAAATGAAAAATGACATGTTCAGTAAGCTCCTAAATCGGAACTTTATCCGCACCCTTAAATATTTTTGTGTCGAGTATGTTTAACATACTTCCCTTATGCGTTTTTGACCCAAGGGGTGGTTTTTCTTCTAAAGGGTTGCAACTGATAAATAAACAGTTGCTTGTTTTTACGTTTTTTTTAATTCAAGAATTACATGTAGTATAGACATTTTTAATTTAATGCTATTTTTATGTGTCATCTCCGATTTCAAACTAGTTTTGGGGTAGTTTTAAGAATAGGGGTGGAGCTCTAAAATCAAAAGTATACAGCCTTAAGAGCTCCTAAATAGCTCCTAATTCTGAGCCTATTTACGATCCTCTACGGCTATTTTTAAGGTGTGGGGGGCTGAGTGAACGTTCACTCAGCCCCCCCATTTTCAAATGAAGATTTCTTCTTAGGGGGTTGAGCTCAAAATTTTATTCTTGCGTTTTTTGAAAGCTCCTAAATAGCTCCTAATTCTGAGATATAATTTTTTTGATTTTTGCATGGTGGGGGGGCCAAACCTGTTTTGGGGTTGTTTTAAGAATTAGGGGTGGAGCTCTAAAATCAAAAGTATACAGCCTTAAGAGCTCCTAAATAGCTCCTAATTCTGAGCCTATTAACGATCCTCTAGGGTTATTTTTGAGGTGTGGGGGGGCTGAGTGAACGTTCACTCAGCCCCCCCACTTTTAAATGAAGATTTCTGCTTAGGGGGTTGAGCTCAAAATTTTATTCTTGCGTTTTCTGAAAGCTCCTAAATAGCTCCTAATTCTGAGCTAATTTTGTTTTTATTTTTGCGTGGTGGGGGGGCCAGCTGAACAGAGGTAAGTTTAAATAAAGCTGAAAAAAATTATTCAGTTATTGAAAATTTTCGTTGCTACTTATACGGGCGACAATTTACCGTATATACGGATCATAAACCTCTTAAAGGTGTATTTAATGTCAACGATCCAACATGTAGACTAGTCCGTTTTCACAATAAGCTTTCAGAATTCGACTATAAAATAGAGTATAAACCTGGGAAGTTAAATGCCAACGCGGATGCGCTCAGTAGACTTCCATATGAAGATAACGAAAACAATACTCCACAATGTCTAGTGATTACGAGAAATCAGGCCAAACAAATAAACAATACAATAGATAATACACATCCTTTACAAACACGAAATGAAGTTCAAAATTGTAATGAGAGTAACGCTACAGTAACACATAGTAATAATAACACTAACGAAAATCTAGAAGTTGAAAATAAAGTTCAAAACCATGCAGATACAGCATCCAATGACGATGAACTAAGCAATGGTGAAGAAGAATGGCTAACTGAAAGAACAGAAATATATCAAGTTATGAAAGACTTCCATGACTTACCACTTGGAGGACATCAAGGTGTTTTTAAAACCTACCACCGTATCAGAAGACAATACCAGTGGAAAAATATGTTAACTGACATTATCAAATATATCAAACAATACAAAATATGCCAAAAAGTCAAAACCGTACGGTACAATAAAATGCCAATGATATTGACAGACACACCAACAAAACCATTCGACAAAATATATTTAGATATTGTAGGTCCATTACCTCGTACTATTAGCGGTAATATGTATATTCTAACGTTCCAAGATGATCTCACAAAATTTACTGATTGCTACGCTCTACCTAATCAAGAAGCAGCTACAGTGGCGCGTGTATTTTACGATGAAATTATTAGCAGGTATAGAATACCAAAACAACTACTGACCGACCAAGGGTCAAACTTTACAAGTGAAGTTTTTAAAAAATGTTAATGTTAATGTTTAAATGTTATTTTTTTTTTCCGGTTAAAACAGGAAATTAAAATAGTAGAAAAGAATAAACTCTTACTTTTATACTCTGGAAAAAACAAAAATGCATACAAGCGCAATAGTTTTATTATTCCTTTGGGGATCACTAGCCTGTAAAGGGTATGAGATTAAACCAGTTGCAGATACCGGGGCATTATTCGAACGAGTAGGAACAGCTTCATTTTACACAAGGAAATGGACGGTGTTTACAACAATTAGTATTAGGAACTTTAATGAATTGTCTCACTTAATCGAATTAGCTACCCAACAAATGAAAACGGTTTGCAAACTGCACCCATACAAAGATGAAATAAATGAATGTCTAGCTTTTATCAAAGAAATTAATGTAAACTCTCAAATCTATGTACCCACCAATCAAAATGTAGATAAGAAACGGTTCAGATTAAGTAAAAAAGATGTGTCAAAAACCATTTTCCCTACAAATTTAAGACAAAGAAGAGGACTTATAGACGAGCTCGGATATCTAACAAACAGACTAATTGGAACAATGGACGCACGAGACGCAGACAAAATATACGCGAACCTAAGAGATTTAAATGAAAATACAAATAAGACTATCGAGTTAATGAAACAGCAGGTGACAATAACTACATCCCATTTCAACTTGTTTGCTAACGTTACACAAGCCTTAAAAGAAGACATAAACAATGTTCACAACGACATAATTTCTCTTAGAGGAATGGTACTCGATAACAACCATAAATCACATGACATATTCGTCAGAAACCAAGTGAATAAGAAAATATCTTATTTAAGCTCTTATATAGTAACAAAGCATATAGAATTACAAAAAGAACAAATTATTTTTACGGACGTATTATCGTGCCTAAGAAATAAAAAATTACATCCCTTGGTACTCGGAGTTGATAATACAAGACAAATTTTGACGCGAATGAAAGCTAGTTGTACATTTGACGAAGATATAGCTTTCAATGCACGATCATTTTTAATTGGGGTATAAATTTGAATATAGTTTGGTATAATTTTTTTTCACATTTACCACAAATAGTGGAAATAGAAACCGTAGAAGGTTCTAGCGAAATTATTGTTAAGATAGAGATCCCTTTACCAGAAAAAGACCAATTTGAAATTCACAAAATATATACTTTACCCATGCGGGTTAATGACACCTTTTTAATTTACAAAATCAAAGAAAATTTTATTGCAGTCAACAGACCAAAACAATTATATGTAACAACAACCGAAAGCGAACTACGTAACTGTAAAGAACTGACTGTAAATTTTACGGAACATAGACATTTATGTATTCTTAAAAATGGATACAGGAAGGAAAACAGCAAAGACTGCTTACAAAACTTATTGCACAATCAGTTTGAAAGGAAAACATACTGCCCTGTAATACCATACCCAAACCGACAAAATAAACTAGAACAAATGCATGATTTGAATAAATGGCTATATATCGCATATCCTAATCTAACTATCGTATTAAACTGTGAAGGAACGGAAAATAGAATAGTGCTACAAAACCAGGGCATATTAAAAATTATTAACGAATGCAGTATTATAACCGATGACTTTATAATACCCCCTAAAAGAACCCTCCAAGAAACACAAATTACGCAACCTAAAATAGTACATACTGACAGTTTTTTGGCAACAATTAAAAATATTCCAACGATGACCAACGACATACACATACCAGCTGAGCCAAAAATATTAGAAATTAATAAGCTAAATTTAACAGACCTTTCTATATACGAAAATGACTTTAAACATCTTCAGACACGGTTAACTCAGCTAGATTTAGAAAACAAATTTAAATCACAGGAGATACATTCAAAGGTTCACTATTCTGTCTCAATTGGCATTATTGTTATAATAATCATTTTAGTTTTAATATTGTTCAAATTTAAGTTTAGATTTAATAAACATAAAAATAAAATCACAAATGTCACGGAAAATATTGAGCTCTTTGGAAATAAGACCAGAGAGACTCTACAAGAAATCAGTGAGAACTTGGAAAAATTAGTTAAGTAGATAATTTTAAAATTTAACTTAAAAATTTCATATATTTATAGGAAACAAATTTAAAAATAAAAATGCATAAAAACTTTTTGTTAATAAAATATATAGGGTAAAGTTTTGGTTTCATTTTAAATTAATTAATATTATGTAATTTCAAGCACAATTAAAGTCATTGTTTTGTTAGTAGTCGATAACTCGATAAAAAAAAAAAAAAAAAATATAAATTTTTTATCTCAATAAATTCAATTTATATATAAAATTTTATGATTAAATTACACCGAAAATAAAATTTTAATTATAAAAGTATCTTAAATAGTGAATATTTAATAAAGTATCTTGCATAATTATGTTTAATCAAAAATTTAAAGTTTTTATAATATATTACATTTGATTTACGATAAAAATAAAAGTAATAAAAGTTTTTCTATTAATTTTGCTATGCTAGCTATTTTACAAATACATATAGAACAAAATAAAGCTAAAATTAAATTTTAATTATTAATAGTATTTATTGAGGTTACTGTTGGCACTTGGCGAAACATTATTAATAATAAATTTATTTTAATAAATGAAACACTTGTTTGTATTCCGCAAATTAATTTTTGTTTCTAACTTTATTTATTTTAAAAATAAAATTAAAATTAAAAACAGCTCGACCGGTTTCGGTTTTTACACTTTTTTTTTTTAATTTTATTAATTGCTAAAAACAACGGTTTCGAATCAAAATTAGTTCACAAAATCCTTCAACGAAAGTTAAAACGTATTGCTTACAATTTGATTTATCCAAATTCATTAGAAGATACTAAACATTGGCGCAAAATTCATTATTCGGGTAATTTAAGTCAGAGACTAGGTAATACATTATCGAAATATACAAATTTAAGCTGTGCATTTTACAACAATTTCAACTTACATAATTTATTAGTTAACAACAAACCTAAACAAAATTCAATTTTGAAATCTGGTGTCTACCAACTTAGTTGTAAAGATTGTAATGCTATATATATAGGTCAAACTGGTCGTAATTTCAAGCAGCGATGCTCAGAACATTTTAGGGCATTAAGATTGGGACATACAAGTTCAACTTTTTCTAACCATTTATTTAACGAAAACCATAATAGCTGTTTTCTTAATAACGAAAATCTAAAAATTCATCATGTTGAAACTAAAGGCCCCAAACTTGATATTCTTGAATCGTTTGAAATTCGTAAAGCTCTTTATTTAAATAAAAGTTTATTAAATTTACAAACAGATGTCATTTATTCGCCTTTAACCAACCCAGATCTGTTTCTTTAACACAAAATTTTACTTGTTTTCAGAAAATTCTAAATTGTGTTGTGATTTCCTTTTGTTATATACCAAGATGCAGTCATTATTTCATATATTAATTTTAATATTTAATGGATAAACAATAGTTTTTAAAAAATGTCAGCTCTTTGAATTTACTATCATTTAAATTTTTAAAAATTGTTTTGTATTCATTTTTGATCTAGTTTCATTTTTAATTTAATTTTATTTGTATATAAATGACATGTTGTATTATTTTTTCTTTGTAACAATTTTAAAGCTCTTGAAAATGGTGTAAAAACCGAAACCGGTCGAGCTGTTTTTAATTTTAATTTTATTTTTAAAATAAATAAAGTTAGAAACAAAAATTAATTTGCGGAATACAAACAAGTGTTTCATTTATTAAAATAAATTTATTATTAATAATGTTTCGCCAAGTGCCAACAGTAACCTCAATAAATACTATTAAATTGGCAGATCTAGCCACTCTCACTGTTATTTATAAAAAGTTATTAAAGAAAAAAGAACTTACCAACAATCATTTGTGGTTTAATACACGCTGTAAAAAATTCAAAATTATACCAAACTATATTCAAATTTATACCCCAATTAAAAATGATCGTGCATTGAAAGCTATTCACATAGGACAAGCAGCGTGGCTCCAGGCTGAAATAAATTATTTATATGCTACACGGAACAATATTTCAACACACCTAAAAGTTGCACATACTGAAATGTTGTATAGATTACATCCTACAGAATTTCATGTAATTGATATTTATTTAAGAAATGAAGTAAATGAAATTGCACATCAACAATATTTACTACAAAAAAAGAAGTTGGAACAACTTTTGATCATTTATTTTCCTGAAACAATTCCACAAGAAACATCTCATGAGTTTTTTAAAAAAATTGAAAATTTATCAACTATTAATTTTACAATAGAAGAAACAAATTTGTTGAATAAAGGACTGAAGTTTGCACCAGTTAACACTAATGTTTCCGACAATTTATTTAAAGTGGCTGTTGATGTGGAAGTCGCTTTATCTGGAAGTTTTAACTGTTCCATTAACAAAAACAACCTAAAAGCTATTTGTGCCGAAGAAATTAGATGTGAAAAAAACCAAAATTTAAGTATAAGCCATTTAGATTCTAAAAATTTAAATTTAGTTAAAACTATCAAATCCAAACTTCTTTTAAATGACTGTATTCTTTGTAAAGCTGATAAGGGAAATACCATCACAATTTTACCTAAATTTTTATATATCCAAAAAATTAATGACTTCTTATTTGATAGCAATGCTGAAATTCTTCGAACCGACCCTACAAATAAATTTAAACTATCTGTTACAAATTGTCTTTCTTCATGTACTAATTTGATACCACCTTCGACAGCATTTCAATTTAAACAAATGAATCCGTTTGCACCTGTCCTTTACGGACTACCAAAATTACACAAACCAAATATACCAATTAGGCCAATCGTTTCATATTGTAGTGCTCCTGCCTACAAACTTTGCAAAAAGTTTCAAAATATTTTCATTGAAAAAACTGGTTTTGTTTCCAAATATTCAGTTAAAAATTCTTTAGATCTCATTAATAAAATTAAAAATGTGGTAGTTCCTCTAAATTCTAAATTAATATCGTTTGACGTATCAAGTTTGTTTGCTTCCATTCCATTAAATATACTAAATGATATTGTAATTCAAATTATAAACGTAAATGTATTATCTGCGGATATTAGAGATGAGTTAATCCTTATATATAGGACTTGCGTGGAACAAAATTATTTCACTTTCGAAAACCAATTTTTTAAATTCACTGACGGACTCCCTATGGGTTCGCCTTTATCACCCTTACTTTCCGAAATTTTTATGGATTGGTTTGAACATCAATTCCTAGATTCTAACTTACAAGAAGCTAGTAATATTTTATTTTGGTATAGATACGTAGACGATATTCTTTGCCTTTGGACCGGTACAGAAAGACAGTTAGACAATTTTCTTATTTTACTTAATAGAAAACATCCTTCAATTAAATTTACCTTTGAAAAGGAAATTGATAAAACTTTAAATTTTCTAGATATTCAAATTAAACATATTACAACTAATTTTGAATTTGACATATATCGTAAGCCTACATGTACTGATATTTTAATACATTCGTCATCAAATCATTCTTTTAATGCAAAAAATGCCGCAATCTTTTCACTCGTCGAGAGACTTGTTAAAACACCACTTTCTGACCAAAATTTTCAAAAAGAACTAAATTTAATTTTATTAATTGCTAAAAACAACGGTTTCGAATCAAAATTAGTTCACAAAATCCTTCAACGAAAGTTAAAACGTATTGCTTACAATTTGATTTATCCAAATTCATTAGAAGATACTAAACATTGGCGCAAAATTCATTATTCGGGTAATTTAAGTCAGAGACTAGGTAATACATTATCGAAATATACAAATTTTTGCTGTGCATTTTACAACAATTTCAACTTACATAATTTATTAGTTAACAACAAACCTAAACAAAATTCAATTTTGAAATCTGGTGTCTACCAACTTAGTTGTGAAGATTGTAATGCTATATATATAGGTCAAACTGGTCGTAATTTCAAGCAGCGATGCTCAGAACATTTTAGGGCATTAAGATTGGGACATACAAGTTCAACTTTTTCTAACCATTTATTTAACGAAAACCATAATAGCTGTTTTCTTAATAACGAAAATCTAAAAATTCATCATGTTGAAACTAAAGGCCCCAAACTTGATATTCTTGAATCGTTTGAAATTCGTAAAGCTCTTTATTTAAATAAAAGTTTATTAAATTTACAAACAGATGTCATTTATTCGCCTTTAACCAACCCAGATCTGTTTCTTTAACACAAAATTTTACTTGTTTTCAGAAAATTCTAAATTGTGTTGTGATTTCCTTTTGTTATATACCAAGATGCAGTCATTATTTCATATATTAATTTTAATATTTAATGGATAAACAATAGTTTTTAAAAAATGTCAGCTCTTTGAATTTACTATCATTTAAATTTTTAAAAATTGTTTTGTATTCATTTTTGATCTAGTTTCATTTTTAATTTAATTTTATTTGTATATAAATGACATGTTGTATTATTTTTTCTTTGTAACAATTTTAAAGCTCTTGAAAATGGTGTAAAAACCGAAACCGGTCGAGCTGTTTTTAATTTTAATTTTATTTTTAAAATAAATAAAGTTAGAAACAAAAATTAATTTGCGGAATACAAACAAGTGTTTCATTTATTAAAATAAATTTATTATTTTTAATTATTAATATAATTATACATATATATTGTATTGCTTAATTCATTTTAAACGTATATTTTAAAATTAAAATAATATAACCAGTCGATGGTAAATTTTAAGAAATTTATACAAGTATAAATATATTTAATTAATTTTGTGAAGGAAAGTAATCAGATAGTTATAATCAAAATAAAAGTACAAAATAGATAGTTTTAATGAAAATTTAATTTTAAAAACAACCCTCGCAAGGTTGTTCACTTTATGTTCACATTATAAGTTATTATGTAAACATAAAGAATTGTTGATAGGTTCTTTCGGAGGGCGGAGGAATGTTGTATAAATCTCCTTTGGTTTATACTATAAAATTAACAATATAGGTTAAGTTAAGTTAGCAGTAACAATATAGGTTAAGAAATTACTTAAAAATTTAAATTATCCAAAATCAACGAAATTAACAATATAGGTTAAGTTAAGTTAGCAGTAACAATATAGGTTAAGAAATTACTTAAAAATTTAAATTATCCAAAATCAACAAAATTAACAATATAGGTTAAGTTAAGTTAGCAGTAACAATATAGGTTAAGAAATTACTTAAAAATTTAAATTATCCAAAATCAACAAAATTGTATAAATAATTAAATTCGTTAAATTGTTAATTATGCAAAAATTGCATACATCAATTTTTGTTGAGTTTTTGTTGATTTTGGGTAAATAAATATTATAAATAATTGGTTTTTAGTTTTTTTGAGGGGAGTTGATTTTTTGTTTTCGAAGAAGTACAGTTAGTTTAGTTTTAAAAGTGTAAATTTAAGTTGTCCGAAGTCTAATCAGTGATTCAATTAATTCGAATAAATCCTTAAGTTGTTTAAGTTGTAACTTTTTCTATAAAATTAATAATAAAACTAATATTAATAGTTAATGTTATTTATAGTTAACTAAGTGAATCTAAAGTGTTTTAATCAATAATTATTGAGAACCATCCACAGGTAAGGAACCACAAACACTGTTGGTACAACAAGTTGAATACAACTGTACCTATATATATGTACTTGTACAAAAAACATTACACTGTAGCCTACAATTACCGATCGATTTTCATGAAACGTTGGTGAAAGCTGTCAAGTAACATGAGAAAGATTTTATCAGCTTTTGGAGTACATTGGATAAAGGGTTGGGGGTCCATCATACAACAGGTGGTTTTTACCCAATGTTTTTTATGTTAGTTGGGAGCATAAAACATTCGTTCGTGAATGAATTTTGATGACACTTTGGAAAAAAATACAAATATGTATGACAAAGAACTGATTAGTTTTTGAGCGATAGTGACAAAAGTGGTGTGGGGTCTCCGGAGCACCTGTTTTTTTCGAAAGCTGAATAACATCTGTACCTGATAATCGAATTGAATGAAACTTGGTACATCCGCATTTAGAATGGTTCACAACAGTACTGCATCCCAACTTCCGGTTTTTCACTTCCGGTAAAAACATTTTTTTTGTACTTTTTTGAAGTTTTTTCATTGTCTTTATGCACACTACAGCCTACAATAATGAAGTGATTATGATGAATCTTATGGAAAAGGTTTCAGTTAGTGTGAGAAGATAATTATCATCTTTTGGTACACATTGACCAAAGTGGCGGGGGGTCTACCATACAAATGCTGACTTTTCATACTTTGTTTTTAAAGGTTGTTGGGAGCATGCAGACTTCATTCATTAATTTATTTTAATGACAATTAGAAAAAAGATGAAGACTTAAATAACAAAGAACTGATTAGTTTTTGGACAATATTGGACTAAATGGTGGTAGGCCTCCCGAACACCTGTTTACTGTGTCACAAGTTTTTCAATGTTTGTTGGGAGCACATAGCATTCGTTCGTGAATAAATTTTGATTACACTTTGGAAAAAGATGCAACTATGTATGGCAAGGAACTGATTAGTTTTTGAGCGATAGTGAACAAAGTAGTGGGGACTGTCCCAAACACCTGTTTTTTTGAAAGCTCAATATCATCTGTACCTGATAATCGAATTAGATGAAACTTGATACATAGCCATTAGTACGGTTCACAACAGTTCTGCATCCCAACTTCTTGTTTGCCACTTCCGGTTAAAATTGTTTTTTGCTTTTTCTCGTACAACAGAATTTATGTTTGATGGGATACTACTGCTTTCTTTAATATTTTTATAATTAGAACTACGCGAAATCTATAACATTGGTTAGCTTTGAATTAAAGTATTTGTGGGATATTAGCTCATTATATATCCAGAACACTATGTTTCCAGAGCTGTGGTGAAGTCAGCCTATGCATCAGCGTCGCAATATTTTTTTTTGTAAAAATGAATTAAACAATAAATCTTAGCACATAGGAAAATATGACATAGGTCAGTATTTCATGAAGGGATGGAGGAAATTAAAATAAAATAAAAGGGTATAATTTAGGTATAGTGGCATATTCCTGATCATGAGCATTCTAAAAACATGTTCAAAAGAATTTGCACACACTCTATCCAAAATTTTCTACAATTGTTATAAATCTGATATTTTTACTTCGTGCTGGAAGTTGGAAAATGTTGTTATTGTATTGTTGTTATTGTTATAACCATGTATAAATTTAATTTATTTAAAAAATAACTTATATAAAACATCATATGCATAATAGATTAAAACAATTCGTCTTATACACTTCGAAAATTTTACTTAAAATATTCTAATATTTTCGAACTCTTATAGTCCTTCCTCTGGGATAATTGTTTCTAAACGTTTAGAAACAATTATTCCAGAGGAAGGATTCTTAGAGCTCGAAAATATTATGGTATTTTAAATAAAATTTTTGAAGTGTATATATAAGACGAATTTTTTTAATCTATTACTATTATCACTTCAAGTAGTTTATTCAACAAGTTTAAAAATATCATCATATGCATAGTTGCTCACAAAAACCCTCCATCATATGCATATCTTATTAAAAATAAACCGATTCTGAACTTCAATTCATTAACTTGTGAAGACTATAAATTTTCTGGACTTAAATTCATGTAATTATATGCAAATTTAGTAGTTTAGTTACGAAAATCTATCGAAAGTGTAAGGAAATCAAAAAATAGTATTCTTGAAGTTATTCTTATTTCTCGCATAAAAACAGTGCGAATTATAACGCTTGGTGTATATCAATTCGATTTTCTTTTCTTGTGTTGATAAAATTTATAAATATGTCGAACTACTACATACTACGTGCTTTCCATTTACCACATTTTCCATTACTTTTATACTAAAATTTGTTTTCAAGTTAACCATATCGTATGATGGCAGAGCTACATAATAAACATGCACCTCCATTCACCATGCAAAGGTATAATCAGTTAAGAGAATAATTTTTAAAAAATTTGCCCAAATGAATATAAAAATTTCAGATTTCTCAGAGCCCAAATGTCTAATTTATTTATTTTTAGTTTTTCTTGTATATTTAAATAATTTTGTTATCTTCAATAAAGTTTTTTAACTTAATACTAAAACTTAGAATTCTACGTAACAAATAGTTTTCTTCGTTATAGATTCACATTTTTTAGAAAAATTATTTTTATAATTTGTCAAAAATATGCCTTGTCAAAACATGTCAGAAAAGTGTACTATAAGTACTAAGACAAAATTTAAGTTGTATTAGAAAAAATAAATTAAGACAGCTCACAGTTTTGTCGTTCTATTTAAAATTTGGTTAAAAGGAACATGGTGAATATTTTTCAGAGAGCCAAAAAGTAGGCAATTTTTAACAATACATCAAGAGACGCGGTAGTGTCTCGCGCGCCATGTTTTGAAAGACACTACTAGTATATATACTGTGCACCGGATAGGTTTTAAAGGTTAAAATTTTCATTTCGAATAATTTGCATTTTTTCTACAACTGCATTCAAAGTTATCAATAAAAGTATATATTATTTAACTATATGTTTCTCATTGGTAAAAAGAAAGTCAGCATTCATGCTTTTTTATGAAAGTTTATAAAATCAAAATTTTGCTTTCCCAAACTTTTAGTAAAATTAAAACATTTTTACAAATTTTTATACCACGTTGGTAACATTGGAATATGTAGTAATTTAGTATCATTTTGGCGAATTTTCAAAAGCAAAACAAATGTACAGAATTGCAAAACACAAAATTATGCGAATTGAAATTTATTATCCCTCGATATTGGTAACATTTAACAACAGTTAAAAAACTTAAACACGAACCCAGATTAGTTTGCAAACGTGTAGTTGTTTTCGAACAAATATTTTTTATTTGTTATGTTTCTGTGGAAACCCAGGAAACCCATCAAATGTTTTATTAATATATTAAATGGAAGTTGGTAATTATAAAGATATTAGAAAAATGAATATATGTATTAAGAATATGCTTTCAGTAAACAGACCTATTATTGATGTGTTAAGAAAACGAAGTTGTGAAAACATGTGTTCGGTTATGTTAATTTGTTATCTGAGAGAACCCAACAAATGTTATATCGATGATAAATTTTAATTTTTATTTCATTTTATTTTAGAACGTTGGTAGTTATTTTAAAGTGATGATATTAAAAAATAATTTAGTAGGCTTTAAAATTTTGTGTTTTTATTCTTGGAAATATAAAGAAAAGAATTTGAGAAATTTTTATTATTATTTTAAGAGTTCCGTACTTTAAAATAATAGAACACTGATAGCACTGATATAATATATATAATAATATGTAGTAAGTATAGTAGTAATTTTGAGGATCTAACAAAAACAAATCAAATGTACATTGAATTAAATTTAAAAAACACAAAATTATGAATGAAATTATATATGAGTGTTATACATTTATAACAAACAAAGTACCTATTATATTAATAATTAATTTAAAGCCTATGTGTAACCCTCGACAGTTATAAAAATAAAATAAAAATGTATTTCACCATACACAGGGGGGCCGCCGGGCGCATCGATCTCACGATCTTCAAATTCTTGACCAGTCAAATTAACGACCACGCTTATTTGACTTAGAAAAGGAACTTATAATATATAAAGTACAAAATTTTATTCACAAAAACCTAGTGTAACACACGAAAGTTATAAAAAAATGTCAAATGTTAAATTCATTTACAAGAAATTTATGTAATCAGTAATGATCCTTCATATTCTTGACCCGTTGATTTAACAACCATGTTCATTTGCTTCTATAAAGTAGCAACTAATTAACAATTAATTAACCATTTGTAAATAATGATTGACCATGATATGATATTAATTAAATAACGTCGAAAATTTCTAGTTTTGTCAGATATGTGTATGGAAACTTTCCTTCGTTTGTTATTCCTAACGTGTTGTTAAAAAATTATTTTGATTTTATTTGTTTAGATTTTAGGATAAAAAGATAAAATACTGTAATAAAAACAAACAAAAGTTTGTGGTTTAAAAATCTTCGAGACTTGTTTCGTCAAAAGCCTCCTTTTTACCTGCAGCGCTGCCTTTACATAAGAAAAAATTGAAAAATTTTAAATATTTTTATAAATAAGTTACACAAATTTATGTGAACGAAGGAAGAACTTTTTTATATATAAGTTACACAATTCATGTGTACACCAAAACCACACACACACCCCACACATATATTGTTTTCATATACAAAATTGCTCATTCATCATATGAAGATGATTATATTCAAATTTTTACAGATTATTTCAAATTTCAAATTATCTATCTATTTCATTGTATTTGTAAACCACACTCAAAATTTTTATTATATACTCATTTTTATTTAACCTTTTGATTTCGTGAATTATAATTCTGTACTCTATATATGACGTTAATAGTTATTTTAGAAGTCATTTAGGCGAATCAAAATATATAATATACAAAAATGTATTTTTAAGAAAAATTGGAAGACAACCAACATAACAACCAACCAAAACAAGCAAAATCAGTTGATTTCAGTTTTCAATTTTCGAAAAATTTAAAATTTATTCGGAGATTTATCCATATGGTAATTGTTATTGTTTATCTTTGGATTTGGGGATAAGCATATAGGGCTAATGACAAAATTACAAATCTACAAAGAAAAGTTGGATGGATTCATATCGATGATTTATACATTGACAAAATACGATGGCCTAATAACGCTAAAAGTGCGTTTATGTTTTTCTTTAAAGAAATTAACTGAAACTAATTGTATTTTAAATAAAACATGATTACCCAATGTGCAGCCGAAAATGATAACCATTGGATCCATTTGTATTAAAATGTATTTCAAATCTGTTGCCATTTCAAATAAATAATATATTTTTATTTTAATACAACTTTAAACTTAATATAGTTTTATTTTTATTAAAAAATTAATTTTAATTTCATAAATAATAAACTATAATATTCTACGGTTGTTTTGCACCTTTTGAACAAAATATTTTATTTTTAATGCCGTTCATAAATGAAACATAAACTCTCAACTCTATTATAATAGTATAAGCAATAAGTGATTCATACAGAAAGATTATTAAAAATGAACGCGTAAACTGCTTTTCGTTTATTAAAAGATACTATTGTGTGTAGTATTTTTGTTTATCTATTAGTTTTGCTTAACAAAAATTAGTCAAATCGTCGCAAAAACAACCAAAAGGCTGTAAAAATCCCGCGCCATGTTTTTATTTAGCTTGAAAAGATAATTTTAACTATTATTAATTACTTTTTGTGTTTGGCACTTTACAAAAATCTGTTAAATCATTAGGCACATGTTTATATAATTTTGTAATAAAATTTTGATTTCAAATCATCAATAAAATTGTTCTATGAGACTAAATACAAATTACATAGCGGTTTTATTTACTTATCCAAACTCCTATCCCCCACATATAAAATAAGCCATATTAAATTATTTGATTATAATATTAGTACATAGTTAAAGTATGGTCCATAACACTACATATCATAACTCTGAACATACAATAAATATACACATTTTATTTAAAACAAAGCAAATATTATTTATTGTTTTCTCTGTAAAAAATGCTCACTTTCACTTACATATTTCTTGAACAAAAACCTTGGCGCGACCTTTTCTAAATAAAGACAATAATGTCAGTAGTGAGATAAATTACGTGGACTGTGGACCATGGTTGACTGTGCAGCTAATCCGATGAATTATTTTAAATTGAAAATACGCTTCAACGTATAATAAAGTTGATCTTGACCAAAGATGTGCCTTTCCACATTATTAACATACCATAGACATTCCACATTATTAACGAAATCGCGAGTAGTGTAAAGATCGCCTATTTATATTGTCCACAAGCAAAATTTCATAAAAACCAAAATTTGAAAACTTCATATATAAAACTAACTAACTAAATGCATATATAAAACTAACTATAAATTATTACTTTATGCAAAATTTAATATTCGACATGAAATTGTTGGAATAATGTCTAGCAACCAATAACTATAACAAGAGCTACCGTCTTACCGCGAACATAAGAGCTGGTATTTTTAAACGAATAAAAGAATAGCCGGTTCACCTATTCAATTAGAAGGACCAGTTCTTTTATTTTTAAATTTTTATGCAAACTTTATCACTGCCATCTCTAGCTAGTAAAACTACAATTACATATATTTCTTTTTATACAAATTTAGTAATTATTAATTTTGAAATACCGTTTTATTTTAATATGTTTAAATTGTATAATATAAGCTTTGGCCATTATGTTCTTGTGTTATGCATTAACGTTAAAATTGCTTAAGTATTTTTAAAATTCAAGGACTGGTCATTCTATTTGAAATATATTTTATTCTAAAAAAACAATAGAACTTTAAAAATGGAATTTTTTTGTTATAGGGTTTAGAATATGTGTCACAATAACACATAAATACCTTTTAAGAACTAGGTTAGGTCCCACAACAACTTGCGTTTTAAGGTGTTGATGAACGCTTTTTTTTTTAAACTCTGTGGTAGAAGACACCTGAGACTATGGATTCCGGCAAACTATTTCATTTGTTTAATTTTTTATTTAATTTATTTAATTTTTTAGTTTCCATAATTTAGAATTATGTAATCACAGATGAAGGATTGATTTTAAGTTAATTAGGAAGTAATCTAAACATGATAATTAAAATATGTTTCATCATCGCCTCTGTGGCTGAATGTATAAGACACCGGGAATTAAACTATGGTGTCTGTGATGAATGTGAGTTCAATCCCAACACGAAACACAAAAAAATGTTTAAAAGAAGTTTTCTAAGAGAAAATAAAAAATAATAATTTCGAATTACAAAATTCAAATGAATTTCAATAGTACTTAATCACTCACAAAATCTTCTCAAAATTTGTATCAATGTTATACTATGAGTCAAATTTGTTCACTTTGGCTTTAATGGCTTATTTAGAAAAGGTCGCGCCAAGGTTTTTGTTCAAGAAATATGTAAGTGAAAGTGAGCATTTTTTACAGAGAAAACAATAAATAATATTTGCTTTGTTTTAAATAAAATGTGTATATTTATTGTATGTTCAGAGTTATGATATGTAGTGTTATGGACCATACTTTAACTATGTACTAATATTATAATCAAATAATTTAATATGGCTTATTTTATATGTGGGGGATAGGAGTTTGGATAAGTAAATAAAACCGCTATGTAATTTGTATTTAGTCTCATAGAACAATTTTATTGATGATTTGAAATCAAAATTTTATTACAAAATTATATAAACATGTGCCTAATGATTTAACAGATTTTTGTAAAGTGCCAAACACAAAAAGTAATTAATAATAGTTAAAATTATCTTTTCAAGCTAAATAAAAACATGGCGCGGGATTTTTACAGCCTTTTGGTTGTTTTTGCGATATACAATTGTAGCATTGAAATAAATAGTTAATCGAAATAAGTGTTCATATTATTTAGTATTTGTGACGTAAAAATAAAAATTTTGATTTTTTCCCGCTAACCCTAACTGATTTTTCATAGTTCATAAACGCCATCTAAACCGATTTCCAGTTCGACAATAAGTTGCATTTTAATCCTCATTAAACAGTCTAGGTGTACTATTTCAAGATGGTTCCTAAACACTCTTTGACAATCAGATCAGCACTGTTAGCTTGTAAAGTTCCAATTTTAAGACCTAATAAAACGTCCTAATTTTACTGAATGCATCACAATTAAGCTCGACAGATAGTATATACTACTCAAATTTTATTTCAGTTTTTCGGCAATTAAAAACTTAAACGTGGTGTATTATTTTAACACTCATTCGTTGCCCTTCACGGGATGAATTTTAACAGAAATTGAATGAAATCCAAGTTCTTCAAAACAAGGTCAATCTTGCTTACGCTACTAATCTGATCGACAATCTTATAAAAGACATTATTTGTTAACAAAATTCTTATAGTTTATTAGTTTAAAAATGTTATCAAATGTTTTCAAAGCAGGAGAGTTCAAGTATGGTCTGAACTTATTTACATATCTACATTTAATATCATAGATTTAATATAAAACATTCCGACTAAGAGATATTTTCAAGCCATCAGTTACTCCAATCAGGACACTTTTAGGCTCTAATTTTGGTGTTAGCGTTTGTCCCTCTGCTAGTTTAACTTTATGATTTCTTAACAGTGCAACCAACCCAGTTTTCAATGAAATTAATCCTAAACGTTCCCCAATACAATATCTTGGACCGATTCCAAAAGCAAGATAAGCCTTCGATGCATTTTCAGTTATTCTTTCTGGTGCAAACCGCTCAGGATCAAATTTCAGTGGATCTTCGAAATATTGGGGATCCCTTTGTAGTGCAAACACCGGAACAACTATTGCCATACCGTATGGTATAACATAATCAGCAAACGGCTCCATTGAATAGCCATTTTTGGCACCACATCTCCGTTCTATAAAAGGTAATGTTGGATAAAGTCTTAAAATTTCCTTGACGACCATATCTAAATAAGACATTTGATTCATTTCTTCGAATAGAAGAACACCTTTTGTTTTCTCTAGCATATCTTTTATTTCTTGACGGAGTTTTGTTTGAATTGCCGGCTAGAAAGATATAAAACATAGCATGTGTTAGCAATCTATGAATAGTTCAGCAATCTATGAATATCTGAAAATAGTAGATTCTTGTATGAGTTTAGAATGGTGGCAATTCTTCACGAGGATGAATTTATCCGAGAATCATCCATGAGAAGAATTGCCATAATCCTAGGCGAATACAAGACGCTATTTTATCCACGACTGCAAAATATTTTAAATAATTTCTAATCTGTCTGATAAAGTTTTTATCACCATAATGAAATACATCATAGACATCATAGAAAACAAAACAGTAGAAATCATACAAAAAAACAAAATCAAATATATATACAGTTTTTGGTATAGAATATAGAAATATCAAAAGGTTAGAATGATAACAATATAATAAAATAAAAATTAAACGGAAAATGTTAAATTTTTTATTTTATATTTTATATATGTATTGTTCTTGTTTTAACCTTTTGATATTACTATGACAACAAATTTTAAGATTTGATTTTGTTAGGGCAATATTTAATGAACTATAGAACTGTTGTAGAATGTAACAATTGTTACGATTGATCGTTACATTCTACAACAAGTCAGAGAATATATAACATTTCAATGGAAGACATACACATGGAAAGCATATATTCTATAGCAGTCGTGGATAAAAAATATTTTAACATCCATTCGAAATTTGAAACATATTCTATGCATTACTCATTGAATAACACGGACATTAAAACAATTAGTGGAACTCAAGGACTTCACTGTTTTTTCTACCGGACACCCGATAAATAATAATTGCCAACATGTTTTCCTTTTCCATATGTTTGGAAAAAAAGTGGTTTTTTTTCATTCTCAAATATGTTTTCATTTTCAAAATACATTTTTTGGAATTGTTGTTTGAGAAAGACCATTTACCATCCGATAAACCAGTAACATGATTTTCCACTACAGTTGATTTTTTACGGTCTATTTCAACAACAATGTGTTCTCATTCTCCAAATTTATTAGTATTGGTATCAAAAATAGGATTTTCTGTTTGATCAAAAATTAAAGGAGATTATAGATCCGGTGTTATAGATTACAAAAATAAAACTTCTTAGATGTTCAATTAATTTTTCAAGTTTTTTAATCATGCCAAAAGTTTCAGTAATATCACGACTAAGAAATGTGAACAAAAAACGTTGTTTTTCAAAAATTTTTTCGTCTATTGCAGATGCGTATTCTCGAGTCGTCTATTTTATTTCAAACACCTTGTTTTCTATAACGTAGCAGTAAGTACTTTATATTTAGGACTTTTGATAACTTCATTTTCCCTAGAAAATTGGATAATATGACTCCCAATAAACGAATGCTTTCACATTCGTCTATTTGGTCGTCACACATATTAATTGAAATATCGTTGGGAAACTCGGTCTTTGATCTGGAAACAATCAATAGCTGTGTTTTGGTGGAATTAAAATTGACCAAATTTTTGTCACCCCAATCGACTACTTGTTTTAGGTCCTCGTTTACATTTATGGCAGCGTCTCGGTCTATTGGGGGTGTAACCCATTGGTTAGTCCCATTTACAATATTTTATTAAGTATGCTTTTGACTATTGTTATGAAGTGTAATCCAAACTTCGTGATTGAGAGTCGAACCATTTTCCCACACGCCTTAAATTTACCTAAATCGAAACTTTCATAGTTGCTTTCGTTTTTCCTTTGAACGTAGTTACTTATACTCAATACATAATCGTCATTTACAATAGTTTCCATTTAAAAATTATCCTACAACAGTTGTGTGCTATTTCCCAATGTAATTTAATATAATCAATTTGTAATCGTTAATCGCTATCAAATTGTCATAAAACGGTTGTGCAGTACCATTGAGTCGTAGTCGCGCTATTTTCATATATAATTCTTACAATCATTATTATTCAATAATTTTTTTTTATGTAGTTTCCTATTTTAATACCCGTTGGTTGTAAAAATTCTTTAGCGGGTACAAAAAGCGAAAAAAAAAACAAAATTTCCCTAAATTGAATTCGCTCTATTTCCCAAAAGATAAGAGGAATCAATCCATGGATTATGTCTCATTCATCGTAGTGTCATGAACTTTTTGAGTTGCTTTTGCTTCATTTTATAAAATGTAATTTCCTACAATCGTTTCGTAATAGATATTTCTGTTTATAATTCCCTTCCAATTTTAGTACCGGTTAATAGTGAAGACTCTTTTAGTGGGTACACATATTTAACGAAAGAGAATAATCAACAAACAGACTTATCGTGTTTATCGATTCGTTGTTGTGTAAAACGGCGTGACTTTAACTATAAATACGTGGTTGAAGACATGAAGTTTCTCTTGTTGCTTTTTGAAAATTCTCTCGTGAATATCAATAGAAATGGATTTCTTTATTGAATTCACGTTCTGTATTTAATTTAAGTTCAATTTAAGAATTTCCGAAAGAATTACCGAAGTAATAATAATAATTAATTAGTAATAATATTTTAAGAATTACCGAAGTAATAATATTCTTTTTAAAATATTGTTATTACAATATTTAAAACCAATTTATTTTGAAAAAATATTCGACGAAAATAAGTTTTGCAACAAAAAAACCAATATAGTTATGATGAAAAGCAGAGCTTACTATTTTGAAACGAAATTTATAGAAATTTTCTTTAAAACATTAAAACTTAAAATAAATTTTATTATTTAATTCATTTTAATTGAATTTTTATTGATCGTGCAAAAAACATAATAAGCATTTTGGGCATTAAGAGTATTACCGATTTCGGATATATTACAGATCTCGACCTCGTCTCGATCTCAAAACATATATCCTCAATCGGTAAAACACTCTTACTGCCCTTAATACTTAAATAACTATTGATTTTCTTTTGTATGTGTTGATAAAATTTATAAAATACATTTAACTACAACATATAAGTATGTGGGGAATATTTTTCACAATTAATATCTGTACCTCAGAGGTAAACTATCGTAACTAACTATCGTAACTGGCAAAGTGTCCGATTTACACAGCTAGGTGTGGAAACTAATTGTATATTAAAATGTATGTTAGAGGAAAATTCATTGTAACACAGTTTGCTATGTAATAATTTATAAGTGCTTCTCTGTAAATTTTTCGAATATCAAATTGTCCACTTTTTTGACATTTCTCGACGTTTCACAACAAGGTCATAACGATTCTAAGACAGCAAAAAAGTAAAGACATAAATTAAATCAAAATAATTCAAATAATTTATTATTCAAGTAGTTATACAAAATTTAATAATTTTCCCGCCGACCTTTATTGTTTTTGCATATAATTCATAAACGGCATCTAAATCGATTCGGTTTCGGCACTAAGTTGTATTTTAATCCTCATTAAACAGTCTAGGTACACTGTTCAAGAAGGTTTTTAATTTTCGATTTGATCAAATTCATAGTGCTAGACCCTCTTACACAATCAGCACTGTTAGCTTGAAAAGTCCCACATATTTCCACAAGAAACCTAATTTTACTAAACTCATCACCATTAAGCCCGACGGATAGTATCCTACTGAAATTTTTAGCAGTTTTTTCTTGTAGTTTTTAGGGAATTAAAAACTTAAACATGCTGTTATCTTTTAACATTTCTTTTCTTTCGTCATCATTCAGTGGATGAATTTCAGAATGTTTTTTAATGAGAGCTTGTATATGCTTTTCTGTCCAAAAGTAAAATCTGTTACGTTGGTTGCGATTGCACTGTAATCAAAGATATACCAATCTTTCATCTCTTTTGATGGAAATCGCTTTGTTAGATGATGGCATAGTTCTTAAATAAATTTAATAACATAAAAAGTATTAACGATTTTTTTTTCTAAAGATTTTGATAAACATTTTCTGTTTCTCGGCTCCAGAAGGCGTTATCCCCTTAATATTGAAACTTCATTTTGGCAATTACTGACTTAAAGTATTAATTGGCTTCCATGGGCGATAGTTCACTTTTTTGTAGCAACTTGCAAAGCTGCCCTAGTACATCCAAAAAATCATTCAAAACTGTTACTGCAAAATGATTGGTTTCGTTTTTTAAAGCACTCGAACAATATTTTGAGATCGGATTATTATTTTCCTGAACGTCGTCTTCAAAGTATTTTTTTTTAAAATAAAAAGTGTTGTTATAGGGTCTACAGTATGTGTCACAACAACACATAAATACCTTTTAAGAAGTAGGTCCCTCAACAACCTGCGCTCTAAGGTGTTGATGAACGCTTTTTTTAAACCTCTGCGGATTGAAACCACTTGAGACTATGGGTTCCGGCAAACTATTCCATTTGCATGCAGTTCAGACAAAGAAGTCTTTCTGCGATCTGCCAGTATGACAGCGCGAGATCATGACCGTTTGACTGGCCGAGAAAAAACAACGAGGTCAGTAACAGTGCGACGATGTGGTAGGGAATCAAGTTTTGATGTCAAATCTCGATCACCCACAATTCGTATAGCACCCCAGACACAGGAAAGCACCCCAAACTTGATAACAGTACTCCATACAGGGACGAATATAGGACCTATAAACATGGAGCAATTGATATGGAGTGAAAAGTTTTTTGCATCTATTTAGGAGGCCGAGTTTTCTAGACGCGCTTTTGCCATCGCCATTACATGATCGTTCCAGAGTAGGTCATTTGAAACTGTATGTAAACGAATGTTTTTACATTCACCTATTGGTTCATCACACATACTGAATACAATATCTTTGGGGAACTCGGTCTTTGATCTGGAAACAATCAACAGCTGTGTTTTGGTAGAGTTGAAATTGACCAGGTTTTGGTCACCCCAATCGGCAACTTTTTTAGGTCACGTCTATGGCAGCGTCTCTCCGGGCGGGATTAATTCGTTCGTGCATTTTACCTTTTGAAGGAAGGGGCTCGAACGACTTGTGCAGAGTACTATCATCTGCAAAACTATTTATTGGGTTGCTGGTGATTTTTAGCAATTCGTTGATATAAATCAAAAATAGGGTTGGGGACAATGCTGAACCTTGGGATACACCAGCGTTAATTAGTTTAGACTTAGACGAAAATCCATCTAAGGAGACCGAAATGTATCGGTTGGATAGAAAATTTTGAATTATACCGCATTTACAGCGGCATAGCAAACTAGTAGATGTAATTTAAATCTGTGCTGTAAACACTTTTTATTTTAAAAGCTTGCAACTAATTTGATATCTAACCTTACTAAAAATCAAATTTCTTTTAATTTATTACTTCACGCTGTGAACACCATTGCAAATAAAAATCTTTGATTTCTACACCGTCTCCTTTTCCCAAAAATTAATATAATATCTACTAATTTGCTATGTCGCTGTAAATGCGGAATTAGCTTCACAACATTGGGATGAAAACCATACGAAACGAGCTTGTTGATTAAGTTGGCATGCCAGACTCGATCGAATGCCTTGGAGATGTCTAAAGCGATAACGTAGGTTTCACCACCTTTATCAAGTATGCTGTTCAACAATGCGCTACATAGTTTAATAGATCGATAGTCGATCTTTTGCTTCGAAAACAGTATTGGCTGTCGGCTATTAAATGATTTACTTCCAGAAATTTTGAAATGTGTGTATTAATTATTAATATAATGCTCGTAGACTTTGGACCGATAGTAAAGCTATTGGCCTATAATTTGAGAAATCGGATTTTGGTCCCTTTTTGGGGACGTGGTGGACATTTGCCAACTTCCTGCACGAGGGAAATATACCAGATGTATAGGATCGGTAGAATATCTTAGTCAAAGTTGGTGCAAGTTCTTTGGAAAAGGTTTTTAAAATAATGGGTGGAATGTTGTCTATTCCTGAGGCTTTGTCGATGTTTAACCCCTATAAAAGTTTAGCGACTATTTTGGGTTTGAAGTGCAGTTCATTCATATTAACTCCTAAAGACTGGATTTGGGGCATTTCTTTAGGAGTTAGATTTTCGTTAGAAAATCGTTAGAAAGTCAGATTTTCTTGCGGGATCATTGACGATTGAATCACTATCAATAATAGGGGGAATATAAGATTTTGTACCAGAATTTAAAGAATTAATGGCACTGTAGGTGGTCTTGTCAGAAATAGACATAGACGTAAGTTTTAAAGCTATCGCTCTGTCAATTTCAGACTTTTCGTTTGAGATAATCTGGTTAGACATTTTGTTGGCCTTTTGATATTGGGATCGATTAGTGGGAGTTTTGTTATGAATCCATATATTAAATGATCTACGTTTGCTTCTAAGTGCCACTTTGGCAGCTTTCGAATACAAGTATTTTTGTTTGGGTTTCACTATGGGAAAAGAAACGAATTTATTGATAGCAAATTGGGTGGTTTCTGTAAGTTTTGAGCAGAAACATTTACATTGTCAGTGTAAAAACAATGACGGTCGAAAGGGAAACCATGGAAGAATTTTGAAGACCACTCTAATCCATTTTTGAGTAGTGAAATATTTTACGGGGCTTAGGAGCTGTAGTTTTAAGTAAATCAGTTTTGATAACTGATGAAATTAAATAATTAAATGCATTGTGGTAAGATATAGATCAAAAAGAAAACTATTATCACTGCCATTACGGAGAGCGAAAGTTGGGTTTTTGACAGGCCCTGAGATGCGGCAAAAATTTCTGCCAGTTTTCCACTATTGTCAACATCGTCGGTCGATTTGGAGGATTCCAACCATGATTTCTTGTGGACGTTGAAGTCACCGGTAACTATAACCTCACAATTAGGGGACTTTGTTCTGATCTCGTACACAATTTTTGTCAGTAAAATAAAAAAGTTTGGGTTACATTTGTTATAAAAAGACCGGTATAAAACTATTGTAAAAAAAGTAATTTCTGGAAGACAAATCTTTAAAACCATTGTTTTGAAGCCATCACTGTGTAGTGCAAAATTTGAAAAGCGTGTATACGCAACACCCTCATGAATGAATGCACATACGTCTTGATGGAGTTTGAAAGCTGATTCAAGCCTATATTTGGAATTAAGCGATTCCTTAGAGAGAAAATTTTCGGAAACTTGTGTTTCTGTAAGAAATAGATTGTTCGGTTTGTCGTGCTCAAGATGATGTTGCACGTGGTGATGGTTAGCGTTCAATCCGCAGATGTTTTGAACATGTATTTTAAATGAAGATTTTTTTGCATTGAATTTTCTTTGACAGTACTATTGTGTGAATTCATAGAATGTGTCATATTTCTATTATAGTCAACATTTTAAGTCATGAGTGTATAATTATTATTGATTGTTTCCAATCAATGCAAAAATCAATGACCGACACTTCGTCAATTGTTGTTACCCTTTTAACTGAGATATTTCCAAGCGTACCTTTGAATTGGAAAAATTCAAATTAATTCCATAGTTACTTGAGTTTAATTGCTCACAAAATCCTGAATGTATTTTAAAGTTTTTATTTGATTCATATATGTGTTGTCCCTACAAATACCGTGGACTTGCCGCTTTATGGGCGGGTGGATTGCGCATATTTCTTTACCACTTGCAGACTTATATTCTTTCTGTTGTACTACCATATATGAATCAAAAGGTTTTTTTTTATGTTTTATTAAAGAATGGATAACTAAGCAAAAAATCTTATTATACAATAAAATATGACATATGCCAATATTTCATGATAAGATGAAGCAATAATAACAAAATAACTAGTGGGATGGGGGTGTGACCACTGACCATAGGGGTCACGCCAACAACTTCCCATAAGATTAAAAACTAACCAGTTACTGGATAAGGTATACTAAAATACCACACATAAAAAAATTATACAGTATAATTTAACTGCATTGTCCAAAAATATGTTTTATAGAACATAAATACAAATAAAAAACGAAACATGACAAAACAAATATTAAAACAAATTTGAAAAAAAGTCAACAAAAAGTGAATATTAGCTCAATTAGGGTTTTCAAAGCCTTAAATACGCAAAATTAAGATTTATTTATTATACGACACATCAATTGTAATAATTTTTTAAATAGAATTTGAATGTGTACGAGTGTGTAATCATATTTAAATTTAATAACATACACTCAAACTGCAAATTAAAATAAGTTGTCTAGACCGATTCAGAAGGTATTGAAAGGTGAAGAAATCATTAAAATGATCAATATCAAAAATGATCTCCAACACAACAACCTAACCTTATAGTAAGATAAAAGGTCAGCATTTGTTTGATGAACACCGACCACTATATACAAGACACCTCAAAAGCAAATTTCTTCTTTCTCATGTTAACTAAAAAGTTTTACCAAACATTCGTCAAAAACACTTAATAACTGTGGCTGTTGTTGCGATATATTTAAAAGAATAAGATAAAGCTATTTAACCGAAAGTGACAAGTGGAAGAACTACTATAAACATTACAAAAACCTTATGCTCTAAGTTTCAACAAAATTAAATGTCAGGACTGAGTGTTATTGAAGTTTAAAAAAAACAGTTGTTCAACGAACCACAGACATCCTCCCCGGCTCCTTTGCCAAATTTTGAAAATAGCTCATACAAAATAGAATATTTTCCATATTCCAATAAACCCAGATGCGTTTGCAGCTCATTTTAATTCAAAAGTTTCATCAAGATCTCATGCGTTTGTGTAATGAAAATAACATCTATTTTTCAAATTTTCTTAAAAAAACTCAAAAAGTAAGAAAGCGATTATTTATACAAATTTCATTATAAATGGCTGAGATGATGACAAACAAAATGAGAGGTAAATGTTCTTGGTAGCGTTATTTATTCTCGTAATATTTGCAATAGATGATTTTCAGTTTTTTGGAAACCACTAAAAAATAAACTGATTTCATTAGAAAAGGACTGAGCTGTAAGTTAAGCCAAGATATATCGATTGTGACTATTGAAGTTGAAATCGGATCATCCGTTGTTAACCACATACGACGAGACACACGCACATACCCACACACACATACATACTGCCAACTAAAAATAGCCTAAACAGCTTCAGGAGGTCTTGAAACGTAAAGATATTATAAAAAATTCGATCTCGAAAATCAACCCAAAAGCACTAACTTCTCATATCGGAAAGTTAATAAACAGTTGACCACGCAATCTGCTCTCAAACCTCTGACCTTTAGGTCAAATTTAGAAAATAACTCAGGTTTTTGATAAAGTTTCATCCAGATATCATGCGTTTGCATAAAGAAAAGAACACGTAGTTTTTTCACATTTTGTTCCAAGTCTCAAAAACTAAGATAGCAATTGTTTATACAAATCTCATTGTAAATGTCCGACATGATGACAAACAATATGGAAGCTTCATGACCTAGATAGCATTATTTAATCTCATCATATTTGCAAGGGATGATTTTCAGTTTTTTGGAAACTACTAAAAACCAAATGATTTAATTTCGCTAGAAAATGACTGGGGTCTAAGTTACGCCAAGATACATCGATTGCGATTCCTTTCATTAAAATCGACCCATCCGTTGTTGAGAAAGCGTTGGGCAAAAATTTATCCACACAGCAATACATACACACATACACACACACACATACAGACTGTCAGCTAAAAATAGTCCAAACAGCTTCAGGAGGTCATGAAACGTAAAGATATCATAAAAATTCCGATTTCGAAATCGACCAAAAAACAATAACTTCCCATATCGGGAAGTTAATAAATATAATAAACTAGCAGGACCCGGCGTGCTTTGCTACGCTTATAAATAAAGTTTGTGCACAGACATTTTGTTGACGTAGTAGCAATGATTCCAAAAAGTAGTAATGAGAAATGATAGCGTAGTTTTTAATTTTTGTACTTAAAAATATGAATGAAAAATAATCAGTACTTTAGCTCATCAGTTCGGAAAATTGGCGTATATGAAAAATTGGCGATCAAATAAGTTTTCGAGTAAGCTATAAAAAAATTTAAATAACTTGTTGAATTAGTAGAGGTGTGTCATCACTTATCTCTATATAGAACATTATACAGAACAAAAATAGATTCACAAATGTTCACAGTGCTCATGCAATGTATTTGTACCCGACACGAACCACACAAAAACTGTTCTAAAGAAGTTTTTTGAGAAATAAAAATGAAAAATGCTGTCAAATTGCAAAATTCTAGTGAATTACAATAATTACTTTGATCTTAATCACTCACAGAATCTCTCAAAATTTTATTTTTACACCAAATAGCGTAAAAGTTTTGTTTATTTAACATTGGTCGCATATTGCCTCTATCTCGAGAAAACTCGTAAAGATAACATTCAATTAACATTGGGTCATTTTTATTGCAACTTATTTATTTTAATATGGAACGAATTTCAAAATGTCGTTTTAATTCTATTTATTTATTCGAGTACTTGTGGGTACACTATAGTTTTTGTTTTTCTGTCTGGTGCGTACACGAATAAATCAGAAGGTTTTCCTAACGCGCCAGCCACATATAGTTGTCCATGTCCATGTGAGAAGAACGGATTCTCCAAATCTAGTCCACATACTTGCAGTAATTCTCTGTGTGCTTTGTTGATGGTAATTGCAAAAGCGAGTTGTACTGGAAACTAAAAGTTTGAATCTGTTGGGATCATTGAAATATGTGGCCTATCTGTCGTGGCAACACTACATCTTCCTCTTCGAATTTTCCACTCAAAATTGTAGCTTCAATGACATTGTTCATCATCTTTTTCACCGAAGTTCAAAAAAGTTTGTGCAATTTTAAAATATGTGACATATTTGAAATTACAATATGTGTCACAACAACACCTATAAACCTTTTAAGACATAGGCTCTACAACATAATGCTTTTTAAGACGTTGATGGACGCAAATTTCTTTTTTTTTATTTTTTAATAAATCCTTTCACATAATAATGTACGACATAGGGCAATATTTCATGATAGGATGGAGGAAATAAAAACAATACACTTTTTTTTTTCAAATTTGCAGAAACAAAGCTAAAATTAGGTTCCTAATTATCCTAGTGCTAGAAGCATATACCAAGATCATATAACGCATTGTTTACCTCAAGCCAGCATATATAATAATTATATGGAAGCTCATTTGTTCGAGTAAGCAAAAAGTTCATTCTTTTAAAAAATAAAAAAATTACGTCCATCAACACCTTAGAAAGCATGTTCTTATGTGTTGTTGTGACACACATTGTAATTCCTACTACCCAACACATTTTATTTAAAAAAAAATAGAGCGTTATCGTCAAAGAATAATCCATAACTAAGCCCTTAGTCTTAATCTTACTATCGTTGATTGAAAAAAGTACATCCGCCAGCACCCCTAAAATATCACTTATCCCCTTAATATAAGTGATATCTTACTGCCATTGTCGGTAGTATACGATATCTCACGTTAACTGATTTGCCAATAGCAGGTACTAAAGTAGGCAGCTTTGTCACATCCATAGATCCAAAATTTTAAATTTTACATATGTTCCTGCGGGCGGGCATATATTATAAATTTATTGGTATTAATGCATTGTAACTGTTTGCAAATCACTATTGCAAACGTGTTGCCGGCTAAGGGCCACATTTTTAATTAGTTTGTTTATCATCCTTGCTATCCATGTTTGATTATACATAAGCTATGCTTCTTTGTATAGTATTTGTGCGAATTTCATTTCGTAATTTTGAGCTTTTAATCGATGTTATCAACTATCTTTCTTAGTTGAAGAAACGTGCATTACATACAATTGCAAACCAATAACATATTTAGTTTATTACCAATAACAATAACACATTGTATAGATGATAAAATTTGTAACATCATTATGTGTTTAATTCAAATACATATAGTTTTGATATACAAATGTAATTGTTTCAGATTATACTTTCATTTTTCAATTTCATTAAATTATGTTCAACAAAAAAAAATGGATCAAAGGAATCTAACCGTATAAAACGATATTTAAAGAAAAATCAAATTAAATTATTATCAACATTTAGGCAGAACCCCTTAAGATAATTATAATGGCCCTGGGGTTCCATTCAAAAAAAAGCCTGTTACCTATGCGCAAGTGTACACAACAACTTCCCAAAGTTTCATGATGATCGGATGAATGGTTTATTAATGCATAAACGACAAACATACATACTTTCAATTTTATATGTATATATAGATATAGATAGATAGATAGATAAATAGTATACATACACTTTTAGCTAATTCAAATAAACCGAAACCAATCGCCGTGGAAGTTGTTTCAAATCCACCAACGAAAAAGGCCAGCGATTGAGATGAAAGCAAGGTATCGGTGAATATTTTATCTTTTACACTTTCCTGTATTTCTGATTTTTTCACTTGGATAAATATATCAATTAAGTCATTTCGAGTTGAACCTGTTTCTTCTCGTTTTCGAATAACATCGATTAAAAGAGTTCTAAATAAGTTCGTTGCTTCTGTCATGAAGAACTGAAATCGATAGAAATCCATTACCAATTTTACTCTAATTGAAATAAAAGTGTAACATTTTTTTACCTTGGCACGAATAAGTTTCGCAACTTTTGGTAAGAAAAAAATTGTGAAAAATTGAATAGTCCGTTTAAAATTGAATAGGAACATTTTTGTCCCATATTCAACAAATACTGTGTCAGCCGTATCGGCTGTAAAAGCTCGAATACCAAATGCACATGATACTATCACTTCAGTTGTAAATTTTAGAGCTAAATCTTTAGCTTCGAAAACCTTTTCTCCACTTGAAGGTACAACTTTAAGTAAGTATTTATCAAATTCTGAAGCGATATCATCAATCAATCTAAACATTTTCCTAATTTGTGCTGTAGTAAAAAAGGGAGATAATTTTGATCGCACCTTCTTCCACAAAGAATTTTTTAGTAGAAACATTCCATTTGATCCATACACATCGTGTTTTGGGCTTGTATCAGCAAAGCGATTGTTAAACACATTAAAATCTGTTACAAACATCTTTTTAATTAAACTCAAATCTTTTATAAGTATAGCTGGGTTGTAAAATATATAAATGCCAAAAAATTTGTGTCCTTTTACACAAGCAGAATTGTATAAATCTTGAAACACTTCAACCCCACATTTTTTCAATAGCACAGCATCCATAAAATTACCAATAACTGGAATACCCGGAACATATGGAATATTATGTTTATTCCATTTCCAAAAATTATTTAAAATACAGAAATATACAAAAACTGTTAAAATTAAAGCCATGAAAAGAATTGCAATTGACCAAGTCACTTGATGCATATTCATTTTTTTTACTAAACTTCTTAAAAACACGCTTGTACACAAACTTTAAAAAGTTGTTAAAATTAGTTGAATACCGTTTTTCTAAGTGAACGTTACAAATTGTTAATGAAGTTAATTGGGAACTTATAAGCCTTATTCATGAGATAGACTCAAATGCAATAAAAAACATTCTTTTTTGATGAAAACAGTCGAAACATTACATTGACCATTCATAATAAGCACAATACAATCATGACAAAATTTTGATTAGTTTCATACGTATTATTGTAGATTTCATTTTGGTAATATATCAACAAAAGTTATAAATAACAAGACAAATTTATGATTATCGAAATACAATCTTTAAGGTCAAGGCTTTAAATAAATATAGAGGTTCTTATCGTTGTTGTTTAATATAAATTTAAAAATATATATTATATACAAATAACGACTCAATGATCTAGAGTCTAGACTGTGCAGACGACATCTGCCTGCCCACAGCAGAAAATAGAAGAAATAACAACCCTTGCACATGAAGTTGGTCTCAAAATCAACATCAGGAAAACAAAGGCTATGAGATTGAACACCAATGTAAGTACACCGACAGTCATCAATAATACACAAGACGGGGATGTTGATCAATTTGTGTACCTTGGTTGCCCTGTAGCAAAAACAGGTGGAACTGCAGAAGATATTGATCAGCTCATTTACAAGACCAGAAATACATTCAACATGCTCCATAAGATCTGGAATGCGGCCGTCCTGTCAAGAAAAACAGAGCAAGGAATGTTCAATGCATATTTTTTTTTTCAGTCTCCGCGCTTATGACACCAAAATTTTTTTTTCGAAATGACGCATATTGCAATAGATAGATTTTTATATAAAATCTATTTAAAAAAAGAGAAACATGATATCCTAAAAAATCATTATTCTTATACTGATTATGATCGTACCTAAGTGTGAGATCGAATGCTCAAACAAAACATGTTTCAACTTTTTGATAACTAAGCGATAGTCAATTTCTAATTCTTCTTCAAATTATTCGACTTTTTACATAAAATCTATTTTGGAACCTCACTATCTCTTTTTTGGTCGGGAATTCTTCATGTAGCAGTGTAGGCTGTTCTCAGCTTTGAACCTGGATGGAAATCAAAGCTGAGTTCTCCGAGTTCCAACTCCAACGATGTGGAGAAAAGGGTTACTTTTTCGGGATTATTGGCAGATATTGATCTATTGAATATTGATCTATTTATCTATTAAATAATTTTGAAAATAAATACATACAAATAAATATTTAAAAATAAAAAAAAAATACATATTTAATAATATAATAGGATCGCACTAGAATATCATAATTTCATATTTATCTGTCATTGGTATTAAAACCCATGAAAGTATCATGAGCATAATGATGGTATTTTCATTGTTTAATGGTAATGACTAATAACAGATAAATTCAAAAGTTAAATATTAATCTAAACAAACCATTAAACTTTGAGTTTGAACACCACACATCTATCATTAAAACGCAATCACAATAGCACCGATTTGAATATCTATTGACAAATTCTCATCATCCAATGCAATGTATATTAGCCGCTGACAACAGTTTTGTGAAAGCTGTAAAAAGGTACGATCAGACGTAGATTCATATTTTGCGATTTTTTGGAATCGTAAACAAATCATTCCCGATCACACAGAAAAAAAATGAATCGTGTTGCGCGTTGTTTTTGTGTTCAACTGAATTGGATCCAAAAAAATGTGTTAACACTGCTCACACATGAATGAAACACCTGTATCAATTAAAACATTAATAAATTAAATCAATAATTTAAATTAATAAATTATTGTTACAATAAATCCACAAAACAATCTTTTGATAGTTATATATGTGGGCAAGCCCAAATAAATTTTTTTTTTGCATTTTAAGATTCCCCAAGTAATGAGAGTTAACAATCTTAGAGCTTTTTTAATTCTACTCGGCTTTTACTCGGAGTTATTTGAGTTCAACAATTGATATTTGTTCAATTTCAGTGACTACTTTCATTATTAAAAAAGAGACATTTACGTAAACAAAAAAAATATCGGTGTCATTTTATTCTATTGAAAATTAACCTTAGAATTCAAAAATGGACAAATAAAATGATTATCCCCTCCCCAAAAGCCCTAAAAAGTAGTTTATAAACTTTAATTCATATTTTCTCAAATTACGCCCCCTTTGATCTTCATTAAAAAAAATCACAGTTTCTTAAGACATTCAACTGCAATTGGGTAAATTTATAGAATGTGACTCCAAAAACTGCCTTTACAGGGACTTTAGATTAGAAGATTCCTAAAATGCAAAAAAAAAAAATTTCATTTGGACTTGCCCATGTATATATTTATTTGACGCGTTTCGAATGTTGTACATTCATCATCGGCTACAAAAATATAAGACTCAAAATACCTTTTCACTTATTTAATTTTTTTAAAATAAATAAAAGCATATTTATTTCATTTACTTTTATTACTTCAGTCTGAAAGGCCTAGGTATTACATTGTCGAGAAAAAATTAAAATTCTTAGCCCAACTTTTTTGGCATTTCTCGACGTTTTAGGACGTACTGATTCTGAAAAAGGAAAAAAAAATATATGTATGTCCGTCACAACCGACGAACTCTAGAAAACCGCTGGAGGGATTTCAAAAATTTTTGTTTCTAAAAATAGGTATACTTAATGATAAGAGCCGAAAGGACGGTGTGTTCGATAGCTATACCGCAAATGTGTCAAAAATCGTCAAGAGTGTCAAAACAAGGAAAATTTGCTCATTTTGTGCTTAAAAAACGTTCATTTTAAGTGACTACGAGTAAGAACATTGAATTTGGAGAAATCTTGACGGTCGGAATTGGTATGTGAGACCAAAAACTAGATTATTGCATTATAAGTTTGTCAACAAAATATTGTCAAGTGCGTCAAAAAAATGATTTTCATTTTTTTTACCCAATTTTTTGGAAAAAATAAAATTAATTATTTGTATGACATGAAATGCAATTCAACATGAAATTGGACATGGGCGTTTTTGATTTTGTTATAATTTTTCGTATATTTTTGGAATTTTAAAAAAAGTTTGTATTTTTGTTTTTGTAAGAACTGTCAGAATATTTTAACAGTTTTGAAAAACTTTAAATTTTTGATTTTGTTATAATTAATTTTTGGAATATTTTTGGAATTTTGAAAAAAGTTTGTATATTTTATTTTGTTATAATTTTTGCGATAGTTTTAGAATTTTTGAAAAAGTTTCTTGAATTTGGAATTTTTGAAATATTTTTAGATTTTTGGAAAAAGTTTCAATTTTTGATTTTGTAATATTTTTTGCAATATTTTAGAATTTTGGAAAAAGTTGAAATTTTTGAATTTTTAATTTAATAATAAACATATTTCTTGAACAAAAACCAAATTAAATTATAAACATATTTCTTGAACAAAAACCTTGGCGCGACCTTTTCTAAATAAAGACAATAATGTCAGTAGTGAGATAAATTACGTGGACTGTGGACCATGGTTGACTGTGCAGCTAATCCGATGAATTATTTTAAATTGAAAATACGCTTCAACGTATAATAAAGTTGATCTTGACCAAAGATGTGCCTTTCCACATTATTAACATACCATAGACATTCCACATTATTAACGAAATCGCGAGTAGTGTAAAGATCGCCTATTTATATTGTCCACAAGCAAAATTTCATAAAAACCAAAATTTGAAAACTTCATATATAAAACTAACTAACTAAATGCATATATAAAACTAACTATAAATTATTACTTTATGCAAAATTTAATATTCGACATGAAATTGTTGGAATAATGTCTAGCAACCAATAACTATAACAAGAGCTACCGTCTTACCGCGAACATAAGAGCTGGTATTTTTAAACGAATAAAAGAATAGCCGGTTCACCTATTCAATTAGAAGGACCAGTTCTTTTATTTTTAAATTTTTATGCAAACTTTATCACTGCCATCTCTAGCTAGTAAAACTACAATTACATATATTTCTTTTTATACAAATTTAGTAATTATTAATTTTGAAATACCGTTTTATTTTAATATGTTTAAATTGTATAATATAAGCTTTGGCCATTATGTTCTTGTGTTATGCATTAACGTTAAAATTGCTTAAGTATTTTTAAAATTCAAGGACTGGTCATTCTATTTGAAATATATTTTATTCTAAAAAAACAATAGAACTTTAAAAATGGAATTTTTTTGTTATAGGGTTTAGAATATGTGTCACAATAACACATAAATACCTTTTAAGAACTAGGTTAGGTCCCACAACAACTTGCGTTTTAAGGTGTTGATGAACGCTTTTTTTTTTAAACTCTGTGGTAGAAGACACCTGAGACTATGGATTCCGGCAAACTATTTCATTTGTTTAATTTTTTATTTAATTTATTTAATTTTTTAGTTTCCATAATTTAGAATTATGTAATCACAGATGAAGGATTGATTTTAAGTTAATTAGGAAGTAATCTAAACATGATAATTAAAATATGTTTCATCATCGCCTCTGTGGCTGAATGTATAAGACACCGGGAATTAAACTATGGTGTCTGTGATGAATGTGAGTTCAATCCCAACACGAAACACAAAAAAATGTTTAAAAGAAGTTTTCTAAGAGAAAATAAAAAATAATAATTTCGAATTACAAAATTCAAATGAATTTCAATAGTACTTAATCACTCACAAAATCTTCTCAAAATTTGTATCAATGTTATACTATGAGTCAAATTTGTTCACTTTGGCTTTAATGGCTTATTTAGAAAAGGTCGCGCCAAGGTTTTTGTTCAAGAAATATGTAAGTGAAAGTGAGCATTTTTTACAGAGAAAACAATAAATAATATTTGCTTTGTTTTAAATAAAATGTGTATATTTATTGTATGTTCAGAGTTATGATATGTAGTGTTATGGACCATACTTTAACTATGTACTAATATTATAATCAAATAATTTAATATGGCTTATTTTATATGTGGGGGATAGGAGTTTGGATAAGTAAATAAAACCGCTATGTAATTTGTATTTAGTCTCATAGAACAATTTTATTGATGATTTGAAATCAAAATTTTATTACAAAATTATATAAACATGTGCCTAATGATTTAACAGATTTTTGTAAAGTGCCAAACACAAAAAGTAATTAATAATAGTTAAAATTATCTTTTCAAGCTAAATAAAAACATGGCGCGGGATTTTTACAGCCTTTTGGTTGTTTTTGCGATATACAATTGTAGCATTGAAATAAATAGTTAATCGAAATAAGTGTTCATATTATTTAGTATTTGTGACGTAAAAATAAAAATTTTGATTTTTTCCCGCTAACCCTAACTGATTTTTCATAGTTCATAAACGCCATCTAAACCGATTTCCAGTTCGACAATAAGTTGCATTTTAATCCTCATTAAACAGTCTAGGTGTACTATTTCAAGATGGTTCCTAAACACTCTTTGACAATCAGATCAGCACTGTTAGCTTGTAAAGTTCCAATTTTAAGACCTAATAAAACGTCCTAATTTTACTGAATGCATCACAATTAAGCTCGACAGATAGTATATACTACTCAAATTTTATTTCAGTTTTTCGGCAATTAAAAACTTAAACGTGGTGTATTATTTTAACACTCATTCGTTGCCCTTCACGGGATGAATTTTAACAGAAATTGAATGAAATCCAAGTTCTTCAAAACAAGGTCAATCTTGCTTACGCTACTAATCTGATCGACAATCTTATAAAAGACATTATTTGTTAACAAAATTCTTATAGTTTATTAGTTTAAAAATGTTATCAAATGTTTTCAAAGCAGGAGAGTTCAAGTATGGTCTGAACTTATTTACATATCTACATTTAATATCATAGATTTAATATAAAACATTCCGACTAAGAGATATTTTCAAGCCATCAGTTACTCCAATCAGGACACTTTTAGGCTCTAATTTTGGTGTTAGCGTTTGTCCCTCTGCTAGTTTAACTTTATGATTTCTTAACAGTGCAACCAACCCAGTTTTCAATGAAATTAATCCTAAACGTTCCCCAATACAATATCTTGGACCGATTCCAAAAGCAAGATAAGCCTTCGATGCATTTTCAGTTATTCTTTCTGGTGCAAACCGCTCAGGATCAAATTTCAGTGGATCTTCGAAATATTGGGGATCCCTTTGTAGTGCAAACACCGGAACAACTATTGCCATACCGTATGGTATAACATAATCAGCAAACGGCTCCATTGAATAGCCATTTTTGGCACCACATCTCCGTTCTATAAAAGGTAATGTTGGATAAAGTCTTAAAATTTCCTTGACGACCATATCTAAATAAGACATTTGATTCATTTCTTCGAATAGAAGAACACCTTTTGTTTTCTCTAGCATATCTTTTATTTCTTGACGGAGTTTTGTTTGAATTGCCGGCTAGAAAGATATAAAACATAGCATGTGTTAGCAATCTATGAATAGTTCAGCAATCTATGAATATCTGAAAATAGTAGATTCTTGTATGAGTTTAGAATGGTGGCAATTCTTCACGAGGATGAATTTATCCGAGAATCATCCATGAGAAGAATTGCCATAATCCTAGGCGAATACAAGACGCTATTTTATCCACGACTGCAAAATATTTTAAATAATTTCTAATCTGTCTGATAAAGTTTTTATCACCATAATGAAATACATCATAGACATCATAGAAAACAAAACAGTAGAAATCATACAAAAAAACAAAATCAAATATATATACAGTTTTTGGTATAGAATATAGAAATATCAAAAGGTTAGAATGATAACAATATAATAAAATAAAAATTAAACGGAAAATGTTAAATTTTTTATTTTATATTTTATATATGTATTGTTCTTGTTTTAACCTTTTGATATTACTATGACAACAAATTTTAAGATTTGATTTTGTTAGGGCAATATTTAATGAACTATAGAACTGTTGTAGAATGTAACAATTGTTACGATTGATCGTTACATTCTACAACAAGTCAGAGAATATATAACATTTCAATGGAAGACATACACATGGAAAGCATATATTCTATAGCAGTCGTGGATAAAAAATATTTTAACATCCATTCGAAATTTGAAACATATTCTATGCATTACTCATTGAATAACACGGACATTAAAACAATTAGTGGAACTCAAGGACTTCACTGTTTTTTCTACCGGACACCCGATAAATAATAATTGCCAACATGTTTTCCTTTTCCATATGTTTGGAAAAAAAGTGGTTTTTTTTCATTCTCAAATATGTTTTCATTTTCAAAATACATTTTTTGGAATTGTTGTTTGAGAAAGACCATTTACCATCCGATAAACCAGTAACATGATTTTCCACTACAGTTGATTTTTTACGGTCTATTTCAACAACAATGTGTTCTCATTCTCCAAATTTATTAGTATTGGTATCAAAAATAGGATTTTCTGTTTGATCAAAAATTAAAGGAGATTATAGATCCGGTGTTATAGATTACAAAAATAAAACTTCTTAGATGTTCAATTAATTTTTCAAGTTTTTTAATCATGCCAAAAGTTTCAGTAATATCACGACTAAGAAATGTGAACAAAAAACGTTGTTTTTCAAAAATTTTTTCGTCTATTGCAGATGCGTATTCTCGAGTCGTCTATTTTATTTCAAACACCTTGTTTTCTATAACGTAGCAGTAAGTACTTTATATTTAGGACTTTTGATAACTTCATTTTCCCTAGAAAATTGGATAATATGACTCCCAATAAACGAATGCTTTCACATTCGTCTATTTGGTCGTCACACATATTAATTGAAATATCGTTGGGAAACTCGGTCTTTGATCTGGAAACAATCAATAGCTGTGTTTTGGTGGAATTAAAATTGACCAAATTTTTGTCACCCCAATCGACTACTTGTTTTAGGTCCTCGTTTACATTTATGGCAGCGTCTCGGTCTATTGGGGGTGTAACCCATTGGTTAGTCCCATTTACAATATTTTATTAAGTATGCTTTTGACTATTGTTATGAAGTGTAATCCAAACTTCGTGATTGAGAGTCGAACCATTTTCCCACACGCCTTAAATTTACCTAAATCGAAACTTTCATAGTTGCTTTCGTTTTTCCTTTGAACGTAGTTACTTATACTCAATACATAATCGTCATTTACAATAGTTTCCATTTAAAAATTATCCTACAACAGTTGTGTGCTATTTCCCAATGTAATTTAATATAATCAATTTGTAATCGTTAATCGCTATCAAATTGTCATAAAACGGTTGTGCAGTACCATTGAGTCGTAGTCGCGCTATTTTCATATATAATTCTTACAATCATTATTATTCAATAATTTTTTTTTATGTAGTTTCCTATTTTAATACCCGTTGGTTGTAAAAATTCTTTAGCGGGTACAAAAAGCGAAAAAAAAAACAAAATTTCCCTAAATTGAATTCGCTCTATTTCCCAAAAGATAAGAGGAATCAATCCATGGATTATGTCTCATTCATCGTAGTGTCATGAACTTTTTGAGTTGCTTTTGCTTCATTTTATAAAATGTAATTTCCTACAATCGTTTCGTAATAGATATTTCTGTTTATAATTCCCTTCCAATTTTAGTACCGGTTAATAGTGAAGACTCTTTTAGTGGGTACACATATTTAACGAAAGAGAATAATCAACAAACAGACTTATCGTGTTTATCGATTCGTTGTTGTGTAAAACGGCGTGACTTTAACTATAAATACGTGGTTGAAGACATGAAGTTTCTCTTGTTGCTTTTTGAAAATTCTCTCGTGAATATCAATAGAAATGGATTTCTTTATTGAATTCACGTTCTGTATTTAATTTAAGTTCAATTTAAGAATTTCCGAAAGAATTACCGAAGTAATAATAATAATTAATTAGTAATAATATTTTAAGAATTACCGAAGTAATAATATTCTTTTTAAAATATTGTTATTACAATATTTAAAACCAATTTATTTTGAAAAAATATTCGACGAAAATAAGTTTTGCAACAAAAAAACCAATATAGTTATGATGAAAAGCAGAGCTTACTATTTTGAAACGAAATTTATAGAAATTTTCTTTAAAACATTAAAACTTAAAATAAATTTTATTATTTAATTCATTTTAATTGAATTTTTATTGATCGTGCAAAAAACATAATAAGCATTTTGGGCATTAAGAGTATTACCGATTTCGGATATATTACAGATCTCGACTTCGTCTCGATCTCAAAACATATATCCTCAATCGGTAAAACACTCTTACTGCCCTTAATACTTAAATAACTATTGATTTTCTTTTGTATGTGTTGATAAAATTTATAAAATACATTTAACTACAACATATAAGTATGTGGGGAATATTTTTCACAATTAATATCTGTACCTCAGAGGTAAACTATCGTAACTAACTATCGTAACTGGCAAAGTGTCCGATTTACACAGCTAGGTGTGGAAACTAATTGTATATTAAAATGTATGTTAGAGGAAAATTCATTGTAACACAGTTTGCTATGTAATAATTTATAAGTGCTTCTCTGTAAATTTTTCGAATATCAAATTGTCCACTTTTTTGACATTTCTCGACGTTTCACAACAAGGTCATAACGATTCTAAGACAGCAAAAAAGTAAAGACATAAATTAAATCAAAATAATTCAAATAATTTATTATTCAAGTAGTTATACAAAATTTAATAATTTTCCCGCCGACCTTTATTGTTTTTGCATATAATTCATAAACGGCATCTAAATCGATTCGGTTTCGGCACTAAGTTGTATTTTAATCCTCATTAAACAGTCTAGGTACACTGTTCAAGAAGGTTTTTAATTTTCGATTTGATCAAATTCATAGTGCTAGACCCTCTTACACAATCAGCACTGTTAGCTTGAAAAGTCCCACATATTTCCACAAGAAACCTAATTTTACTAAACTCATCACCATTAAGCCCGACGGATAGTATCCTACTGAAATTTTTAGCAGTTTTTTCTTGTAGTTTTTAGGGAATTAAAAACTTAAACATGCTGTTATCTTTTAACATTTCTTTTCTTTCGTCATCATTCAGTGGATGAATTTCAGAATGTTTTTTAATGAGAGCTTGTATATGCTTTTCTGTCCAAAAGTAAAATCTGTTACGTTGGTTGCGATTGCACTGTAATCAAAGATATACCAATCTTTCATCTCTTTTGATGGAAATCGCTTTGTTAGATGACGGCATAGTTCTTAAATAAATTTAATAACATAAAAAGTATTAACGATTTTTTTTTCTAAAGATTTTGATAAACATTTTCTGTTTCTCGGCTCCAGAAGGCGTTATCCCCTTAATATTGAAACTTCATTTTGGCAATTACTGACTTAAAGTATTAATTGGCTTCCATGGGCGATAGTTCACTTTTTTGTAGCAACTTGCAAAGCTGCCCTAGTACATCCAAAAAATCATTCAAAACTGTTACTGCAAAATGATTGGTTTCGTTTTTTAAAGCACTCGAACAATATTTTGAGATCGGATTATTATTTTCCTGAACGTCGTCTTCAAAGTATTTTTTTTTAAAATAAAAAGTGTTGTTATAGGGTCTACAGTATGTGTCACAACAACACATAAATACCTTTTAAGAAGTAGGTCCCTCAACAACCTGCGCTCTAAGGTGTTGATGAACGCTTTTTTTAAACCTCTGCGGATTGAAACCACTTGAAACTATGGGTTCCGGCAAACTATTCCATTTGCATGCAGTTCAGACAAAGAAGTCTTTCTGCGATCTGCCAGTATGACAGCGCGAGATCATGACCGTTTGACTGGCCGAGAAAAAACAACGAGGTCAGTAACAGTGCGACGATGTGGTAGGGAATCAAGTTTTGATGTCAAATCTCGATCACCCACAATTCGTATAGCACCCCAGACACAGGAAAGCACCCCAAACTTGATAACAGTACTCCATACAGGGACGAATATAGGACCTATAAACATGGAGCAATTGATATGGAGTGAAAAGTTTTTTGCATCTATTTAGGAGGCCGAGTTTTCTAGACGCGCTTTTGCCATCGCCATTACATGATCGTTCCAGAGTAGGTCATTTGAAACTGTATGTAAACGAATGTTTTTACATTCACCTATTGGTTCATCACACATACTGAATACAATATCTTTGGGGAACTCGGTCTTTGATCTGGAAACAATCAACAGCTGTGTTTTGGTAGAGTTGAAATTGACCAGGTTTTGGTCACCCCAATCGGCAACTTTTTTAGGTCACGTCTATGGCAGCGTCTCTCCGGGCGGGATTAATTCGTTCGTGCATTTTACCTTTTGAAGGAAGGGGCTCGAACGACTTGTGCAGAGTACTATCATCTGCAAAACTATTTATTGGGTTGCTGGTGATTTTTAGCAATTCGTTGATATAAATCAAAAATAGGGTTGGGGACAATGCTGAACCTTGGGATACACCAGCGTTAATTAGTTTAGACTTAGACGAAAATCCATCTAAGGAGACCGAAATGTATCGGTTGGATAGAAAATTTTGAATTATACCGCATTTACAGCGGCATAGCAAACTAGTAGATGTAATTTAAATCTGTGCTGTAAACACTTTTTATTTTAAAAGCTTGCAACTAATTTGATATCTAACCTTACTAAAAATCAAATTTCTTTTAATTTATTACTTCACGCTGTGAACACCATTGCAAATAAAAATCTTTGATTTCTACACCGTCTCCTTTTCCCAAAAATTAATATAATATCTACTAATTTGCTATGTCGCTGTAAATGCGGAATTAGCTTCACAACATTGGGATGAAAACCATACGAAACGAGCTTGTTGATTAAGTTGGCATGCCAGACTCGATCGAATGCCTTGGAGATGTCTAAAGCGATAACGTAGGTTTCACCACCTTTATCAAGTATGCTGTTCAACAATGCGCTACATAGTTTAATAGATCGATAGTCGATCTTTTGCTTCGAAAACAGTATTGGCTGTCGGCTATTAAATGATTTACTTCCAGAAATTTTGAAATGTGTGTATTAATTATTAATATAATGCTCGTAGACTTTGGACCGATAGTAAAGCTATTGGCCTATAATTTGAGAAATCGGATTTTGGTCCCTTTTTGGGGACGTGGTGGACATTTGCCAACTTCCTGCACGAGGGAAATATACCAGATGTATAGGATCGGTAGAATATCTTAGTCAAAGTTGGTGCAAGTTCTTTGGAAAAGGTTTTTAAAATAATGGGTGGAATGTTGTCTATTCCTGAGGCTTTGTCGATGTTTAACCCCTATAAAAGTTTAGCGACTATTTTGGGTTTGAAGTGCAGTTCATTCATATTAACTCCTAAAGACTGGATTTGGGGCATTTCTTTAGGAGTTAGATTTTCGTTAGAAAATCGTTAGAAAGTTAGATTTTCTTGCGGGATCATTGACGATTGAATCACTATCAATAATAGGGGGAATATAAGATTTTGTACCAGAATTTAAAGAATTAATGGCACTGTAGGTGGTCTTGTCAGAAATAGACATAGACGTAAGTTTTAAAGCTATCGCTCTATCAATTTCAGACTTTTCGTTTGAGATAATCTGGTTAGACATTTTGTTGGCCTTTTGATATTGGGATCGATTAGTGGGAGTTTTGTTATGAATCCATATATTAAATGATCTACGTTTGCTTCTAAGTGCCACTTTGGCAGCTTTCGAATACAAGTATTTTTGTTTGGGTTTCACTATGGGAAAAGAAACGAATTTATTGATAGCAAATTGGGTGGTTTCTGTAAGTTTTGAGCAGAAACATTTACATTGTCAGTGTAAAAACAATGACGGTCGAAAGGGAAACCATGGAAGAATTTTGAAGACCACTCTAATCCATTTTTGAGTAGTGAAATATTTTACGGGGCTTAGGAGCTGTAGTTTTAAGTAAATCAGTTTTGATAACTGATGAAATTAAATAATTAAATGCATTGTGGTAAGATATAGATCAAAAAGAAAACTATTATCACTGCCATTACGGAGAGCGAAAGTTGGGTTTTTGACAGGCCCTGAGATGCGGCAAAAATTTCTGCCAGTTTTCCACTATTGTCAACATCGTCGGTCGATTTGGAGGATTCCAACCATGATTTCTTGTGGACGTTGAAGTCACCGGTAACTATAACCTCACAATTAGGGGACTTTGTTCTGATCTCGTACACAATTTTTGTCAGTAAAATAAAAAAGTTTGGGTTACATTTGTTATAAAAAGACCGGTATAAAACTATTGTAAAAAAAGTAATTTCTGGAAGACAAATCTTTAAAACCATTGTTTTGAAGCCATCACTGTGTAGTGCAAAATTTGAAAAGCGTGTATACGCAACACCCTCATGAATGAATGCACATACGTCTTGATGGAGTTTGAAAGCTGATTCAAGCCTATATTTGGAATTAAGCGATTCCTTAGAGAGAAAATTTTCGGAAACTTGTGTTTCTGTAAGAAATAGATTGTTCGGTTTGTCGTGCTCAAGATGATGTTGCACGTGGTGATGGTTAGCGTTCAATCCGCAGATGTTTTGAACATGTATTTTAAATGAAGATTTTTTTGCATTGAATTTTCTTTGACAGTACTATTGTGTGAATTCATAGAATGTGTCATATTTCTATTATAGTCAACATTTTAAGTCATGAGTGTATAATTATTATTGATTGTTTCCAATCAATGCAAAAATCAATGACCGACACTTCGTCAATTGTTGTTACCCTTTTAACTGAGATATTTCCAAGCGTACCTTTGAATTGGAAAAATTCAAATTAATTCCATAGTTACTTGAGTTTAATTGCTCACAAAATCCTGAATGTATTTTAAAGTTTTTATTTGATTCATATATGTGTTGTCCCTACAAATACCGTGGACTTGCCGCTTTATGGGCGGGTGGATTGCGCATATTTCTTTACCACTTGCAGACTTATATTCTTTCTGTTGTACTACCATATATGAATCAAAAGGTTTTTTTTTATGTTTTATTAAAGAATGGATAACTAAGCAAAAAATCTTATTATACAATAAAATATGACATATGCCAATATTTCATGATAAGATGAAGCAATAATAACAAAATAACTAGTGGGATGGGGGTGTGACCACTGACCATAGGGGTCACGCCAACAACTTCCCATAAGATTAAAAACTAACCAGTTACTGGATAAGGTATACTAAAATACCACACATAAAAAAATTATACAGTATAATTTAACTGCATTGTCCAAAAATATGTTTTATAGAACATAAATACAAATAAAAAACGAAACATGACAAAACAAATATTAAAACAAATTTGAAAAAAAGTCAACAAAAAGTGAATATTAGCTCAATTAGGGTTTTCAAAGCCTTAAATACGCAAAATTAAGATTTATTTATTATACGACACATCAATTGTAATAATTTTTTAAATAGAATTTGAATGTGTACGAGTGTGTAATCATATTTAAATTTAATAACATACACTCAAACTGCAAATTAAAATAAGTTGTCTAGACCGATTCAGAAGGTATTGAAAGGTGAAGAAATCATTAAAATGATCAATATCAAAAATGATCTCCAACACAACAACCTAACCTTATAGTAAGATAAAAGGTCAGCATTTGTTTGATGAACACCGACCACTATATACAAGACACCTCAAAAGCAAATTTCTTCTTTCTCATGTTAACTAAAAAGTTTTACCAAACATTCGTCAAAAACACTTAATAACTGTGGCTGTTGTTGCGATATATTTAAAAGAATAAGATAAAGCTATTTAACCGAAAGTGACAAGTGGAAGAACTACTATAAACATTACAAAAACCTTATGCTCTAAGTTTCAACAAAATTAAATGTCAGGACTGAGTGTTATTGAAGTTTAAAAAAAACAGTTGTTCAACGAACCACAGACATCCTCCCCGGCTCCTTTGCCAAATTTTGAAAATAGCTCATACAAAATAGAATATTTTCCATATTCCAATAAACCCAGATGCGTTTGCAGCTCATTTTAATTCAAAAGTTTCATCAAGATCTCATGCGTTTGTGTAATGAAAATAACATCTATTTTTCAAATTTTCTTAAAAAAACTCAAAAAGTAAGAATTATTTATACAAATTTCATTATAAATGGCTGAGATGATGACAAACAAAATGAGAGGTAAATGTTCTTGGTAGCGTTATTTATTCTCGTAATATTTGCAATAGATGATTTTCAGTTTTTTGGAAACCACTAAAAAATAAACTGATTTCATTAGAAAAGGACTGAGCTGTAAGTTAAGCCAAGATATATCGATTGTGACTATTGAAGTTGAAATCGGATCATCCGTTGTTAACCACATACGACGAGACACACGCACATACCCACACACACATACATACTGCCAACTAAAAATAGCCTAAACAGCTTCAGGAGGTCTTGAAACGTAAAGATATTATAAAAAATTCGATCTCGAAAATCAACCCAAAAGCACTAACTTCTCATATCGGAAAGTTAATAAACAGTTGACCACGCAATCTGCTCTCAAACCTCTGACCTTTAGGTCAAATTTAGAAAATAACTCAGGTTTTTGATAAAGTTTCATCCAGATATCATGCGTTTGCATAAAGAAAAGAACACGTAGTTTTTTCACATTTTGTTCCAAGTCTCAAAAACTAAGATAGCAATTGTTTATACAAATCTCATTGTAAATGTCCGACATGATGACAAACAATATGGAAGCTTCATGACCTAGATAGCATTATTTAATCTCATCATATTTGCAAGGGATGATTTTCAGTTTTTTGGAAACTACTAAAAACCAAATGATTTAATTTCGCTAGAAAATGACTGGGGTCTAAGTTACGCCAAGATACATCGATTGCGATTCCTTTCATTAAAATCGACCCATCCGTTGTTGAGAAAGCGTTGGGCAAAAATTTATCCACACAGCAATACATACACACATACACACACACACATACAGACTGTCAGCTAAAAATAGTCCAAACAGCTTCAGGAGGTCATGAAACGTAAAGATATCATAAAAATTCCGATTTCGAAATCGACCAAAAAACAATAACTTCCCATATCGGGAAGTTAATAAATATAATAAACTAGCAGGACCCGGCGTGCTTTGCTACGCTTATAAATAAAGTTTGTGCACAGACATTTTGTTGACGTAGTAGCAATGATTCCAAAAAGTAGTAATGAGAAATGATAGCGTAGTTTTTAATTTTTGTACTTAAAAATATGAATGAAAAATAATCAGTACTTTAGCTCATCAGTTCGGAAAATTGGCGTATATGAAAAATTGGCGATCAAATAAGTTTTCGAGTAAGCTATAAAAAAATTTAAATAACTTGTTGAATTAGTAGAGGTGTGTCATCACTTATCTCTATATAGAACATTATACAGAACAAAAATAGATTCACAAATGTTCACAGTGCTCATGCAATGTATTTGTACCCGACACGAACCACACAAAAACTGTTCTAAAGAAGTTTTTTGAGAAATAAAAATGAAAAATGCTGTCAAATTGCAAAATTCTAGTGAATTACAATAATTACTTTGATCTTAATCACTCACAGAATCTCTCAAAATTTTATTTTTACACCAAATAGCGTAAAAGTTTTGTTTATTTAACATTGGTCGCATATTGCCTCTATCTCGAGAAAACTCGTAAAGATAACATTCAATTAACATTGGGTCATTTTTATTGCAACTTATTTATTTTAATATGGAACGAATTTCAAAATGTCGTTTTAATTCTATTTATTTATTCGAGTACTTGTGGGTACACTATAGTTTTTGTTTTTCTGTCTGGTGCGTACACGAATAAATCAGAAGGTTTTCCTAACGCGCCAGCCACATATAGTTGTCCATGTCCATGTGAGAAGAACGGATTCTCCAAATCTAGTCCACATACTTGCAGTAACTCTCTGTGTGCTTTGTTGATGGTAATTGCAAAAGCGAGTTGTACTGGAAACTAAAAGTTTGAATCTGTTGGGATCATTGAAATATGTGGCCTATCTGTCGTGGCAACACTACATCTTCCTCTTCGAATTTTCCACTCAAAATTGTAGCTTCAATGACATTGTTCATCATCTTTTTCACCGAAGTTCAAAAAAGTTTGTGCAATTTTAAAATATGTGACATATTTGAAATTACAATATGTGTCACAACAACACCTATAAACCTTTTAAGACATAGGCTCTACAACATAATGCTTTTTAAGACGTTGATGGACGCAAATTTCTTTTTTTTTATTTTTTAATAAATCCTTTCACATAATAATGTACGACATAGGGCAATATTTCATGATAGGATGGAGGAAATAAAAACAATACACTTTTTTTTTTCAAATTTGCAGAAACAAAGCTAAAATTAGGTTCCTAATTATCCTAGTGCTAGAAGCATATACCAAGATCATATAACGCATTGTTTACCTCAAGCCAGCATATATAATAATTATATGGAAGCTCATTTGTTCGAGTAAGCAAAAAGTTCATTCTTTTAAAAAATAAAAAAATTACGTCCATCAACACCTTAGAAAGCATGTTCTTATGTGTTGTTGTGACACACATTGTAATTCCTACTACCCAACACATTTTATTTAAAAAAAAATAGAGCGTTATCGTCAAAGAATAATCCATAACTAAGCCCTTAGTCTTAATCTTACTATCGTTGATTGAAAAAAGTACATCCGCCAGCACCCCTAAAATATCACTTATCCCCTTAATATAAGTGATATCTTACTGCCATTGTCGGTAGTATACGATATCTCACGTTAACTGATTTGCCAATAGCAGGTACTAAAGTAGGCAGCTTTGTCACATCCATAGATCCAAAATTTTAAATTTTACATATGTTCCTGCGGGCGGGCATATATTATAAATTTATTGGTATTAATGCATTGTAACTGTTTGCAAATCACTATTGCAAACGTGTTGCCGGCTAAGGGCCACATTTTTAATTAGTTTGTTTATCATCCTTGCTATCCATGTTTGATTATACATAAGCTATGCTTCTTTGTATAGTATTTGTGCGAATTTCATTTCGTAATTTTGAGCTTTTAATCGATGTTATCAACTATCTTTCTTAGTTGAAGAAACGTGCATTACATACAATTGCAAACCAATAACATATTTAGTTTATTACCAATAACAATAACACATTGTATAGATGATAAAATTTGTAACATCATTATGTGTTTAATTCAAATACATATAGTTTTGATATACAAATGTAATTGTTTCAGATTATACTTTCATTTTTCAATTTCATTAAATTATGTTCAACAAAAAAAAATGGATCAAAGGAATCTAACCGTATAAAACGATATTTAAAGAAAAATCAAATTAAATTATTATCAACATTTAGGCAGAACCCCTTAAGATAATTATAATGGCCCTGGGGTTCCATTCAAAAAAAAGCCTGTTACCTATGCGCAAGTGTACACAACAACTTCCCAAAGTTTCATGATGATCGGATGAATGGTTTATTAATGCATAAACGACAAACATACATACTTTCAATTTTATATGTATATATAGATATAGATAGATAGATAGATAAATAGTATACATACACTTTTAGCTAATTCAAATAAACCGAAACCAATCGCCGTGGAAGTTGTTTCAAATCCACCAACGAAAAAGGCCAGCGATTGAGATGAAAGCAAGGTATCGGTGAATATTTTATCTTTTACACTTTCCTGTATTTCTGATTTTTTCACTTGGATAAATATATCAATTAAGTCATTTCGAGTTGAACCTGTTTCTTCTCGTTTTCGAATAACATCGATTAAAAGAGTTCTAAATAAGTTCGTTGCTTCTGTCATGAAGAACTGAAATCGATAGAAATCCATTACCAATTTTACTCTAATTGAAATAAAAGTGTAACATTTTTTTACCTTGGCACGAATAAGTTTCGCAACTTTTGGTAAGAAAAAAATTGTGAAAAATTGAATAGTCCGTTTAAAATTGAATAGGAACATTTTTGTCCCATATTCAACAAATACTGTGTCAGCCGTATCGGCTGTAAAAGCTCGAATACCAAATGCACATGATACTATCACTTCAGTTGTAAATTTTAGAGCTAAATCTTTAGCTTCGAAAACCTTTTCTCCACTTGAAGGTACAACTTTAAGTAAGTATTTATCAAATTCTGAAGCGATATCATCAATCAATCTAAACATTTTCCTAATTTGTGCTGTAGTAAAAAAGGGAGATAATTTTGATCGCACCTTCTTCCACAAAGAATTTTTTAGTAGAAACATTCCATTTGATCCATACACATCGTGTTTTGGGCTTGTATCAGCAAAGCGATTGTTAAACACATTAAAATCTGTTACAAACATCTTTTTAATTAAACTCAAATCTTTTATAAGTATAGCTGGGTTGTAAAATATATAAATGCCAAAAAATTTGTGTCCTTTTACACAAGCAGAATTGTATAAATCTTGAAACACTTCAACCCCACATTTTTTCAATAGCACAGCATCCATAAAATTACCAATAACTGGAATACCCGGAACATATGGAATATTATGTTTATTCCATTTCCAAAAATTATTTAAAATACAGAAATATACAAAAACTGTTAAAATTAAAGCCATGAAAAGAATTGCAATTGACCAAGTCACTTGATGCATATTCATTTTTTTTACTAAACTTCTTAAAAACACGCTTGTACACAAACTTTAAAAAGTTGTTAAAATTAGTTGAATACCGTTTTTCTAAGTGAACGTTACAAATTGTTAATGAAGTTAATTGGGAACTTATAAGCCTTATTCATGAGATAGACTCAAATGCAATAAAAAACATTCTTTTTTGATGAAAACAGTCGAAACATTACATTGACCATTCATAATAAGCACAATACAATCATGACAAAATTTTGATTAGTTTCATACGTATTATTGTAGATTTCATTTTGGTAATATATCAACAAAAGTTATAAATAACAAGACAAATTTATGATTATCGAAATACAATCTTTAAGGTCAAGGCTTTAAATAAATATAGAGGTTCTTATCGTTGTTGTTTAATATAAATTTAAAAATATATATTATATACAAATAACGACTCAATGATCTAGAGTCTAGACTGTGCAGACGACATCTGCCTGCCCACAGCAGAAAATAGAAGAAATAACAACCCTTGCACATGAAGTTGGTCTCAAAATCAACATCAGGAAAACAAAGGCTATGAGATTGAACACCAATGTAAGTACACCGACAGTCATCAATAATACACAAGACGGGGATGTTGATCAATTTGTGTACCTTGGTTGCCCTGTAGCAAAAACAGGTGGAACTGCAGAAGATATTGATCAGCTCATTTACAAGACCAGAAATACATTCAACATGCTCCATAAGATCTGGAATGCGGCCGTCCTGTCAAGAAAAACAGAGCAAGGAATGTTCAATGCATATTTTTTTTTTCAGTCTCCGCGCTTATGACACCAAAATTTTTTTTTCGAAATGACGCATATTGCAATAGATAGATTTTTATATAAAATCTATTTAAAAAAAGAGAAACATGATATCCTAAAAAATCATTATTCTTATACTGATTATGATCGTACCTAAGTGTGAGATCGAATGCTCAAACAAAACATGTTTCAACTTTTTGATAACTAAGCGATAGTCAATTTCTAATTCTTCTTCAAATTATTCGACTTTTTACATAAAATCTATTTTGGAACCTCACTATCTCTTTTTTGGTCGGGAATTCTTCATGTAGCAGTGTAGGCTGTTCTCAGCTTTGAACCTGGATGGAAATCAAAGCTGAGTTCTCCGAGTTCCAACTCCAACGATGTGGAGAAAAGGGTTACTTTTTCGGGATTATTGGCAGATATTGATCTATTGAATATTGATCTATTTATCTATTAAATAATTTTGAAAATAAATACATACAAATAAATATTTAAAAATAAAAAAAAAATACATATTTAATAATATAATAGGATCGCACTAGAATATCATAATTTCATATTTATCTGTCATTGGTATTAAAACCCATGAAAGTATCATGAGCATAATGATGGTATTTTCATTGTTTAATGGTAATGACTAATAACAGATAAATTCAAAAGTTAAATATTAATCTAAACAAACCATTAAACTTTGAGTTTGAACACCACACATCTATCATTAAAACGCAATCACAATAGCACCGATTTGAATATCTATTGACAAATTCTCATCATCCAATGCAATGTATATTAGCCGCTGACAACAGTTTTGTGAAAGCTGTAAAAAGGTACGATCAGACGTAGATTCATATTTTGCGATTTTTTGGAATCGTAAACAAATCATTCCCGATCACACAGAAAAAAAATGAATCGTGTTGCGCGTTGTTTTTGTGTTCAACTGAATTGGATCCAAAAAAATGTGTTAACACTGCTCACACATGAATGAAACACCTGTATCAATTAAAACATTAATAAATTAAATCAATAATTTAAATTAATAAATTATTGTTACAATAAATCCACAAAACAATCTTTTGATAGTTATATATGTGGGCAAGCCCAAATAAATTTTTTTTTTGCATTTTAAGATTCCCCAAGTAATGAGAGTTAACAATCTTAGAGCTTTTTTAATTCTACTCGGCTTTTACTCGGAGTTATTTGAGTTCAACAATTGATATTTGTTCAATTTCAGTGACTACTTTCATTATTAAAAAAGAGACATTTACGTAAACAAAAAAAATATCGGTGTCATTTTATTCTATTGAAAATTAACCTTAGAATTCAAAAATGGACAAATAAAATGATTATCCCCTCCCCAAAAGCCCTAAAAAGTAGTTTATAAACTTTAATTCATATTTTCTCAAATTACGCCCCCTTTGATCTTCATTAAAAAAAATCACAGTTTCTTAAGACATTCAACTGCAATTGGGTAAATTTATAGAATGTGACTCCAAAAACTGCCTTTACAGGGACTTTAGATTAGAAGATTCCTAAAATGCAAAAAAAAAAAATTTCATTTGGACTTGCCCATGTATATATTTATTTGACGCGTTTCGAATGTTGTACATTCATCATCGGCTACAAAAATATAAGACTCAAAATACCTTTTCACTTATTTAATTTTTTTAAAATAAATAAAAGCATATTTATTTCATTTACTTTTATTACTTCAGTCTGAAAGGCCTAGGTATTACATTGTCGAGAAAAAATTAAAATTCTTAGCCCAACTTTTTTGGCATTTCTCGACGTTTTAGGACGTACTGATTCTGAAAAAGGAAAAAAAAATATATGTATGTCCGTCACAACCGACGAACTCTAGAAAACCGCTGGAGGGATTTCAAAAATTTTTGTTTCTAAAAATAGGTATACTTAATGATAAGAGCCGAAAGGACGGTGTGTTCGATAGCTATACCGCAAATGTGTCAAAAATCGTCAAGAGTGTCAAAACAAGGAAAATTGCACATTTTGTGCTTAAAAAACGTTCATTTTAAGTGATTACGAGTAAGAACATTGAATTTGGAGAAATCTTGACGGTCGGAATTGGTATGTGAGACCAAAAACTAGATTATTGCATTATAAGTTTGTCAACAAAATATTGTCAAGTGCGTCAAAAAAATGATTTTCATTTTTTTTACCCAATTTTTTGGAAAAAATAAAATTAATTATTTGTATGACATGAAATGCAATTCAACATGAAATTGGACATGGGCGTTTTTGATTTTGTTATAATTTTTCGTATATTTTTGGAATTTTAAAAAAAGTTTGTATTTTTGTTTTTGTAAGAACTGTCAGAATATTTTAACAGTTTTGAAAAACTTTAAATTTTTGATTTTGTTATAATTAATTTTTGGAATATTTTTGGAATTTTGAAAAAAGTTTGTATATTTTATTTTGTTATAATTTTTGCGATAGTTTTAGAATTTTTGAAAAAGTTTCTTGAATTTGGAATTTTTGAAATATTTTTAGATTTTTGGAAAAAGTTTCAATTTTTGATTTTGTAATATTTTTTGCAATATTTTAGAATTTTGGAAAAAGTTGAAATTTTTGAATTTTTAATTTTTGCAGCATTTATAGAATTTTGAAAAAAGTTTCCATTTTTGATTTTGTAAGAATTTTTGGAATTTCGAAAAATTTTAAATTTTTAATTTTATTATAATTTTTGGAATTTTGAAAAAAGTTTGTGTATTTGATTTTGTTATAATTTTTGCAATATTTTAAGAATTTTTGAAAATTATATAATTTTTGATTTTGTTATAATTTTGCAATATATTTAGAATTTTGAAAAAAGTTTTAATCTTTGATTTTGTTATAATTTTCGCCATATTTTTAAAATTTAGAAAAAATTTAAATATGTGATTTTATTATAATTTTGAAATATTGAAAAAATTTGTATTATTGATTTTGTTATAATTTTTGCAATGTTTTAAGAATATTGGAAAAAGTTTCAATTTTTGATTTTGTTATAATTTTTGCAATATTTTTAGAATTTTGAAAAAAGTTTCAATGTTTGATTATGTAAAAATTTTGGAATGTTTTTAGAAGTTTAAAAAAAATTTAAATTTTTGATTTTATTTTAATTTTTAGAATATTTTTGGAATTTTGAAAGAAATATGTATTTGTGATCTTATAATATTTTTCGAAACGCTAAATGGAGAGGTTTTTGAGTAGTTTGCAGGGTGTATCATCTTTTTACTTAATTTATGATCTGTTATAATTTTCCGGCAACGTATTAATATTTCGTGTTTGTTTTGTAATAAACTTCTAAACAGAGATAAAACGATATACATCGTTGCCCAAAACTAAAAACAATGTGCTCATAAAAGTTGTTTGCCGAAAACTATATCAAAATCCTTAACCCAGACCGAAGTCTTGATATCTCTCTCATATATCTTGAAATTTCAGCTCTTCATATTTGACAGTTAACATACATTTTTTTCACAATGTTATATTACAGTTTTAATTTGTTTTTGAATAAAAAACCAAATATTGAAAATTGAAATGCATAGCAAATTTGATAAAAAAGTAGTAGGTTGACAATTTTACAAAGGCTCCTCCTAATTTTTCATCGCAGCCAAATTCTGTAACAGTGAAGTGATAAGTTTTTTAATGAAAAGAAATGGAGAAACTTTTAACACTTCACCGCTTCACAGTTACAGAATTTGGCTGCTAGTCCGTGGTTTTGAGTAAATGCAAAAACAAAATATTGGCGACGCTGATGCACAGTCTGACTTCACCACAGCTTGACAACAAAATGTTCTGGATATAATGATCTTATATATCCATAAAATACTTCAATTAATGGCTAACTATTGTTATAGATTTTGCGTAGTTCTAATTATAAAAAACAGGTGCTTTGGCGGCCCCTATCACTTTGCTCATTGTCGCTCAAAAGCTTATCAATTCCTTCTCATATAAACCTCTATCTTATGCTTAAGTTTCATGAAAATTAGTTCATAAAAAAACTGTAGTATCCCAACAAACATAACACTAGTTTACAAGAAAAATCTTTCGAAATAAAACCCAACTTTTCTTATAGATTTGGACCTCCTGAACACGAATATCATATTCATTTTTTTGGTTAGCTCTTGTTTTTGAGATATTCACGAAAAAACAAATTTTTTGGTGATCAAAAATGTTGTTTCGGTTTTTGGGTCTCACATTTTACAAAACAAACAAATTAAGCATATTAATAAATAAATGCATAGTAAATATGCCAACAAACATTTTGAGTTATACTTTGTAAAAATCCGTTAAGGATTCTGGAAGTTACAGTCGAAAAAAGTTGAAAAAATACGAAAAATTCACGTTATTTTTAAATTTTTCCATTTTCAACACCATAAATTTTGAACAAATAAAGACACTAATTTTTTTAATTTCTTGGAGCCTATAGTAGCTTCAATTTTCTTTCTTTTAATTAAAAGATACGAATATTGGTGCAGTTTGCACCAAGTTATTCAAGTTTTCCCAAAAAAAGTCAAAACTCAAAATTTGGAAAAAATAATATTTTACTTAATTTATTGTGCCATAAATAATAATTTTAAATGTTCAGTCGTTCTCAAACAACAGTAAAGAATTATTTTAAAATAGTAAAGTATAATTTCCATTTTTGTTTTCGAAGTTGGGAATTGGATCGATATGAGACGTATATAGAAAAATATAAATAAAAGATAATGAATTGTGAGGAATAAATGAATAAAAGATAATGAATAACATCAGAACTATTTAAGTTAGTTCAAGCACCATAAAGTTAAGCCCCTATTTATGTCTATTAATACCTGTAAGGTTTGTTTCTTTTCTGTTTTTGGTTTTTTGATAATGTAAATTTTTTTCTATCACCGCCCCCTTGTGTTACTCCTTACGTTTATGATCATTTTAAGTTTAATTTAAGAAAGCAATTACTTCTCCTTTTTAACAGTTTTTCGGTTTTCCCAACTTTTGTTTAATTAGTTTAATTTCTTTTTAAGTAGATAGTTGTCGTATGATTAGTTGCAAATATAATCTTTTTGAGGATAAATTTAATTCCAAACATTCAAGTGAAAATATTAATTATAATAGTGTATTGTTAGTGTATTGTTTTTAAGAATCATAACATAACAACAAAACAACAATAAATTGTTAGTAAAGTGTAAGGTCAAGTTTATTTAAATGGCGTCGTCAAGAAGTTTAAAGTGTAAAAATAGCCCAAATTCATTTTGTTTTATTTGTGGAAGTAACATAATACATACTGCTAAAAGAATCACCCCATTTATAAGAACTGTCTATCTTCATTACAAACTGATATTTTCCAACTCCTAAAATAAATCCGAGGTGGGAGGAGCTAGATCATGTCAAAAAACTTCACAAAAAAATCTCAATTTCGAGAAAAACCATATAAAAATTAAATACATCTTTTGTCCAAAAAAGACATTTCATAATCAACTAACTGATATTTGTCAACTCCTAAAATAAGTTCGAGGTGTGAGGAGCTAGATCATGTTAAAAAACTTCACAAAAAAAATATCAATTTCGAGAAAAATCATATAAAAATAAAATACAACTTTTGTAAAAAAAAGACATTTCATAATCAACTAACTGATATTTTCTAACTCCTAAAATAAGTCCGAGGTGGAAGGAGCTAGATCATGTCGAAAAATTTCCCAAAAAAAATCTCAATTTCGAGAAAAATCATATACAAATAAAATACAACTTAGGTCAAAAAAAGACATTTCATAATCAACTAACTGATATTTTCTAACTCCTAAAATAATCCCGAAGTAGGAGGAGTTAGATCTAATACGAAAACAACCTATATATAAATCAATTATGTTGCAGAGTTTAAATTATTCTTATAGTTAAATTTTTTTCCAAATTTTGAGTTTTGACTTTCTTTGGGAAAACCTGAATAACTTGGTGCAAACTGCACCAATAGTCGTATCTTTTAACTTAAAAGAAAGAAAATTAAAGCTACTATAGGCTCCAAGAAATTAAAAAAAATTAGTGTCTTCATTTGTTCAAAATTTATGGTGTTGAAAATGGAAAAATTTAAAAAAAACGTGAATTTTTCGTATTTTTTCAACTTTTTTCGACTGTAACTTCCAGAATCCTTAACGGATTTTTACAAAATATAACTCAAAATGTTTGTTGGCATACCTACTATGCATTTGTTTTATTAATATATTTAATTTGTTTGGTTTGTAAAATATGAAATCCATAAACCGAAACAACATTTTTGATCATCGAATAAATTGGTCTTTCGTGAATATCTCAAAAACAAGAGCTAACCAAAAAAAATGAATATGATATTCGTGTTCAGGAGGTTCAAATCCATAAGAAAAGTTGGGTTTCATTCAGGGAGACAAAAAAAGTTCAAAATTTGTAAACTAGTGTAATTGTTCTGTTGTACGGATAGAAAAAGTGAAATTGTTTTTTTACTGAAAAAGACCCACTGGAAGCTAGAATGCAGCACTTTTGCAAAACATGTTACCATGTTTAATCAAAATCAATCATCAGGAAACTGAAAGGAAGCATATGAAGCCCCTACCACTTATCCCAATATTATTCAAAAACTAATCGGTTCTTTGTCATTCAAATCTACATCTTTTTTTCAAACTGTCATCAAAATTGATTAGTTAATGAAGTCTGAATGCTCCGATCAAACTTTAAAAATAAAGTGAGGAGAGTTGTACGGTGGAATCTTGGTCACTTTGATCGATGTGTTCCAAAATTTGATATCTTATATCACTAAAGTCTTGAGTGATACCATCTCCTGAGTGTTGTCAGGGTCTATAATATATGTATTAAAATGAAAAATTGAAAATGTACCTCTATTTCTTTCTTTCTCTAAAATGAAGACAAAAACTAAGAATAAATACCTTTAATTATTTTTTCCACTTAAATGATTTACGATTAATCAAATGATTCTTGCCAAGTCCTTTTAGTGACCAAGAACTTCTGATATAAACTAATCACACTAAGAAAATTAAACGATGATTTAATAAACATGTCCCTAAAATGGACTTAGCAAGGATCCTGAAAGAAGAGTCGAAAGGAATAACAGTAACTCAAATTGCCACATTACGGCTCGCATATAGCACAATGATTAGTTATACGTTTAACTTAAAAATAATGTCATCACTTAAACATGAATCCAAAGTCCAAACATTACTAAAACGAGAAACTCCTATAAACAAAAACGTGATATTCTTGAAGCCTGATGTATGTATTAGTTAGGATGCTACTTCTTCCAGTTAAGTTTCCACCTTACACCCTTTTTTTACATTGAATTGTTTTCTAAGTTATAAAATGTACGTTCCTGACGATCATATTACAAAGGGACTTTTTGATGCATTATTTTCATAACAATTCTTATATTCTTTACAAGAACTGTATACAAGTACAGACTATAAACACATGTTTACATTTTATATAAAATATCACGACTTAAAGTTATTTGTAAGCCACCAACTACTCCAAGGACTACAGATTTGACTTCCCATTTTGGTATCAACGCTTGTCCTCCTGCTAGTTTTACTATATGATTCTTCAATAACGTAACCAACCCTGTTTTTAATGAAATCATTCCAAGACGTTCACCAATACAATATCTTGGACCAGTTCCAAAAGAATAAAATGCGTTCAATGTATTTTCAGTTATATTTTCTGGTGCATAACGTTCTGGATCGAATTTCAGTGGATCTTTGAAATATTGTGGATCTCTTTGTAATGCAAACACTGGAAGAACCACTTCCATACCATATGGTATTACGCAGTTATCAAATGGCTCCATTGAATATCCTTCCTTGACTCCACATCTCCGTTCGATAAATGGTAATGGTGGATAAAGTCTTAAACATTCTTTGAGCACCATTTCTAAATAAGGCAACTGAGTTATTTCGTCGTAGATAATTGCGCCTTTTGTTTTGTCTAGCATCTCTTTTATTTCTTGACGAAGTCGTGTTTGAATTTTAGGCTGAAAAAATATGAAAATAAAAAAGCGTTTTAGTTTAAGGGCTTAACCTTAAATAATAAATAGTTTTTAAACGAAAATCATACAGTGAATTCTTTTCAACTGCACCGAACAAGTTCCAACACCGTTTTATCGAATTTTGCTTTCTTTTGGAATAAATTTCAATACAAAAATAATTCGGTGTTGAAACTGTACTTAAATTTGCTCTCAGCTGGCGCCTCGATTTGCAAACTTCACATACGTCCAAAAAACTAACGTACTTGTATCATCACAATCATAATTTACTATTTAAACAGATTGCTTATTTTTGCAACAAATAAAATCAGAATTAAGACTGCGTTCCAATTGAATGCCAAATCGATTTAGCTCATTTTCAAGTTGACTAAATCATATGCATATACATATAGGTAATTCTTTTACAAACCGAACAGATTTGGAAAAAATCTGACCGACACATTTTTGATTAGGCTGAAATTTTTGTATGGGTTTTATATCGAAAAAAAAAGATATACGTGTTCGAGAATTTTTTTTTTTGGAAAATATAGCGGTTCTAAATTTTGAGAATTTCGTTATTTTTGGTTTGACGAGTTATTTCCAAATATTCATAACTACGGTTCTTTTAAAGATAGAAACCTCTAGTTTGTTTTATTTTAAAGTTAAAAGTTGGTTGTTTACAAAAAAAATTAAAATTAATAAAGGCTATTAACAATTATAAATATGTTATAAGTTATAAACAAATAAAATGTTCAAATCGATCTGTAGTCACCCACGAAATGAGTTTTTAGTATGACCATCCTAATCTCCGTTTCATTTCCTATAAAAAAGGTATTTAAAATTAATGGAGAAATGATTTTTACTGTTAGAAATAAATAAATTTATCGAGCGCGGGACGACAAAAAATTCCATATGTGGGTCATTGTTTTACATACCGAACAGATTAGGACAAAATGTTGCCAAGACATTTTTGATTCAGCTGAAAATTTTTTACGGATTCTATATAAACAAAACGATATACTTGTTCGAGGATTTTTTCTTTTTTTTTAAGGGGAAATAGAGCGTATCCAAATTTCGAGAATTTTGTCATTTTTGGCTTGAAGACTTATTTTCAAAGATTCATAACTTCGGTTCTGGTAAAGATAGACATTTTTTTTCTGTTTTATTTGAAAGTATAAAGATGGAATTTAAAAGAAAAACTGCTATTTATAAAAATTATTAACAAATTCTTATTCTTATAAACAAATAAAATGTTGAAATTGGTTTTTAATCATTATCTAACAAAAATAAAGAGTGTTTAGTATGACCATCGTATTCTATGTTCAATTTTCAATAAGAAAATATGGAGGGGCTGAAATCTCACAGCTCTGAGCTATCAAGACTTCGGTCTGGGTTAAGGATTTTGATATAGTTTTCGGCAAAAAACTTTTATGAGGACATGGTTTTTAGTTTTGGGCAGCGATGTATATCAAACTTTGTTAAAGTACAAGTATTTTTTATCTCTGTTTAAAAATTTATTACAAAACTAACACGAAACATCAATACGTTGCCGGAAAATTATAATCAAAATTCCAAAAATATTGTTAAATTAAATAAAATCAAACTTTTTCAAAATTCCAAAAATATTCTAAAAATTAGAATAAAATCAAATATTTGAATATTTTCTAAATTCCAATAATATTTCGAAAATTCTTATAAATTCAAACTTTTTCCGAAATTCTAAAAATATTGCAAAAATTACTACAAAATCAAAAGTTGAAAATTTTTTCAAAATTCCAAAAATTATAATAATATCAAAAATTAAAAATTTTTCAAAATTCAAAAATATTTCAAAAATTCTTACAAAATCAAAAATTAAAACTTTTTCCGAAATTCTAAAAATATTGCAAAAATTATTACAAAATCAAAAATACAAACTTTTGCAAAATTCCAAAAATATTTCAAAAACTATAACAAATTCAAAAATGTCCATGTCCAATTTCATTTTAAATTACGTTTACGTCATTTTCCCAAAAAATTGGGTAAAAAATTAAATTAAATCATTTTTTGACACACTTGACATTATTTTTTGACAAACTTATAATGCCATAATGCTCTAAAATAATAATAAAATATCATGTCATACGAACTATTAATTTTATTTTTTTTTAAAAAAATAGGGTAAAAAATAAATAAAAACCTTTCTTTTCACACACTTGACAACATTTTTTGACAAACTTATAATGCCATAATTCTCAATAATAATAATAAAATTTCATTTCAAACAAACAATTTTACTTTTTTCCAAAAAATTAGGTAAAAAACTAAATAAAAATCTGTAACGTCGGATATATATACTAATTTTCAATGTTAAAACTAATCCCTATTCTTTTTTCTGATTCAATTACAAAATAATATTCCATTTGAATTGTTTTATCATAATAGTTTAACGGTTTTTTCTAATAACACAGAACAGGCCCACATTCAAATATTCAAATATAAAAAAATTAAATAAACGTACTCATTTTTGCTTACTCAGCGCTGCTTAATTTTGTTAAAAGAAATGAACAAATGTCAGAAATCACATTTTGATTAATTCATTCCATGTTTTTGACTTGAAAACGAAGCAAAGGTTTTTTTTGTTAATAAAATAAAAAGTTAGGATAAAATAGCCTAGTTAATATAAAAAAAGTGTATTTAATTAAATTATACAATTATTTATATGCATATATATATATGTATATATATATATATATATATATGGATAGACATATACATGTTGGTATATAACATCAATAACCCAGTTACTGGCTTATGTTGTCTTCTGAAAATGTGTACATAATTCAGAGAAATAATATAAATATAACTAAAGAAAAAAAATCTTTCTGGCTATTATAATTATCTCCTATGATTGTTTGGTTAAAGTGTTTCTTCGCCGTGGTAATTAGAACGTAAAAGTGCCACGTCACAATTATGCAAGATAGTACGTGCATATTTTTTGTCTGATTGGATTTGAATGCAACATTATTGTACTCAACGATTGGGAAGGCAGATTATATTCCAATTATAGTCTGAGAATTTTGGGATGAAGATTAACGATTAATTCACCAATTAAGGAATTGATGATAACAATTTATACATCTAAATAAGCTATGATTCGGTGCAAACTGGAAAAAGAAGAAGGAGACCATCAACGTTACTGCCAGATAACTAAATTATTAATGTTCTTTTGTTATTTAAACTGAAATTCGGAATGTTAGAGTAAAGTAAGGCCTAATAAGAGATTCCCACGGTCATATTAGTACTGGATCATTTTGGTTCCGTTAATGTCCCGGGTGTACATTTAAACGTTTTTTTTGTGTGTTGTTAATAAAAGTCCAAGCCACAATATAGTGGTAGAACAACAAATCTTTTGACACACTTGACAACATTTTGTTGACAAACTTATAATGCCATAATTCTCAATAATAATAATAAAATTTCATTTCAAACAAACAATTTTATTTTTTTCCAAAAAATGGGATTAAAAAAATAAATAAAAATCTTTCTTTTGACACACTTGACAACAATTTTTTGACAAAGTTATAATGCCATAATTCTCAATAATAATAATAAAATTTCATTTCAAACAAACAATTTTATTTTTTTCCAAAAAATTGGGTAAAAAATTAAATAAAAATCTTTCTTTTGACACACTTGACAACATTTTTTTGACAAACTTATAATGTCATAATTCTCAATAATAATAATAAAACTTCATTTCAAACAAACAATTAATTTTATTTTTTTCCAAAAAATTAGGTAAAAAATAAATAAAAATCTTTCTTTTGACACACTTGACAACATTTTTTTGACAAACTTATAATGCCATAATTCTCAATAATAATAATAAAACTTCATTTCAAACAAACAATCAATTTTATTTTTTTTCCACAAAATTAGGTAAAAAAATAAATAAAAATCTTTCTTTTGACACACTTGACAACAACTTTTTGACAAACTTATAATGCAATAATCTAGTTTTTGATCTCACATACCAATCCCGAACATCAAGATTTCTCCAAATTTAATGTTCCTACTCGTAATCACTTAAAATGAACGTTTTTTAAGCCAAAAATATGAAAATTTGCTATTTTTGACACACATAATGATTTTTTGACACACTTCCGGTACAGTTATCGAACACAGCGTCCTTTCGGATCTGTATCTTGTGAATACCTATTTTTAGAAAAAAAAATTTTGAAATCCCTCCAGCCGTTTTCCCTGCAGTGTAGGTAATGACGGCGGCCGGCCGGCCTACAGAGACACACATTTTTTTTTTTGCTTTTTTAGAATCAGTAGGTCCTAAAACGTCGAGAAATGCTAAAAAAAGGGGGTAAGAATTTCACTTTGAGCTCATGAATGTAATACTTAGGTCTTTCAGACCGAAGTAACGTATATTTAGTTAATGGAGAAATGAATTTTACTGTTAGAAATAAACTAATTTATCGAGCGCGAGACGATAATAGTTATTTATTTATCTAGAACGAAAAGTGAAACTTTAAAGTACGAGCTATTTGTTTACTTACTGTTTACCGAAATTACTAGTGAGTACCTTTAAAAACACTTTTCGTTTGAGGTGAATACAATAAAATACAAAGAAATGAGTTTTAAATTTTGCTCAAATTATTCGTAATAATAAAGTAAACGGTAACCAACCTAATATTTAGTAAACAAACAAAATAACATATAGCAACCAAAAAGACCCGTCAATTGTTTTTGAATAATTTGTTATTTTTGTTAAATTTGTTTTCAATTATTTGTGTTAAAATGGATGCAAATGAGATTCGTCGTAAAGAAGAGTTTGCTGCCAAATAAATCACGGAATCAATACGAAAAGGAATACGAGTTGTTTTGTGAGTGGAGAAAGGAAAAACGCATTCTGATTGTAAATGAAGATGTCCTTTTAGCTTATTTTTCTAATAAGGTAAGTACCTAATTTTGAAAAGTAGAAAATAAACATTTAACATTAACAAAAAATTATAATAATTATAGTCAAAAAAGTTGAAATCTTCCTCATTGTGGTCAAAATTTTCTATGCTGAAATCAACACTACGTGCTAAGGATGATATAGAGTAGACGTTGCCAATTATTGTAAATTAAAGGCGTTTTTAAAACGAGCAATGGAAAATTTTTTCTAAAAGTTTGAATTATTGTTAAGACAACAACTGACGTATAATTTTATAAAGTCCTAGTACTTTAAAAAAATTTTAAAGTACTATGACTTTAAAGTTCAACTTTTTGTACTATAAATAATCCGAAAAATATCGTTCTAGATATCAGTATGATATAAAGAATTTTATAAATTTTTGTCGTCCGGCGCTGGAAAAATTAGCTTTTTTGTAACAGTAAAACTCATTTCTCCATTAATTAAATATACGTTTCTTATTGAAAATTGAACGTAGAATACGATGGTCACACTAGGGATGGAAAGATTTATAGAAAAGTCGATTCTCGATTCCTACTTCGATTTTATACATTTCGATTCTCAGAATCGATTCTCCGGCTGCAAAAGTCGATTCTTTCGATTTTAATCGATTCCTATGTTAAGAAAACTAGCTTTAACTGAAAAAAATTTAAATTTATATTTCATTGATATCCATTTATTCAAAATAAATTTCAGACAATCAACTTATGAAAACTACTTATTTTCTGTAACATGATCTTAAGAAAAGTAGTATATTTAAATGATCAGGCGTTAAACGACTTCAAATCTGATTTGCAATCACACCATAGTATGAAAATAAACGCTCACATGGTTGATGGTTGACGTGGCATATTTCTGATAAATTTGGGTTTTCATTTTTGAGTGTTTTCCATGTGATAATTGGATCCGGATTACTTTTGCTGTCAACTGTTGGCCGATTAATGAATTGTTTTAATTCAATCGGCAACCCGCCTACTTCATCACTGTCACTATTTTGATGGTTTTGTATCAAAGAGTCGTCTAAAAAATCCCAAATACCATTACCATGTGAAGAGCGTTGATGATATGCAGTGTATTCACTTTCATGATCAAACGCAACACTTTTTGTTAGTTGAATTTTTTTTTTAAGCAATCACATTTGTGGATAAAGTTTGAACAAATTAATTGAAAAACCATGACGAAGAAATGTTTTTCTAATGTTTTCTAATGTCAAAAAAATCGAATCCTAAGAATCGATTCTTGATCGACTTTGAAAGTTAAAAATCGATTCTTTATAATCGATTATTTTAGCAGAAAAGTCGATTCTCGAGTAGAATCGGAATCGACTTTTCCATCCCTAGGTCACACTAAACACTCTTTATTTTTGTTAGATAATGACTAAAAATTGATTTTAACATTTTATTTGTTTATAACAATAAGAATTTGTTAATAATTTTTATAAATAGCAATTTTTTTAAATTCCATCTTTATTTCTAAAATAAAATAGACAAAAAGCGTCTATCCTTACCAGAACTGATGTTATGAATCTTTGAAAATAAGTCTTCAACCCAAAAACCACACAATTCTCGAAATTTAGATCCCCTCTATTTCCCCTTAAAAAAAAGAAAAAATCCTCAAACAAGTAAAAAAATTTTCAGCTGTATCAAAAATGTCTTAGTCACGATTTGTCCTAATCTGTTCGGTATGTAAAAGAATGACCCATATATGGAATTTTTTGTCATCCCGCGCTCGATAAATAAATTTATTTCTTACAGTAAAAATCATTTCTTGATTAATTAAAAATATGTTTTTTAAAGGAAATGAAACGTAAAATACGATGGTAATACTAAAAACTCATTTCGTGGGTGGGGGGGCAATGACTACAGATCGATTTGTAACATTTTATTTTTTAATGTTTATAACAATAGGAATTTGTTAATAACTTTTATTAATTTTAAATTTTTTTGTAAACAAGCATCTTTTAGCTTAAAATTCAAATAAATTAGAGGTTTCTATCTTTAATAGAACCGAAGTTATGAATATTTGAAAATAATTCGTCAAGCCAAAAATCACGAAATTCTCGAAATTTAGAACCGCTATATTTTCAAAAAAAAAAATCCTCGAACACGTATATCCAAATCGTGTCGATGTGTCGATCAGAAAGGTGTGTTTGTAAAAGAATTAATTACCATTAATTACCCCGAACACGTTTCTGATCGACACATTTTTGATTTGGCTGAAATTTTTTTATGGGTTTTAAATCGAGCGAAAAGATATATACGTGTTTTTGGCTTTACGAGTTATTTTCTAATATTCATAACTTCGGTTCTTTTAAAGATACTGATACAAACTTCTAATTTGTTTTATTTTAAAGCTAAGAGATGTTATGTTAAAAAAAAAGTAAAATTAAAAGTTATTAACAAATTCCTATTGCTACAAACAAATAAAATGTTCAAATCGATCTTTAGTCATTGCCCCGCCCCGCCCATGAAATTAGTTTTTAGTATAACCATCGTATTCTACCTTTCATTTCTTATAAAAAACGTATTTTCAATTAATGAAAAATTGATTTAACTGTTACAAATAAATCAATTTATCGAGCGCGGGGCGACAAAAAATTCCATATGTCATTATTTTACATACCGAACAGATTAGGACAAAATGTGACTAAGACATTTTTGATTCAGCTGAAAATTATTTACGGGTTCTATATAAACAAAAAGATATGCTTGTTCGAGGATTTTTTCTTTTTTTTTTTAGGGGAAATAGAGCGGTCTCAAGTTCGAGAATTTCGTGATTTTCAGCTTGAAGACTTATTTCCAAAGATTCGTAACTTTGGTTCTTTAAAAGATAGAAACTTCTTACTTGTTTTATTTTAAAGTTAAAAGATGGAATTTAAAAAAAATTATGTTATTTATAAAAATTATTAACAAATTCCTATTTTTATAAACTAATAAAATGTTGAAATCAATTTTAAATCATTATCTAACAAAAATAAAGAGTGTTTAGTACGACCTTCGTATTCTACGTTTAATTTTCAATGAAAAACATATATTTAATTATTGGAGAAATGAGTTTTACTGTTAAAAATAAGTTAATTTTTCCAGCGCGGGACGATCAAAATTTATGAAATTTTTTGTTGTCACGTGCTCAGTTTGTTTCTAACAGTAAAAATTGTTTCTCTTTAAATAAAAATATATTTTCAAAAGGAAATTGAACATAGAATACGATGGTTATACTAAATACTCTTTATTTTTGTTCGTCAGAGACTGAAAATTGATTTTCATTTTTATAGCAATAGGAATTTAGGAATAATTTTTAAAACTAATATTTTTTTTTAAATTCCATTTCATAACTTTAAAATAAAACAGACAAAAAGTGTCTATCTTTACCAGAACCGAAGTTATGAATCTTTGAAAATAAGTCTTCAAGCCAAAAATCACGAAATTCTCGAAATTTAGAACCGCTATATTTTCCAAAAAAAAATCCTCGAGCGCGTATATCTTTTTTTCGATATTAAACCTGCAAAAAAAATTTCCAAATTAAAAATTTGTCAGTCAGATTTTGTCCAAATCTGTTCGGTTTGTAAAAGAATGCCCCGCCCCATATGCATGCTAAATTTTTATAGACTTATTTGAACTGATAATTAAAAATTAACTTAAAATTTTACTTTATGAATAATTTCGAAATTTTTTGCAGTTTTAAGTTATATTATAAAACTTAAAGCTTAATTTGTATTATTAAATATAAGAATATATTACATATTTAATATTGTGCATCAAATAAGTGTTTGGTTATATCAGTTTTAATTAGAGAAACTTTATTTATTTTTATTATTCACATTTAAGTTTGAAACTGTAAATTATTTTCTAGGTTTAATTGTAAAAGGGTTAAAAATTATGTGTTTTTAACAGCTGGGGTTCAAATTTATAATTATCTAGAAGAAATTAATTGGAACGATATCATACTAAATTTTTAAATTTAGCGCGATTTAGAATTTAGAGACCATTTAGCATTTAATTGAAACACAGTCTAAGAACGAAAATAATCAAAACATGTACCTACATTTTTAGCTAATTCAAATAAAGTAAATGCAATTGTAGTAGACGTTGTTTCAAATCCACCAGAAAAAAAGGCCAGTGACTGTGCCGAGAGCATGTCATTGGTAAACAACGTTTCGTTCACATTTTTCTCAGCTTCTCCTTTTTTCATTTGAATAAATATATCAATTAAATCATTTCGAGTTACTCCAGATTTTTGTCGCTTTTTGATAACATCACTTACAAGATTCCCAATAAAGTTTGAAGCCTCTGTCAAGAAAAACTGGAATCAAAAAATTTTTATTGCATTTCTCGCTTTTCTTAAATTTCAAACATAAAATTTTACTTTAGCTCGAAACAATTTCGCGACTCCTGGTAAGAAGAAAACAACAAAAACTTGAATCACTCGTTTGAAGTTGAATAGGAACATTTTTGTGCCATACTCTACAAATACTGTATCAGCATTGTCGGCTGTAAATGCTCGAACACCAAAAGCACATGAAACTATCACTTCAGTTGTAAATTTTAATGCTAAATCTTTGGCTTCGAAATTTTTTTCTCCACTTGATGGTACAACCTTAAGCAAATACTTATCAAACTCTGAAGCGATATCATCAATCAAGCCGAACATTTTTTTTATTTGTGCCACAGTGAAAAATGGAGATAATTTTGATCGAACTTTCTTCCATAAAGGGTTTTTTAGAAGAAAAAGATTATTCGATCCAGAAGGATCATGTTTTGGACTTGAATCAGCAAAACGATCGTGGAATGAATTAAAATCTGATATAAATATTTTTTTAATTAGACTTAAATCTCTTATAAGTATAGCTGGATTGTGAAATATATAAATGCCAAAAAAATTTTGTCCCTTCACGCACGCAGAATTGTATAAATCTTCAAATACTTCCAAACCAGATTTTTTCAATAACACTGCGTTTTTGAAATTACCCAAAAACGGTAAACCAGGAACATACGGAATTTTATATTTATTCCATTTCCAAAAATTGCTTAACACCCAGAAATAGACAAAAACACTTAAAATTAAAACCGTTAAAAGAATTGCGCTTAACCAAGTCACTTGAAATAAATTCATTTTTCACTTTTTTTTTAAATATTAACTTCCACGTTTGCACCTTTCAAATTACAAAAAGAAACTATCGCGATATTTTGTTTTTTTTTAGAAACTTAACGTTACGAAATATTGCTGAGCTTAAGTTGAGAAGTTGCAAAAAAAACTCATAAACGATTTTGAGACTTGTGATTAAAAACAATTGAAACTTTTAATTTGAAATGTTTCATTGATTCTGGAATATTTCAACAAAATATATTTCATGCTTGAAATATTTCAAAAAAGTAGCTTTTTCAGATTCATTTATTTTTTTCTATAATTATAAAAAGTTAATCAACTTTAGTGATATTTCATATTCCAAAATTATATGTCTGTGAATATATTTAACATAGACTGTTAATTAAATTATTTAAATTTCAATAAAAAGATCCATTTAAATTGTTTATTTATTCACTCATTAAGTTTAATTTTATTCTCATAATAAGCCGCGTTCTATTGAAGATCAAACTTGCTCAACATCAATTTCATCTACACCAGTGTTTTTCAACTGATTTCATGCTACGGACCAATAATTATTTTAAGATTCTGTAAAAGTTTACATGGAAAATTTGATAGAGAATAAAATTCATTAAGCACGAAGTCAATACGACGTTTAATTCTTCCGACAGAGTAACATTTATTAATTTAAATTGAATTATTTTAAAATTCATTGACAAAACAAGTAAAACGACCCTAACTGATACAACGTAATCGGTGTTTTTACTGGTTTAAGAAAACAAAAATAAAATTCGGTTGATGTGTTGATCTCCAAGACGTCTTTACGTCAGTAGGTTTTAGTTTTCCGAGGGTCTGGCTTGTAGGCATATGACATATGTAATTAATATTAGCTTCATAAATTTCATTTTAAATCCGGATTTTAAAAATTCTTTCAAATACATAGTATGTAAAATTTATGTGAGTATGTGAAATTTATGATAAGGATATGAGTTTTTAAAATTTTATTGAACGCGTTTACTAATCCGCCCGAATGAAACATCTTTTCAATTTTGTTCTGTGTTTCTGTGATCAAACAAAAAATATATTAAAAATAAAAATGTTTCTCGGAATAAATCAAATTTATTTAGATAGACATGAAGATAAGAAATGAATGTTTGTGTTTTAACAATTGTTTTAAAAACGCTTTTAAAAGAAACTTTTTAGGCAGAACTTCAATGCTTCTACTATAGAGCAATTCAGCGTCACCGCCTTTGTTATAGCATTCGGACTGACCCCCTCTGATTTCAATTACATAATGATGCTTTTTACATAATTTACATTTTATCCCATTTATACCAGTCTGAAATTTATTTTAAATGTACACTGAAAAAAACATGTCCTATTTCCAATCGAAATGCAATTGTCTCAACCTCACCGTGCGGTTACATATGGCGAATCAAACTACGAAATTGCTTCAACAACTCTACAATTATAAACCGATGAAGTTGAGACAATCACACGAAATATTTATGTGAAAATGAAATATAGTTCAATTAATCTCAAATACTTAAGCTTTAAAATGAAAAATTCATGATATAAGACCAAAGAAAATTTTTTTTACGGAAATAGTTATTAACTTTATTTAACTATTGTTATATTGGATATAACACTTTATATTTTAAATAAACCTCATTCTGTTGTTAGGAGAATGTTATCGTGTAGTTGTCCCAATCACAGTGAAATTGTTTGCAAATAATTTTTCTTTGCTTAAATAATCAAGTGCCAACTTCGAGATGAGGTTGTCATGAACATCAATTTTTTTTTCAGTGTATGTACCTGAAATATATTAAAATTCTTTTTGAGAAGTAAATAGTGAGACAAATGATGTGAAATAAAATGCATTTTGTATAGATTTGTAATGTTTTTCTGTAAGCCAATAATTTTCGACTTATTCGCGAGTAAAAATGTTAATTTTTCATCGTAAACCACGTTTTTTTGCAAATTGCTCAAAAACTAAGCATCATATCGAAAAAGATATGCTATCTAAAAAAATAAAGAATTAAAAATGTAGCTTATAAAAACCGGAAAAATAGTGATTGGTGTCTGTAGATCAAATAAAACTGGAATAACCGATTGTTAAAGTTTGGCTCTTATTCGTCAAACGTCGAAAAAAAAAACAAGAATCAATTAATGCATTTTTTAGGGAAAATTCGCAGAACTTTAAAAAAAACCTTATTTATGTTATTTATATAAAAGTTCCTAGCATCAAAAGTAAGTGAGTTATGACGAAATATTGTTTTTCGGCAAACGGCTGTAAAGTTTAACTTTACTGCCGCTAGGGAGAAGGTTAATACCTCTTTACTAATACATAGGGCAGAGTGAATAAAAACTAGAATAAACTAAAAGTATAAACTAGTAAGCATTAGCACATTCTTTATTTCGAGTAAATAAGAATATTCTAATATGTTTTAGTATTTGCTAGAAAATTGTAGAATATGCTGAAAATTATAAATGTCAAAGTCGAAAATAACATCAAAATGTCTGAAAAAAGATACGATTTCTTCAGTTTTGAATACAAATTTGTTTTAAAATGTTTTAAAAAAGAATTCTATAATTATGAGTCTAAATTACCGGTAACTAGAAATTTATAAAATGCGGTAACCGTAGTGTAAAGAATTGGAAGAACCATTCTCTTTAAAATTTTCGACTTTCCTCAATTTAAAAAAAACTCAAACAATTTTCTATAAATCATAAATTAAATACTGTATTTAAGTTTATTTATTTATTTACAAAAATTGCACAAAAATCTTAAATTTCTTTTAATTATTTGTGGTTGTTTTAAAATTATGGTTTTATTTAAGCGAGCATATAATTTCAGATCAAAATCTTTGTTGAACTTCGCTTAATAAACCTTTCAGTTAATAACAGAAAAATTCTTTGAGTTCTTCGCAAAATATTACTAAAACTTAATTTATTTAACTTAAATAATCTTCAAAATCAATTATTTTCATAAATAAGTTGCATAAATAGCAACTTGAAAATATCAAGTACAGTAATGTCAAAAATTAGAATATTCTTGGTTTTATTCACTCGATTTCAAGAATATTTTGGAAAATTTTCATTGGGTTATAGTATATTCTATAACCTGGTTTTTATTCACTGATTTATCAGAAAATACTTAAAAATTTAAGTATTTAGAATATTCTACTTTTTATTCACTTCACCCATAATCTTACTTTTTGACGTATAATCAAAGCGGCTGTAAAGTAACGCAATTTTTATTGTTTTACGACGGCAGTAAAGTAAATTTCATATTTTTACGGCGTTAGCAAAGTAACAAAACATGAGATTATGAATTTGTTCAAAACAGCATTCATTTCAGTTCATTTTAATGAATTAAAATCAATAAAAATTAATTTCAGAAAATTTATTACCTCATAAGTCATATTACCTTTTTAAATCATGTTTATAAAAAAATTGATGTACTAATTTAATATTTATAAAACAGTTCAAATGTTTGCCGAAAAAAAGTGCATTTAATTCGGAGCTAAAGTGACTTTTTGTGTTTTGTCTATAATTATCGTCCTCCCTACGGTCGCCAGCCAAACTATAGATTCAATACAAAAAGTATCACTTTAGCTCCTAACTAAATAATATACTATTTCAGGGAATAGTGTTTTTTTAATAGTTTTTTTTTGAAAATAACATTTTTAATTTAATTTTTTCCAAATAACTACTAGCCCGGATTCGAAAAGCAAAAATTAAAAATTAAAATAATTTTTAAATATAATAAAATATAGCAATATAGATAAACATTTTAAAGCTGATGTTCAGTGAACATAAGCTTTATGTGGCGCTACGAAATCGGAGAAATATTTAAATGAGTATAGGCACAATTTACAAATCTTTTATAAGAGGTATTAGAAGACGAAGAAAATAAACTCTTGCACTTTTACCTCCTACAACGCAATACTGCAACACTTTAAAAGAGTCTTACAAGTGCAACAGTGTTTGGGTGAAAAATTATCAACAAATGAATACGGGAATGGAAAAACGACTTTTTTTACCCTGTAAGTATGACTGAACCACCTGCTCCCGAAAAACTTTTACAAAGTTTTTTTTTGCAGCTGTAAAAGTGGCTGTGAAAATAACTGTGGTTGTAGAAAAACTGGCTTGTACTGCAGCACGGGCTCTTTAAATTATAGTGGAGTAGATGGTTCAAACAGTCCTCATGTTAATGATTTGTCAGAAAACTCAATAGACATTTTGGAAGATACATATGAAATCGTAGAAATGTTAGAACGCTAGGCAGAATTGACAGACATTAATTGAATCTGCATCTACAACATAAATTTATTTAAATTATATAAAATCATCAATTGTCTCGCATTTATTAAAAAAAAAATTAAATTATAAAACAAACATGCATCCTTAGGGCGAGCGTACACTAGAAGAGCAAAACTGCTTCAGTCCGCTTATGTCATTTTGTTCCAGTCTACTTTAGTCACACTAAAACAGCCTTGATCAGTGATCACTAGGGCAACCAAAAATATGCTCTATAAAAACGATTTTAAGCGCTTAAAATATGCTCTAAAAAAACTATTTTATGCATTTAAAATATGCTCTAAAAACCGAAAGAAAACATGGAAATATATATGTTTTCAGAATTTTGTTTTTAATTCGATTCCTAAGAGGTCGCTGTGCTTTGATCATAGTTACGGGACTAGCTTACCTGAGATAGTGAGGTATATATCTGAGCTTTTGTCAGCTATCATATACTGCAGACCTGAGATATTACGAGTGTCAGTAATGGTATTACTGCAGATATTGACAACTATTAAATATTAATTACAGCAGTTAATTAAATTTTTTTTACTAAAATCTAAACTGCCAAAATCCCGTAAAGTTCTTTCGTTCTCAAAAATTGTTACCAAAAAAAATTTTCAAAATTTTGCGAAGTTATCCATTTTATCCGTTATTGTTCTTACAACGACGATGTAAATGAATGTTTCTGCTCCAAACTTTTCCGAAACCATTCAATTCGGAATTAATAAATTTTCGTTTCAAAAATGAAACCCCAACAAAAATATTTGCATTAAATTGACGCTGATATAATCGTCTCTGGCCCTGCAAGGAAAGATAATTTGTTCGCAAAACGCTGTGATTCGTACTAAAACTCCTAAAGAAGTACTCTAAATTTTGCCTTCAGGAGTTAATATGAAAGAACTTCTTTCACACAGAAAAAGATTGAAAACCCACCAAAGTTTCCATACACAGTTAAAAATAAGCTGAATATGTAATGCAAATTGCTACACATATAGGTACAACGGAAGTCTCCATTATAAAACAATGCAAAGCTTGCTTTAAAAATAAATTTAATGCTCTTTGCATTACCAAGTTGTTTACAAACTTCAAGCGTAGCAAGTTGTTTTCTAACTTCTACCATTAGTATAAAAAATAAATTATGATAGTAGTGTTGTACTAAAATTTGTAGTGTTGCATTAGAATTAGTTTTAATGCAACATTTACTTTGCAATTTAATAATAACTTGCTATACATAACCCATATTGCTAAGCTTGTATTAAAAATTGCAGTAACTTTTTCAACTGTGTATCATTATCCCACATATTATTCTAAAAAAATTTTCAAAAGAATTTTCACGTTTTAAACTAAAATCTTCCACAAATTTTATAAATATGATATTTTTTTTGCATGCTATTGGTCAATTGAAAGTTGGTCAATGTCCAGCTCGTAATCAAAAAAGGAATGGAATGTGATATTTAAAATTATACACCAATAGCCCAAGGTACAATTTTGTCTATCATTCTATTATATTTATATCAACGAACTGTTGGAAATCAGCAGTAAATCAATAAATAGTTTTGCAGACGATAGTACACTGCATAAGTCATTTTTCTCCTATTTTCAAAGGGTAAATGCACGAACAAATAAATGGTAATGTAAATGCATGTCGTAAATGAAACGAGAACCTAAAAAATGTTGTGACCACAATTTGATCAATTTTAACTCCACCAAAACACAGTTACTGACAGATTGTTTGCAGAACGAAGGCTGACTCAATAACGATGGTTCAATTATTATGTGTAAGCATTTGTTTATTGGGAGTCAAAAAAATTGATCTCCTCAATAGATGTGAGAAAAATAAATGTTGTCAAGTTTGGTACACTCCTGCCTGGCTCTTTATGAGTCCGTTAAAAAACATGCTATACGAATTGTATAGATGACGAAAAGTTAGGATCAAATCTTGATTTCCTACAACATCTTCACACTGTTGCTCATGGCCCCGAATGCCTCTTTGGCCCCAAAAGATTCTTTGCCAGAACTGCATATAAATGGACTGCTCCAATTTTTTCGCAATACCATATAATTTGTGTAAGTTTCATCAAAATGCTTGCATGGAATCAAAGAAAATTAAAAAAATTTGCTACATCAAAAAACATATTTTCAATGATAATAGTCTAACATCAGTTGAGAATTCAACTTGAGTAAATAGTGTAATTGTTGAAGATCCAACTTTGAAATATCATTCATTCGTGAATAGCGCGACTGCTGCCAAAGGATCTGAACTCATTGGCATTACTAAGGATAAGAGTTCGAATCACAACCGAAATACGCAAAAGAGAAAAACCGCATTTTCTCTGAGATAAATTCAACCACACATTTGAATTGAAAAAATTCAAATTATTTCCTAAGTTACTCGAGATCATAATTGCTCACAAAAATGCCAAACAGTTAAACTGTAGAGATCACTCACTGTCATAGCGAAAGAATGCAGAAAGATTTCTTTGTCCGTACAGCGAACAAATGGAATGCTTTATAATATTAAACTATTTTTGACACTTAAACGAGTCAACGAAAATTTCGTTTTCCATTTGCAGCCTATAGCACATCAAAACACAGATCAACAAATTTCAGAGTGGTGGTTTTCGTTTAAAATTCAATTTACTTTTAGCGCGAATTTTATATAATTGATTGGTGAGAATTACGTTCTGAGTTAAATCTGGTACAGAAAAAAAATAACGCATTTTCAGAAATATACGAAACCAAGGGTTATTCAAATTACATAAAATAATTGAAATCTTCCTAAAAAAAAATCAACCTTCTACATGGCATTCCAATCGACCGCTTCCCACCCCTTGCCCCACAAAACAGAGTTCTAGTTCCAATTTCTAGGAGGTTATTATGTCTTTTTTATAGATGAGATTTTACAAATTATGGAATTCTAAGTTAAGGGGATGGAACGCACACCAATATTTTCACAACCAATGCTGGTGTTCCCCAAGGTTCTGCACTCTCACCAACCTTGTTTCTTCTATACATTAATGACTTACTTATTTCCACAGTGCACCCAATCCATAGTTTTGCTGATGACAGCACATTGCATGCATCACATGCATCTCCTAAATTTCGATCTCATACTGCAGTTACTACTGATAGAGAGCTGCTAATTGATTCTATCAACAAAGATCTGGAGCGTATAATGGAATGGGGAGATCGTAATCTTGTTTCATTTAATCCAACCAAAACCAAACTATGCCGTCTTTCACGAATAGAGCGACATAAAAATTTCCCTATTAAAATAAACCACGAGGAATTGCGTGAGGTTGAATCAGTTAGACTTCTTGGAGTGGATATTCAAAATAACCTGAAATGGAATAAACAAGTGTTCAACCTCGCTAAATCTGCAATGCAAAAATTAGGATTCTTGAGTCGATGTAAAAAGTATTTCAATCCCGAGCAAATTTTGCTAATCTTCAAGTCTTTTATTCGTCCATGTATGGAGTACTGCTGTCATGTTTGGGGAGGTGCTTGTCAGTCAACAATAAAATGTCTAGACTCTGTACAGAGAAAAGCAATACGGTTGATTGGTAATACCGAACTAACGGACCAGCTTGATTCATTCCAGCACAGAAGAAATGTGGCTGAATTGTCAATCTACTATAAATATAACTTTAGCGAATTCTCCTCTAAGGACATTCAAAATATCCTTCCATCGTGTGCGCAGTATAATCGACAAAGAAGAGCTGCCGAGTTATCCCATCCATTTGTTGTACAAATACCTCGTTGTAGAACTGTGTCCTTTCAGAACGACTATTTTAATAGAGTGGCCAAATTGTGGAACTCAATGCCTCCCTCTGTATTTCCCGATGAATTTTCCCCTCAGGCATTTAAAGAAAATGTCCATAATCATTTAAAACAATTAGTATAGTTATCCCTATATCCCCATTCCTTCCCTTTTCCTCATCTCCTTCCTTTATAGTTGACATGGTATCTTCGGATATTCAAAGAGTCTAAATAATGAATATTTCATATTTAGTGTGCTAAACATGTCTAACTAATTAATAAAAAAAAAACCCATCACAAACATTTTCGGTAATGTGTCAACAGCCAAAAAGCTCAATCTTTCATATGACACCTATCTGAATGGCATAACAAGCGGTAAGATTTTTTATACGATTACTAAGCTGCTTAAACTAGGACAAAACAAAACTAGGATTAACAGCTTTTTATAGCCGTTCTAAGACCTTAGGATGATAGGACCTATAGATGCTCAGAAAACATATTGTTAAGGTCCAGCAAACACCAAAGTCTTGGCACTAGTGTTCTATTTTCAAAAGACAGGAGCCTAAATATTAATGCCGCGATGATAAAATATACCCAATTTTTCGATGCACATATTTTTGTGCATATTGTCACCATCAATCTAGAAAAAAACTGGTTAAAAGAAAAAACTGGAAAGAAAAAACTGGTTGAAAATTATTTAAAAATATGCAAAAATACGGACGTTTGGTGAAGTATGGAATAATATTCCCTAAAAATATGTATTAAAGCTAAAAAAAACTCATAATTTTGCAAAATATGCAAAAATATGCACTTTTGGTGAAATATGCATTTATATGCATTTTAGAGTAAAATATGCAAAAATATGCTCTAACAAGTAGGGCTTAAAAGTCTTAGTTTTACCTGAAACAGATTTCAAGCTTAATCATTTTTTAATTAAGTGCTGTTAAAAAAACATGCTAGTGCATATTTTTGGTTGCCCTAGTGATCACACAACAAAAAAACAAAACTACCTAGTCAAATCATAATTAGTCAACGCCATGTCGTCTGATGGGGAAGACGATGCTGTCCCGATTTTATGGCATTTGTTGTTAAATATGGAACGAAGTGAACAAAAGTGAAAAATCTGGGTTCATTCATTAAATGCAAAACAAAACAAAAAATAATTTAATTAAAAACTTTTTGAGTGAACTTCATAATGACGAGTTAAAGTACAAAAATTTTACACGTTTAAGTCCTAAAATATTAAGTCATTTTGTATACATTTTGATTTTAATGATATATAGAATTTTTTGAACTGCGCGGGTGCGATTGACGGAAAACATATTTCTATAATATGCCCTAGAGGTGCTGGATCAGAGTAATATAATTATAAGGGTTTTCATTCAATAGTACTTCAAGCAATTCTAGATGCACATGGAAAGTTTGCCGTGATAAATATTGGAGATTATGGTCGCTCTAGTGATAATCACATTTTGGTAAACAATTAATTGACGGAAAATTGGATTTGAAGCGCCAAAAAAATTGTTCGAAATATTAACGAAGCTTTCCCTTCTATTTTTGTTGGCGATAGGGCTTATCCTCTTTTACCCAATTTAATGAGGCCTTTCCCTCGGAGAAACTTAACTAATAAAAAACGAATTACAACTATCGTTAGTCCCGTGCACCACGGATTGTGGAGTGTGCATTTGAAATAATGGTCAAAAGGTTTAATGCATTGAAGAATAAAATGCTTGTTACTTCCGAAAAAGCCACTAAAATTACTCGTGCAATTTGTGTCCTTCATAATATAATTATGAGAAGAGAACCAAATCTTGCAGAAATTCATAAAAAAATTGAAGCTTATACTGATTTGGACTTTATACGAACCAATTATAATATTATATATATAATTACGCCGGAAAACTCACAAAATATATGAAAACTGAATCTACGACAAACTAATTACACTTGGAAATCTGTTATTTACATTACTTTTTCATTAATTCACGAAACAACAATTTAACTATCAGAAAAGTAATAATTTAATACAAAAAAATGAATCAACAAAAATTATACAAATTAAAATATAATAAAAAGCTTACATTAATTTATTTCTTCAATATTGTCTTCTTCATGTTTTATTTTACGTCTTCGTTTATCTTGATGGTTAATTAAAGGTTTTGTTATATCAAGCCGAAACTAATCCGCTCCTCTACAAAAAGCAATACATAATAATATCACTGCACGAAACTTCATAATCGGATTTGATGATCAATTCTACAACTAAAATAAGACAATTTGTGTTTAGCATTTCGTACGGTAACAACAGCATGAACTTCTTCAATTAATTTTTGTTTTTCGTCATCATCAAAATTCACGTACCATTTGGCGAGACGTGTTTTTCTTCACACAGTTATAAATTCATTTATTTTTTTTTTTTTTTTTTTTTTTTATTGGAGGGCCTTGAGACTTACAGTTCAAGTAGCACTGCGACCTGAAGGTCTATTGTGCTTACCCTGATTTTGTTATTAGTCAGTCGTCGTCTGTGCCGTTACTGCTTGTATTCTGTCATCCAAGTTGAGACTTTTAATAAAATTAATTAGCTCAATTGGAGTGACGTTTTGTGGTAATGGAAGTGTTAGTCTTCTATGACCAAGTTGGTTGTATCTGTGCCCAGAGAGTTCAGGACAGCTGCAGATGACGTGTTCCATCGTTTCCGCATCCGAGTAGCAGAATCTGCACCTGTCGGAAATAACAAGGCCTATTTTGTTAAGATGGTGGTTTAAAGGACCATGTCCAGTAACGCACCACGTTAGAATTCTTAGAGACTCTCTGTTTAAGTCGATTGTTTTTAAGGGTGAAACAGGGAGGTTACCTAGAAACTTCTTGGAGTGTACTAGTCCCTCTCTGCTTTTCCATAATTTAGCATTTTGTTCTTGTTCCATTGTTTGGATTGTGCTTTTGAGCGAACTCTTGGCCATTCCAAAGCATGGTTCCGGCCCAACAAATTTTTTATTGGCACCTTGCTTTGCTAAAGCGTCAGCGATAGCATTTCCTTGTATTCCTGTGTGGCTAGGTGCCCACACAAGTGTTACTGTGTTATTGCACGAGATTTTTAATAGATTTTGGTAGCATTCCCATACCAGTTTTGAATCAAAGCGCGTAGATTTTAGTGCCAAGAGTGCTGCTTGGCTGTCAGAGATAATATATATTTCAATATTTTGGTATTTTCTTTCAGCGCATAGCAAAGCGCAACTGCTAATGGCAAAAATTTCGGCTTGAAATATGGTTGTTGTGGTGCCTAAAGCAACCGTTTGTTTTGTTCTTGGACCAAACACTCCTGCTCCCGTGCCCATGTTGGTTCGAGAACCATCTGTGTACCAGATGCTGGCGTTATGTGGCAGTGACCGTATGTAGTTTTTAATAAGATCTCTGGCCAATATCTTGACATCAAAGTGCCTATCTAAATCTATTGTTTTTGGCATACAATCCGAAATATGGTATGTATGCAGTTCAGCTCGTAATTCAGAAAGGATTTTAAGGTGTCCAGTTAGATTACCCGGCTTAAACCCTTCTGTGAGTTGCAGTCTATGAACGCTCAACACCGCTACAGATTTAACATGTAGGTGCAATGGAGAAAGCTTTAAAAGAATCTCCATTGCTGACGTTGGCGTGGTTTTGAAAGCACCTGTGGCACTAAGACACACAAGCCTTTGTATTTTTGTAAACATATTTTGAGCAGTTATTTGGCGCGTTTTAGGCCACCAAACTAAAGCTGCATATGTTAGAATTGGTTTTATAATACTTTGGTGCAACCAAAGTATCATTTTTGGGCTAAGACCCCATGTTTTCCCAAACAGGTTTCTGCATGTGAAGAAAACTTTGTTTGCCTTATCAGAGATATATTTCAGGTGTGGGTTCCAAGTTAGTTTGCTATCCAGGATCACACCTAAATATCTAACCTCTTTTGATGTTTGTATTGGACCGACGTTTAGAACAGGAGAAACGAAATTGAAGTTTCTCCTGTTTGTGAAAACGACAATGCTTGTTTTTTGTGGGTTGATCGACAGTCCTAATCTGTTGCACCATTTTGATACAATATTAAGAGCTGTCTGGGTTCGACCAGCGACAATGGAGTCATGTTTCCCTCTAACCATGACTGCCAAGCCGTCGGCATAGCCTACAGTGTTGAAGCCGGAATCATTTAGCTTAGTGAGGAGATCATCAGCCACCATTAGCCAAAGCAGCGGAGAGAGCACGCCCCCTTGCGGGCAGCCTCTAGATGCAGTAACAGTCACTGAATAATCACCTAGTGTAGCCGTTATCTTCCGACTCTGTAGCATCTTGATAATCCACGCAATGATAAGCGGGTTTATATTTTTCTTTGTGGCCATTTCAACGATAGCATTGAAGTGGACATTGTCAAAGGCTCCTTGTATGTCCATAAATGTACAAACAAGTGCCTCCTTATAGTTTAGGGTGCTCTCAATTTCTTTCACCATTTTGTGCAACGCCGTTTCAGTAGATTTCCCAGTCTGATAGGCGTGCTGGCTAGAGTTGAGAGGGTTTTGTTTCAGACATACATGACGGATGTGATAATCCAACATCTTTTCCATTGTTTTTAATAGAAAAGATGTAAGGCTTATGGGTCTGTATGATTTGGCTTCATTTGGTTTTTTTCCTGGCTTAGGTATAAAAACAACTCTGGTTTCTCGCCATATCTGAGGAATGTAAGCAAGGCGAAAGCTTGCTTTGAACAAACGCATGAGGTATGGAAGAATGATTGTTAGACCCTTTTGCAGAAATACCGGAAAAATTCCATCACCTCCTGGAGATTTATACGGACCGAAGGATTCTATAGCCCATCTCGCTTTGTTGGGGGTGAAAATTGTGTTGGTTAAATGATCTGCATTACTTTTAGTTGCAGGATCTAGAAGACGTACGTCTTCGTTAGCATTATCTTCCGTGCTCCATTTTATTGAGCCCGGAAAGTGGGTTTGAAGTAAAGTATCTAGTGTCTCAATACAGCTGGTGGTATACGTACCACTTGGTTTGCAGATTGAGCCTAGAGGGTTTGTGTGATCAGACGACATCAATTTTTGGAGTCGAGCTGCAGCAGGCAGATTATCTATCGTATTGCAGAGCTCTTTCCAGCTATTTCTTTTTGATTGTCTGAGTTCTTTATTATAATTGGTTAGAGCTACTCGGTACTCTGTCCAATTATTTGTTGTTTTTGCTCTGTTAAAGAGCTTGCGAACTTTATTCCTTTTCCTCTCCAAGTTACCATTCCACCAAGGTACATCTCTGCATCTTTTGGATTGAGTTATTGGAGTATTAAGGTTGTATGCTTCAGTGATAATTTCTTGTAAATTATTTGCTGCAGAGTCAAGCTCAAATGTAGAGTTGATACTGCTGCAACTATTTACATTATCATGAAGATATGTTGTGTAAAGTTCCCAGTTGGTTTTTCTTGGGTTTCTGAAGTACTGGATGCTCTTCGGGTAGTGTTCTATGTTGAAACATATATAAGCATGATCAGACATAGAAGCTTCCTTCGAAACATGCCAGTTCTTAATATGGTTAGTAGCGTTTATGTTAGTTAAAGTAAGGTCAAGGACCTCGCCTCTGATTGCGTTTCTAAAGGTAGGCTCACTACCTTTGTTTGCAATAAACATATTGTTTGTATACAAAAATTGAAGCAGACGCTCGCCTTTTGTGTTAATGTTGCTACTTCCCCACACGGTGTGATGAGCGTTAGCATCACACGCTATTATGAGGTTATAGTGGTTATTGTTGCAATACTTGATGAGTTTCTCTACCACTTCTGCTGGTGTCTCGTCCTCATCCCCCGGGAAGTATGCAGAAGCTAAAATGAATTTACGAAATCCACCTTGAGGAAGATGAATTTCTATCTGGACCGTTGTAAGATCTCTACAGATAAATTCATTCAACGGAAATATTTTCAGATGTTTGTTGAAGAGAATCGCGGTTCGCGGTCTTTCCACATCTGAGAAATAGATCAGTTTTGTATTTTTGTTTGACGATAGACCTTTTATTCTTTTGCTGTCTGCCCACGGCTCCTGTATAAATGCAAGATCGTGAGCATCCTGTTCAATTAACCGGTTCAAATTAACTGAAGCCATTTCTGATCTGTGCAGATTAATCTGAACGCAACTTAATTTAGGTACTAGAGATTTTTGTCTATATCGTACAGGTCTTCTGTCTGACTTAGAGTAAGCTGGTGAATCAGACATTACCATAGAGTCAGACATGGTGTGTGTACTATCCGAATTAGGATAAGCTGATAAATCAGGCATGATCCTAGAGTCAGACATGGCATGTGTGCTGTCTGGTTTAGAATAAGCTGACAAATCAGGCATGATCCTAGAGTAGGACATGGTGCACAGTTTTGTTGTTGGTTTATGTGATGCGTTTGGAGAAGCATCGCTCTCGTCTAAAACTTTATAGTTTTCCATACAATATTTATGGAGAAAGTAGGGAGGTACATTGGTCAGCCACAACAGAGCCCTGTGCTGTGGTAAGGCTATTGAAACTGGAGGGCGCCCGGTATCCAGAGTTCCGTACTAATAATCAAGCACCCCCTTGACCATGCTAAGCTTTCGGCGTACGTGTCTCACCTTAGCTTTGGGTTTTGGACTTGATCTTGGCTTCGATTCTCACCGAGGACCTAACGGCATGGGTGACCCTACCGTTGTAGCTCCTAAGATCACTGAGTTTACTCAGCCCCATCACTGCGTCAAAGTGCCAAGTCCATTAGATGGGGAAATTCATTTATGCTTCACAATGATATAAATTTGTTATAACGTCCTGGATACGCGATATATAAACACATTCATAAAAACCGGGGCGTTATGAGAGGGCATTATGAATTCATAACGCCCGCTATTAAGACGCTAAAAAACTAAATAAAATTATTTTTACTGTAGTTTTGTCTACAAAATGTAAATAATTCTTATTCAATTTAAGCTAGTAAAAGATTTTTACATTTGTTTAAAAATGTTTAGCAACATTTTAGTTATTAAATGTTCATATAGTTTTCCAAAACTATCAAATTATTTTAAACGTCATACAATGTTTTTGTCATACGCTACAAAATTTAGGAGAATTTGTTTACTTAGCAACGTACAAACAACAAATATTTATTTTAAATTTCAAAATAGTTATTTTCTTGGCATACTATGATACATTTCTGCATATTAATATAGACTAACAAATTAAATTCTTTCTTAGTTTTGAGCTTATTAAGTGAAGCATAAAATCTTGTATGCACCACTGGCGTTACTGGGTATTACGCCCATCAAGCGACATCTATCCCTCGGGCCAGAGGCCCTCGGGCTAGATTACGTCGCTTTCCGGGCGCAATAACCTACATAACACCCTAGGTACATAAATAGCTATTTCAAAACTGATAACATAACATTTGCTTGATAAATAACTTTTATTTCTTGAATGTAAAACATATTTCGTTTACATATTTTAATAGATGCAATTGAGGTTTTGACATTTTATTAAATTCACAACTATTAAAAACTTTTACAATATTAACACAATAATTGAAATGAAAAGCAAATTTATTTTCTTTTTAGTTTTAAAACAAAATTTTTGAAATAATTAACAATATTAAAACTACTCAAAAATAAGCTGCATGACGATTCAGTCATGACTGAGTTTAATTTTATTTCAATTTACATAATTTACTGATTGATTTAAAAATTATATACTAATTGATTTAAATTTTCTAATTGACTCGATCCAAACAATTTGATCGTTTATATATCATATTATCATCGATCTTCTGTTTCATTTTCCATCATTTATGAAAACTTGTATTTTTAATTTACTTGAACTTATTTAAATCATCAAAAAAAATGTACAGTGGTACGAATAAACGTATACGTTTATTACAATTGAAGAAAATTAATAAAATTTTTATTGATTTTGAAAACTATTATTTTTAGAGTAAAAGTTGGAAATAGTCCGTCGTTACAAGCTGATCAAGATCCAATTGGAACCAGAAAAACAATGAATACTTTTTATCAGAAAAGATCGTCTGTAGCTGCTATAGAGATAAGAAATAAAATTATGAAGTATTTTAATTTAGAAAGTGGCTCAGTTTCTTTGCAAGAAAAATACTTTTTCTACTTCAAGCTACGAAAATGTCATTTTAATATATAGTAAAACCTATGTGAAAGGGAAACTTTTTCTAAGTAGTGACTGAAAATGTTTGCAGTCACTAGGACTGAAAGTAAATAAGTTTCGGTGGTCGCCTACAGGTGGTGGTTATTTAAAGGATTGAATGTTTGATTGAATATTTGACATTGAATTTGATTTACTGTTTCTGTTGTTGTTTCGGTTGCTGTGTTTATTTCTGTCAATATCGCAGTATTTTGAAGGGATTGAATATTTTGAATATTTTGATCGAATCGAATCGAAACTAATCATTATATCAATTGTGTGTAATTAATTAATTAAACTAATAATGAGTGTTTTTTTTCTATATCGGAGAAATCGGAGCGATAAAATAAAATTTGTATCAGATATATTATATCGTATAATTTTTTCCTCCGATAGTTAACTTGCAGATATAAAATATATTCTCTGAGTTCTTTCCGCCAAAAACAAATAAAAAAAATTTATTAAATAAATAAATAAATTTTATTAAAAAATTTATTTTTATTTGTTTTTAATTGAAACTTTACCTGCAATTTTTTAAATTTATCCTTTGAGTTTAAACGATGACTTCCAGTCGGTAAAAAAAATATCTGTAATATCTGTAAAAGTTTTTAGAGAAAATATATGAACTATTTTCATTATTCATATTGTCAAATTCATCTACTAAAAACTTACAAAACGACATAGCTCAATTTGACAGTGTAAAAAATAAACAAGATTGTATTTATATATAGCATTTTTACCAGTGTAAAATAATGTTATTTTTGTGTTCGCCCGTTATTATTCCATCTGTAGGCGAACACAACAATAACATTATTTTACACTGGTAAAAATGCTATATATAAATACAATCTTGATTATTTTTTACACAGTCAAATTTATATATGTCGTTTTGGAAGTTTTTAGTAGATGAATTTGTAAATATTATCATTTATATTTACAAGCGTAGTAAAAATAGCGTTTTCTACGCGTGGTAAAAACGTTTTTGCGTTCCTGAACTTATTCCGAAAACCGTTCAGTGACGCAAAAAGAGACGTTTTCACCACTTGTATAAAAATCTACTATTGATGAAAAACGTGTTCTAGACAGAGTTGTGAAAACTTGACCATTTTTGATTTTCCAGAAACTTGGCGTATAAGTAGTATGGACAAAATAAAAAATACAACTTATTTGAAAATTTTTTAAAGTGCATAGTTTGAGCATAGGGGGCAACATGCATGAAAAATGAAAATTCTGCCAATCCGATGTAACTTTGAAATTGAATTTCTCAAGAACGGCTATACCGATTTCATCAAACTTTTTTTTGCTTGATAGATGATTAATTAGTCGTTTGAAAAAAAATTAATTTATTGTTTTTATAATTAATTTTGAAATAAAAATATTAAAAAACTTTTTTAAAGATGGCGCTAGGGTCAAAGATCAAATGGAATTTAATTAATTTTTTTTCTGAAAATAGTTCTATCCTTACTCTAAAATATATCAAATTTAAAAAGAGGCTAAAATTCTTGTTCTTGAGATATTTAATTTTAAAGATTTTTAGTACGGCTGAAATTCGAATTTTTCTTCATTTTTTCAAACAACTTCCTGTAACAAAAAATTTTAAAATCAATTAAATTTTATCTTTTTTTAATTTTTAAATATAGTTCTAACCTTCCTTTAAAATATATCAAATTTACAAAGAGGCGTTAATTCGTGTTCTTAAGATACTTAATTTTAAAGATTTTTAGTCATTCTAAAATTCTAATTGTTCATTATTTTTTCGAACAATTTTTATCATCAAAAAGTTTTAACCACTGAAGTTCGAGAAAATAATGAACAATTAGAATTTTAATCGGACTAAAAATCTTTAAAATTAAATATCTGAAGAACACGAATTAACGCCTCTTTGTAAATTTGATATATTTTAGAGTAAGGTTAGAACTATATTTAAAAAATAAAAAAAGTTAAAATTTAATTGATTTTAAAATTTTTTGTTAAAGGAAGTTGTTTGAAAAAATGAAGAAACGTTCGAATTTCAGCCGTACTAAAAATCTTTAAAATTAAATATCTCAAGAACAAAAATTTTAGCCTCTCTTTAAATATGATATATTTTAGAGTAAGGATAGAACTATTTTCAGAAAAAAAATTAATTTAATTCCAATTGATCTTTGACCCTAGCGCAATCTTTAAAAAAGTTTTTAATATTTTTATTTAAAAATTAATTATAAAAACAATAAATTAATTTTTTTTCAAACGACTAATCATCTATCAAACAAAAAAATGTTTGATGAAATCGGTATAGCCGTTCTTGAGCAATTCAATTTCAAAGTTACATCGGATTGGCAGAATTTTCATTTTTCATGCATGTTGGGGTGCCCCCTGTGCTCAAACAATGCACTTTAAAAAAATTTTAAAATAAGTGTTATTTTTATTTTGTCCATACTACTTATATGCCAAGGTTTCAGGAAAATCAAAAATGGTCAAGTTCAAATTTCGACTTTTCACCTGCGGAGATCACGTTTTTCATATATTGTTTAAAAAACAATTGTACAATATTAATTAATTATTAATCGAAACATATTTTTCTTTGATTATAAATTAATCAAAATATTTTAAATAATCATATATAATATCACGAGTCGTCAAATAATAGTCGATTATTTTTCATAATCATTATTACGAATGTCATTTGAGGTCCCGAGTGCGCGTAGCGCACGAGAAAAATTATTATCTTCAAATGGCATGAGTGGTAATGTTGAAAAACAATCGACTAATAATTTGGTGACGAGTTGTATTTAGCAGACAATTTAACGAACTGAAATAGTAACATTATTTCATACAACATAATCCTTGGTTGTCATTTTTTCTTCTAACAAAATTAAATATTATTTCATCTTCGTAGGCGCATAAATGTTATAAATTTGTAATTTATTTTTGACAAATAAACATAAACATGCAATCATTTATGAATGAAAACGAACAATTTTTTTTATTTGCAAATTGCATTTTTACGTAATTTTGTATTATTGAATAATTTGCAGAAAAATTTTATATTGAAACTAATAAACAAAATTATAATTAAAAAAAAATTATATCATTAAGAAAAAAAAATTATCTCAGTATCTCTTGTTTTAAATTAATATATTAAGTAGGCCGAAAATTGTCACTAAAATTCGCTGTTCCTTCCCACCAGAGAAAAATAATCGACATAATTCATTTTGATTTGTTATAAAATAGTAAATGAAGCGTTTTTATTGGACCTTATTGAAACTTTATTTAGTGAGTTGATGAGTTGAATTGCCATAGTAATAAACCATAAAAAAATTAAGTTTATAAATTTATAAAAAACTATTTGTTTTGACTAAAAAATAGCGTATGTTCTATCCGGTCGAAACATGACCAACAGTGACTGTAGGCATAAATGTTTTGTTTTGACTTTGCTTAATAACTGTGCTCTGTCCTACGAGCACTTGTTTTATTTTACTATAGTCAAGATAAAGTTGTTTTAGTCTGCTTTAAGCAATTTTGCTTTTCTAAGGTGCGCGCGGCCTTAAAGTTGACTTTCTACTTTTACAAAATAAATACATTAACTATAATATAATAATCATTATTTCTCCCAAAAATAGTTTAAAATAAATCAGTTATATTTATACTCTGCAAACTCCAGAAAACACTATTTTATCGCTTATTTTTGTAATATTTTCGATTTTGATTTCGCAGATTGAATTTCTATAATCTGATATCTGATTCGTGTTCAGCACAATTGAAAACTTCTATAGGCACCCATTTTCATAACATTTCTTCGATTTACATGTGAAATATCTCATTTTACAAGTAATTTTGGCTTTTGCATGTTATGCGTTGTTAATTATTAGGCAAATAAACAATTAGTATTCTTCTTCAAAGGGCCGCATTTTTTATAAACATCATGTAGAAGCAGACGCAAAAGGTTTCATAAAAAAATAGAATAAAAAGAAATGAGTCTTAAATTTTGCCCAAAAAGTTGAACTTTAACTTCCAAGGACTTTATAAAATTTTATAAAGTCCTAGGACGTTAAAGTTCAACGTTTATGGTACAAAAAGTTGAACTTTAACGTCCTAGGATTTTATAAAATTTTATAACTTTTTGAGCAAAATTTAAAACTCATTTCTTTTTATTTTAATAAATTTCCAGTATGAAATAAAATTTTGTATTTACCTCAAACGAAAAGTGTTTTTAAAGGTACTCACTAGTAATTTCGGCCTCGGCTAGACGCCTCGACCATAAACAACTAGCTCATACTTTAAAGTTTCACTTTTCGTTCTAGATAAATAAATAACTATTATTGTCTTATATTTATCAAAATCACGACCGAAAAGTTCATGACCGAAAAGTAACTGTAATTATGTTCTTCAAATGACTAAAAACAACCGAAATGTAACCTCTTTAAAAAATGGCCAGTATACAGCCAATTCCAAAAAAGTTGCTAACACGAATTCAACAAATTACAAACCCATATCAATCTTGTCGGTTGTTGCTAAAATATTTGAGAAGTTCATTAATTTAAATATTATGAGCTTCTTAAGTCATCAAAAATAGTTCAATCCCGAGCAAAATTTGCTAATCTTCAAGTCCTTTATTCGTCCATGTATGGAGTACTGCTGTCATACTTGGGGAGGTGCTTGTCAGTCAACAATAAAATGTCTAGACTCTGTACAGAGAAAAGCAATACTGTTGATTGGTAATACCAAACTAACGGATCAGCTTGATTCACTCCAGCACAGAAGAAATGTGGCTGAATTGTCAATATACTATAAATATAACTTTAGCCGATTCTCCTCTAAGGAAATTCAAAATATCCTTCCATCGTATGCGCAGTATAATCGACAAACAAGAACTGCCGAGTTATCCCATCCATTTGTTGTACAAACACCTCGTTGTAGAACTGTGTCATTTAAGAACGACTATTTTAATAAAGTGGCCAAATTGTGGCACTCAATGCCCTCCCCTGTATTTCCCGATAAATTTTCCCCTCAGGCATTTAAAGAAAATGTCCATCGTCATTTAAATCAATTAGTATAGTTATCCCTATATCATCATTCCTTCCATTTTCCTTATCTCCTTCCTTTATAGTATCTTCGGTATCTTCGGATATTCAAAGAGTCTGAATAATGAATATTTCATATTTAGGTACATAAATAGCTATTTCAATAGCTATTTTATATAACACCCTAGGTACATAAATAGCTATTTCAAAACTGATAACATAACATTTGCTTGATAAATAACTTTTATTTCTTGAATGTAAAACATATTTCGTTTACATATTTTAATAGATGCAATTGAGGTTTTGACATTTTATTAAATTCACAACTATTAAAAACTTTTACAATATTAACACAATAATTGAAATGAAAAGCAAATTTATTTTCTTTTTAGTTTTAAAACAAAATTTTTGAAATAATTAACAATATTAAAACTACTCAAAAATAAGCTGCATGACGATTCAGTCATGACTGAGTTTAATTTTATTTCAATTTACATAATTTACTGATTGATTTAAAAATTATATACTAATTGATTTAAATTTTCTAATTGACTCGATCCAAACAATTTGATCGTTTATATATCATATTATCATCGATCTTCTGTTTCATTTTCCATCATTTATGAAAACTTGTATTTTTAATTTACTTGAACTTATTTAAATCATCAAAAAAAATGTACAGTGGTACGAATAAACGTATACGTTTATTACAATTGAAGAAAATTAATAAAATTTTTATTGATTTTGAAAACTATTATTTTTAGAGTAAAAGTTGGAAATAGTCCGTCGTTACAAGCTGATCAAGATCCAATTGGAACCAGAAAAACAATGAATACTTTTTATCAGAAAAGATCGTCTGTAGCTGCTATAGAGATACGAAATAAAATTATGAAGTATTTTAATTCAGAAAGTGGCTCAGTTTCTTTGCAAGAAAAATACTTTTTCTACTTCAAGCTACGAAAATGTCATTTTAATATATAGTAAAACCTATGTGAAAGGGAAACTTTTTCTAAGTAGTGACTGAAAATGTTTGCAGTCACTAGGACTGAAAGTAAATAAGTTTCGGTGGTCGCCTACAGGTGGTGGTTATTTAAAGGATTGAATGTTTGATTGAATATTTGACATTGAATTTGATTTACTGTTTCTGTTGTTGTGTTTATTTCTGTCAATATCGCAGTATTTTGAAGGGATTGAATATTTTGAATATTTTGATCGAATCGAATCGAAACTAATCATTATATCAATTGTGTGTAATTAATTAATTAAACTAATAATGAGTGTTTTTTTTCTATATCGGAGAAATCGGAGCGATAAAATAAAATTTGTATCAGATATATTATATCGTATAATTTTTTCCTCCGATAGTTAACTTGCAGATATAAAATATATTCTCTGAGTTCTTTCCGCCAAAAACAAATAAAAAAAATTTATTAAATAAATAAATAAATTTTATTAAAAAATTTATTTTTATTTGTTTTTAATTGAAACTTTACCTGCAATTTTTTAAATTTATCCTTTGAGTTTAAACGATGACTTCCAGTCGGTAAAAAAAATATCTGTAATATCTGTAAAAGTTTTTAGAGAAAATATATGAACTATTTTCATTATTCATATTGTCAAATTCATCTACTAAAAACTTACAAAACGACATAGCTCAATTTGACAGTGTAAAAAATAAATAAGATTGTATTTATATATAGCATTTTTACCAGTGTAAAATAATGTTATTTTTGTGTTCGCCCGTTATTATTCCATCTGTAGGCGAACACAACAATAACATTATTTTACACTGGTAAAAATGCTATATATAAATACAACCTTGATTATTTTTTACACAGTCAAATTTATATATGTCGTTTTGGAAGTTTTTAGTAGATGAATTTGTAAATATTATCATTTATATTTACAAGCGTAGTAAAAATAGCGTTTTCTACGCGTGGTAAAAACGTTTTTGCGTTCCTGAACTTATTCCAAAAACCGTTCAGTGACGCAAAAAGAGACGTTTTCACCACTTGTATAAAAATCTACTATTGATGAAAAACGTGTTCTAGACAGAGTTGTGAAAACTTGACCATTTTTGATTTTCCAGAAACTTGGCGTATAAGTAGTATGGACAAAATAAAAAATACAACTTATTTGAAAATTTTTTAAAGTGCATAGTTTGAGCATAGGGGGCAACATGCATGAAAAATGAAAATTCTGCCAATCCGATGTAACTTTGAAATTGAATTTCTCAAGAACGGCTATACCGATTTCATCAAACTTTTTTTTGCTTGATAGATGATTAATTAGTCGTTTGAAAAAAAATTAATTTATTGTTTTTATAATTAATTTTGAAATAAAAATATTAAAAAACTTTTTTAAAGATGGCGCTAGGGTCAAAGATCAAATGGAATTTAATTAATTTTTTTTCTGAAAATAGTTCTATCCTTACTCTAAAATATATCAAATTTAAAAAGAGGCTAAAATTCTTGTTCTTGAGATATTTAATTTTAAAGATTTTTAGTACGGCTGAAATTCGAATTTTTCTTCATTTTTTCAAACAACTTCCTGTAACAAAAAATTTTAAAATCAATTAAATTTTAACTTTTTTTAATTTTTAAATATAGTTCTAACCTTCCTTTAAAATATATCAAATTTACAAAGAGGTGTTAATTCGTGTTCTTAAGATACTTAATTTTAAAGATTTTTAGTCATTCTAAAATTCTAATTGTTCATTATTTTTTCGAACAATTTTTATCATCAAAAAGTTTTAACCACTGAAGTTCGAGAAAATAATGAACAATTAGAATTTTAATCGGACTAAAAATCTTTAAAATTAAATATCTGAAGAACACGAATTAACGCCTCTTTGTAAATTTGATATATTTTAGAGTAAGGTTAGAACTATATTTAAAAAATAAAAAAAGTTAAAATTTAATTGATTTTAAAATTTTTTGTTAAAGGAAGTTGTTTGAAAAAATGAAGAAACGTTCGAATTTCAGCCGTACTAAAAATCTTTAAAATTAAATATCTCAAGAACAAAAATTTTAGCCTCTCTTTAAATATGATATATTTTAGAGTAAGGATAGAACTATTTTCAGAAAAAAAATTAATTTAATTCCAATTGATCTTTGACCCTAGCGCAATCTTTAAAAAAGTTTCTAATATTTTTATTTAAAAATTAATTATAAAAACAATAAATTAATTTTTTTTCAAACGACTAATTAATCATCTATCAAACAAAAAAAAGTTTGATGAAATCGGTATAGCCGTTCTTGAGCAATTCAATTTCAAAGTTACATCGGATTGGCAGAATTTTCATTTTTCATGCATGTTGGGGTGCCCCCTGTGCTCAAACAATGCACTTTAAAAAAATTTTAAAATAAGAGTTATTTTTATTTTGTCCATACTACTTATACGCCAAGGTTTCAGGAAAATCAAAAATGGTCAAGTTCAAATTTCGACTTTTCACCTGCGGAGATCACGTTTTTCATATATTGTTTAAAAAACAATTGTACAATATTAATTAATTATTAATCGAAACATATTTTTCTTTGATTATAAATTAATCAAAATATTTTAAATAATCATATATAATATCACGAGTCGTCAAATAATAGTCGATTATTTTTCATAATCATTATTACGAATGTCATTTGAGGTCCCGAGTGCGCGTAGCGCACGAGAAAAATTATTATCTTCAAATGGCATGAGTGGTAATGTTGAAAAACAATCGACTAATAATTTGGTGACGAGTTGTATTTAGCAGACAATTTAACGAACTGAAATAGTAACATTATTTCATACAACATAATCCTTGGTTGTCATTTTTTCTTCTAACAAAATTAAATATTATTTCATCTTCGTAGGCGCATAAATGTTATAAATTTGTAATTTATTTTTGACAAATAAACATAAACATGCAATCATTTATGAATGAAAACGGACAATTTTTTTTATTTGCAAATTGCATTTTTACGTAATTTTGTATTATTGAATAATTTGTAGAAAAATTTTTATATTGAAACTAATAAACAAAATTATAATTAAAAAAAAATTATATCATTAAGAAAAAAAAATTATCTCAGTATCTCTTGTTTTAAATTAATATATTAAGTAGGCCGAAAATTGTCACTAAAATTCGCTGTTCCTTCCCACCAGAGAAAAATAATCGACATAATTCATTTTGATTTGTTATAAAATAGTAAATGAAGCGTTTTTATTGGACCTTATTGAAACTTTATTTAGTGAGTTGATGAGTTGAATTGCCATAGTAATAAACCATAAAAAAATTAAGTTTATAAATTTATAAAAAACTATTTGTTTTGACTAAAAAATAGCGTATGTTCTATCCGGTCGAAACATGACCAACAGTGACTGTAGGCATAAATGTTTTGTTTTGACTTTGCTTAATAACTGTGCTCTGTCCTACGAGCACTAGTTTTATTTTACTATAGTCAAGATAAAGTTGTTTTAGTCTGCTTTAAGCAATTTTGCTTTTCTAGTGTGCGCGCGGCCTTAAAGTTGACTTTCTACTTTTACAAAATAAATACATTAACTATAATATAATAATCATTATTTCTCCCAAAAATAGTTTAAAATAAATCAGTTATATTTATACTCTGCAAACTCCAGAAAACACTATTTTATCGCTTATTTTTGTAATATTTTCGATTTTGATTTCGCAGATTGAATTTCTATAATCTGATATCTGATTCGTGTTCAGCACAATTGAAAACTTCTATAGGCACCCATTTTCATAACATTTCTTCGATTTACATGTGAAATATCTCATTTTACAAGTAATTTTGGCTTTTGCATGTTATGCGTTGTTAATTATTAGGCAAATAAACAATTAGTATTCTTCTTCAAAGGGCCGCATTTTTTATAAACATCATGTAGAAGCAGACGCAAAAGGTTTCATAAAAAAATAGAATAAAAAGAAATGAGTCTTAAATTTTGCCCAAAAAGTTGAACTTTAACTTCCAAGGACTTTATAAAATTTTATAAAGTCCTAGGACGTTAAAGTTCAACGTTTATGGTACAAAAAGTTGAACTTTAACGTCCTAGGATTTTATAAAATTTTATAACTTTTTGAGCAAAATTTAAAACTCATTTCTTTTTATTTTAAAAATTTCCAGTATGAAATAAAATTTTGTATTTACCTCAAACGAAAAGTGTTTTTAAAGGTACTCACTAGTAATTTCGGCCTCGGCTAGACGCCTCGACCATAAACAACTAGCTCATACTTTAAAGTTTCACTTTTCGTTCTAGATAAATAAATAACTATTATTGTCTTATATTTATCAAAATCACGACCGAAAAGTTCATGACCGAAAAGTAACTGTAATTATGTTCTTCAAATGACTAAAAACAACCGAAATGTAACCTCTTTAAAAAATGGCCAGTATACAGCCAATTCCAAAAAAGTTGCTAACACGAATTCAACAAATTACAAACCCATATCAATCTTGTCGGTTGTTGCTAAAATATTTGAGAAGTTCATTAATTTAAATATTATGAGCTTCTTAAGTCATCAAAAATAGTTCAATCCCGAGCAAAATTTGCTAATCTTCAAGTCCTTTATTCGTCCATGTATGGAGTACTGCTGTCATACTTGGGGAGGTGCTTGTCAGTCAACAATAAAATGTCTAGACTCTGTACAGAGAAAAGCAATACTGTTGATTGGTAATACCAAACTAACGGATCAGCTTGATTCACTCCAGCACAGAAGAAATGTGGCTGAATTGTCAATATACTATAAATATAACTTTAGCCGATTCTCCTCTAAGGAAATTCAAAATATCCTTCCATCGTATGCGCAGTATAATCGACAAACAAGAGCTGCCGAGTTATCCCATCCATTTGTTGTACAAATACCTCGTTGTAGAACTGTGTCATTTAAGAACGACTATTTTAATAAAGTGGCCAAATTGTGGCACTCAATGCCCTCCCCTGTATTTCCCGATAAATTTTCCCCTCAGGCATTTAAAGAAAATGTCCATCGTCATTTAAATCAATTAGTATAGTTATCCCTATATCATCATTCCTTCCATTTTCCTTATCTCCTTCCTTTATAGTATCTTCGGTATCTTCGGATATTCAAAGAGTCTGAATAATGAATATTTCATATTTAGTGTGCTAAACATGTCTAGAAAGAAATACTTAATGAAAGACAATACGGTTTCCGTAAAGGAAGAGCGACGGGGAATTTACTTTCTTTGTCACACATATCTGGAACAGTCGGTTGTAAACCTTGGTGAGACTTTCATTGCTGCTCAGCAATTCAAATCTTACTAATGAGCTTGATTCGTTGTATGTTGCTGACTTGAAGGTAAACAAATGTCAAATACTCTATGGATGAACGCGTGTATCTGCCTAGATAAAATCAATTTTACCTGAACAGAGTATCAATAGCAGCCCATCTCTTTATGGTTCGAGTGACAAGATGTAGCTTTTCAAAGAATTTTTTTTAACAGAATCTAGCATCTCTGGAATGCTTTACTGACGTGTGTCTTCATTGATACTTGTAATCCGTTCAAAAAATCCTCAAAGAGAATTGATCAATAGTGTGTAACCTTAGATCCCTACTTAGCATCGTATCTTACGATATTCAGAGATGTTAATCTATAATTTCTTATGGTTAACACTAAATAATGTCTAAATTTAAAAAACAATACTAAAAAATTATCCGTTAGGGGGGGTCCGGACCCGTGTCATTAGAATTGATTAATGAATTAAGTCTGTATGCTCCCAACAAACTTTAAAAACAAAGTGTGAAAAGTCAGCATTTGTATGGTAGACCCCCCGCCACTTTGATCAATGTATTCCAAAAGATGATAATTATCTTCTCACACTAATTGAAACCTTTTCCATAAGTTTCATCATAATCACTTCATTATTGTAGGCTGTAGTGTGCATAAAGACACTGAAAAAACTTCAAAAAAGAACAAAAAAAATTTTTTACCGGAAGTGAAAAACCGGAAGTTGCTATGCAGAATTGTTGTGAACTATACTAAATGCTGATGTACCAAGTTTCATTCAATTTGATTATCAAGTACAGATGTTATTGAGCTTTCGAAAAAACAGGTGCTCTGGGGACTCCACACCACTTTGGTCACTATCGCTCAAAAGCTAATCAGTTCTTTGTCATACATATTTGCATTTTTTTCCAAAGTGTCATCAAAGTTCATTCACGAATGAATGTTTTATGCTCTCAGCAAACATAAAAAACATTGAGTAAAAACCACCTGTTGTATGGTGGACCCCGCAATCCTTTATCCAATGTACTCCAAAAGCTGATAAAACCTTTCGCATGATACTTGAAAGCTTTTAGCAACGATTCATGAAAATCGATCGGTAATTGTAGGCTACAGTAGGGATAAACACCTGTAAAAAAAACTTTTTAACCGGAAGTGAAAAACCGGAAGTTGGTATTCAGAAATATTGGAAACTGTACTAAAACCTTATGTACTAAGTTTTCATAAGATCATAAGCCGGGATTAGAAGTTATTCAAAATTTAAACTTAGAGGTGTTCGGGAGACCCCCCGCCATCTGTCCAAATTTAAGATGAATCCAGATCTTACGTTTTCAAGTGAACCTGTATCATTTGCCTAATTTTCACACATCCAACCACGCACATACAGACTACACCAAAATTTTTATTGACTATTTAGATAGAGGATGGTCCAAAATAAGAGAAAAAATAAAATTTGGGGTATGTAAGATTTTTTTTTTCACGATAGATTGCATTACTTCACATAATTTAAAATTGTGGTGAAGTAACAAACTAAATGTTTCTATCTTTAATAAAACCAAAGTTATGAATATTTGAAAATAACTCGTCAAGCAAAAAATCACGAAAATCTCGAAATTTAAAACCGCTATATTTTCGAAAAAAAAATCCTGGAACACGATATAAGATCGATATAAAACTCATAAAAAAAATATCAGCCAAATCAAAAATGTGTCGGTTAGATTTTGTTCAAATCTGTTCGGTTTGTAAAAGAAATGACCCATAATAAAACGCCTTTCAAATTTATTATTTTCATAACATTTCTTATATTCATTTCAAGAACTGTATATTATTTATTTAAATAATATTTAATTTAAATATTATATTTAATCTAAATATTCATTTCAACAGACTAAACACATGTTTACATTTTATATAAAATATCCCGACTTAAGGTTATTTGTAAGCCACCAACTACTCCAAGAACTACAGATTTGGCTTCCCATTTTGGTGTCAACGCTTGTCCTTCTGCTAGTTTTACTATATGATTCTTTAATAACGTAACCAACCCTGTTTTTAATGAAACCATTCCAAGACGTTCACCAATACAATATCTTGGACCAGTTCCAAAAGAATAAAATGCGTTCAATGTATTTTCAGTTATATTTTCTGGTGCATACCGTTCAGGATCAAATTTCAGTGGATCTTTGAAATATTGTGGATCTCTTTGTAATGCAAACACTGGAAGAACCACTTCCATACCATATGGTATTACACAGTTATCAAATGGCTCCATTGAATATCCTTCTTTGACTCCACATCTCCGTTCGAGAAATGGTAATGGTGGATAAAGTCTTAAACATTCTTTGAGCACCATTTCTAAATAAGGCAACTGAGTTATTTCGTCGTAGATAATTGCGCCTTTTGTTTTGTCTAGCATCTCTTTTATTTCTTGACGAAGTCGTGTTTGAATTTTAGGCTGAAAAAATATGAAAATAAAAAAGCGTTTTAGTTTAAGGGCTTAACCTAAGTATTTTTCTTAAAATGATAGAATAATATTAAGCCTTAAAAGGGTTGCGCGTCTGTAATTTGAATTGAAAAAAAATCAAAACTGATAACTATGCAAAGTGAATATATTGATAAAATAAAAATGGTAAGGAGTTGGTTGGTCAGCAAAACCATACTTGACTGCTAGATTCAATAGTCAAGAAATAGTACATTATTTAATAAGAAAGAGTTAAAGTGATACCTGTTTTTGAGCCTAAAATTTGGCAGCCTACCTTTGGAGGTCTGATAATTATAGACGAAACACCAAAAGCAACTTTGACTGCGAATTAAATATATTATTTTTTCGGCGAACGTTTTGTTAATTTTTAATATATATGAATACGTAAAATTTTTATTAATGGTTAATGTTGTCCAATATGTTGTCTAATATGCAAGAGCATATATGTATGACAATGATTGACAAAGTGTCGCTCATCGATTTCGCATTGATTAGAAGCAATCAATAATGACTGATTTTGAATGTTTGAATGTTGACTAAATATTACACATCCTATGAATTAACACAATAGTATACTGTCTAGAAATTTAATGGAAAAATCTAAAATAAATATTTAAAGAACTGTGTTCATTCATTGAGTTTTATTCATTAAAATGAACGCGGTATCATGCGAAAAATGAAAAAATGAAAAACATTCCATTACTTTACAGCCGCTTGGATTTTATGTAAAAAACTAAGACTCTAACCTTCCCCAAAGCGATAGAGGTAAATTTTACAACCTATCGCCGAAAAATTAAACTACCATTTTCAATCTAAACAACTTAGTTATTGAAAAAAATATAGTTTTTATTCGCCTATATATATCAAAGTGTTACTTTATTACTGTAATTTGCAGTTGTAAAGTCTCACTTTTTACCCTTATATTTTGTTGTTATAGTTACGTTCAAAAAAGTAAAATACATTTAAATTTGTATAAATTACGTAAAACTTTTTATCAAAGGAACATTTTAATTCAAAATATTTTTTATGTTTTATTGCTATAGTTATACAATTTGTTTGAAAAAAAAACCAAATATTTTGGTCAAAGGATACTTGCAGCCAGATTCTGTAACTATGAAGTGGTGAAGTGTTAAAAATTTCTTCATTTCGATTTTATCATTAATTTTTCATCAATTTACCATTTTTGCGGTTCTATATGCGATTAGAGTGTTAAAAAATCTAATAGCAAGTCGCGCACTGTCAAACGTCAAATATACATAAAAATAAATGTTTATTTTAAGTTTCAACACAATTTGAACGTAAATTTTTACAAATTTAGATATAACTATTTTAGAAATTAAATTTGTTAGATTAATCTGCATTTAATGTAGAAATGCAATTTTTAAAAATCAAATCGCATTGACGTTTTGCTGTTTTTTTACATAATGTCAATAACAACAAAATAAACGATTTCATTTCATTGTCAAACAAAACGTCGGGGTTAACTTTATTGTTTTAAAACTTCACTCACATAGATATTTTTGCGGTGAAGTGATAAAAAACTTATCACTTCCCCAGTTCACAGTTACAGAATTTGGCTGCTGTTCAACATATTTTTATTATACAAACTTTTTGATTTACATTTAACAATTTTTTTAAAAACATTTTGCTTGCGAATAAAAAACAGTATATGACGCACGGCTGTAAGCTATTTTGGACTTATTGTTGGTGCATATCTCGGCAAGCGACTCGATTTTCAAATTCGATATACGTGTACAAACCTTACAAACCTTTACTTCCTTTGCATCATAATCTTCTATTTAAACAGAATGATAATTTTTGCAATAAATAAAATCAAAATTAAGAAAAAAAGTAATCAAAACATGTACCTACATGTTTAGCTAATTCAAATAAACTGAATCCAATTGTAGTAGACGTTGTTTCAAATCCACCAGCAAAAAAGGCCAGCGACTGTGCTGAGAGCATGTCATTGGTATACAACGCTTCCTTCATATTTTCTTTAGCTTCTTCTTTTTTCATTTGAATAAATATATCAATTAAATCATTTCGAATTACTCCAGACTTTTGTCGCTTTTTGATAACATCACTTACAAGATTTCCAAAAAAATTTGAAGCCTCTGCCATGAAAAACTGGAATCAATAAATTTTTGTTAAACATTTGCTCTTCTTAAATTTTAAACATAAAATTTTACTTTCGCTCGAAACAATTTCGCGACTCCTGGTAAGAAGAAAATTACAAAAAATTGGATCGTTCGTTTAAAGTTGAAAAGAAACATTTTCGTACCATACTCCACAAATACTGTATCAGGATTGTCGACTGTAAAAGCTCGAACGCCAAAAGCACATGACACTATCACTTCAGTTGTAAATTTTAGAGCTAATTCTTTGGCTTCGAAAATTTTTTCTCCACTTGATGGTACAACTTTAAGCAAATACTTATCAAACTCTAAAGCGATATCATCAATTAAGCCAAACATTTTTCGCACGTGGGCTATTGTGAAAAATGGAGATAATTTTGATCGAACTTTCTTCCATAAAGGGTTTTTAAGAAGAAAAAGATTATTCGATCCAGAAGGGTCATGTTTTGGACTTGAATCAGCAAAACGATCATTGAATGAATTAAAATCTGATATAAATATTTGTTTAATTAAACTCAAATCTCTTATAAGCATAGCTGGATTGTAAAATATATAAATGCCAAAGAATTTTTGTCCCTTTACGCACGCAGAATTGTATAAATCTTCAAATACTTCCAAACCAGATTTTTTCAATAACACAGCGTCCTTAAAATTACCCAACATCGGTAAACCAGGAACGTATGGAATTTTATATTTATTCCATTTCCAATAATTGCTTAACACCCAAAAATAGACAAAAACACTTAAAATTAAAACCGTAAAAAGAATAGCACTTAACCAAGTCACTTGAAATAAGTTCATTTTTCACTTTTTTTTAATATTTACTTGTACGTTTGCACCTTTCAAACTACAAAATGTAACAATCGCGATATTTAGTTTTTTAGAAACTTAACGTTACGAAATATTACTGAGCATAAGTTGAGAAGTTGCAAAAAATACTCATAAACAATTTTGCGAATAAAAATGATGTAATTTATCCTACAAAGTTTCAAATTTGAAGTAGGTGATAGATATTCAAACTAAAATTAACCTTATTGGTTAGCGTTTACAACAGCCAGTTATCAACCTATGTGCTGTAAAACGTAGTTTGCGGTTATACTAATTGAAACATATTGTGACAATGTGAATTTCCGCCCCAATCGGTTAATCTTTTGAGTGCTCCTTTTTTACGATTTCACTAGGCGAGATTCATTCGCTTACCGATTTTTCCCTTTGAAGATAGTTGGACGATAATGTGCAGGATTCTATCATCTGCAAAACACTTTATTAGTTTGCTGTTGATTTTCAATTGGTAGCTGATATAACGTTATTGGTTTCGTTACTGGTTTAAAAAAAAACAACAAAATAAAATTCTGTCGGTGAGTTTACCTCCAAGACGTCTTTTACGTCAGCGGGCTAAATTTTTTCGAGGGTCTGACTTATATGCATAGCAAATAATTGATAATTAGCTGCATAAACTTCATTCTAAAAACCTGATTTTGAAAATTATTTCAAATACGAGTATGTGATATGTGATATTTATGATAAGGATATGAGTTGTTAAAGTTCTTATATATTGACGCGTTTGCCAATCGGAATTAAAAATCTCTTCAATTTTGTTTGAGTTTCGATATTGAAACAAAAAATATATTAAAAATAAAAATGTTTTTCCCAATAAATCACTTTTATTTAGGTATTTAGATAAACATGTAGATATGAAATGATTGTGTGTTTAAAAAATTGTTTTAAAAACGAGTTTAGAAGAAAATGTTGACAGAACTTCAATACTTCTTCTATAGCCTAAATGCAAGTTAATAAAATATAATACACCAAAAATTGAATGTCAAAATTTTAAATGAGAGATAAATCTTTGTAAAATTGTAGAAGCAGTTTGAAATATGCTTTTCATGCTATAAATATTAAATTTAATTTAACCTTGAAAAACTTCAAAACGGAAACGTGTTACACTCATCCCTCGTCTAACGCAGTAATTCCGTTTCTGTCGAAACTACATAAATTTTATAAATTTTTGATGTCTTATAATATGTAAAACAGTAAAATATAGTTTGTTTTGGGCTTTGTATATGCCCAATTTGTGTTTTATTCTTTTATTTGTTATATTTGCTTGGATCTGAAATTCAATGCTTTTTTAGTTCTTTCTCAATCAAATGTTTGTGGTGGTATAGAGTCGAGGTTATTTTGGATATTATAAAGTATAGTAGAATTTTTTTACCAATGAATTTTTGACAGATGGCACGCAGCAAGAGATAGAAGATGAGACAAAAAGTAAAACAGAGATGTATTATTTATTTTGGGATAAATTTGTTTTGAAAACAATTACATTAGTTTAATTTCTATTCCTAGTTCGTACCATTTGTTTGTTGTGACATTTGTTTACATAGGCGTCGTTATTTTTATTATAATTATTTTTAATTGTCAAAATTTTGTTAAATTACCTACAAAATCATTAATATTTTTACTAGTTTTCTATTATAATTGTTTGAATTTCAATAGTAATTTATTAATTTTATGCTTTTTTTTGACCATTTTAATGGGCCCCAACAGTTGTTTTTAATTTGAGACACTGAATATCCGCACATTCGCATATGAATATGCGCACAAAGACCAATTTTCGTATTCGCTGTTGAAAAAGTACTACTATGTACTGTACTGTGTATGTGCACGTTTCTCACAATGCTGTTAAAAACTTCTGTCCCGAAGCCTGTTTTTATTATATGTGTTGTTATTCTGTTTTAAATATTTTTTAAAAAGTTGTGGTCTGTTAGAATAAATTTCTACTAACGCTTTAGCTACTGTTAGGTATAATTGTTTCTTCGTTAAAATGACCTTGAATCGAAAACTTGTCAGAAGTGTATCTGTTACTTGTTTTTAAAAGAGTTTGGAATTTGAAAAAAAAATGCATTTTACAAGATGGATATAAATTTTGTGGTGTAATCTATTTTTGATCTAATGATCAAAACTGCGTTTAAAAAATTAACAGATATAATTTTTTATAATAAAACCGTTTATTGAATCTTTTTTTGTACGACTAGATATTATTGTGCAACTTTAAAGTACTCCTTTTAAGGACGCTAGAGATAGTCCCCCATCTTTCCCAAATATTTTGTATTTTTAAAACTATCAATTTATTTTTGAAATGAAATCTTTTTTAGGCGCTTTAGACAATTTTGTATGAATTTTGTTTTATATATTTATTTACGTCACCGTCACGCTGTAGCTATATGTTTTGGTATTAGCTAAAAGTATGATGTGTTGTGCTTGACTAGTAGTGAAAATTACGTTGGCGCGTTGGATTATCTATGGATGGGTAAAATATTATTAGCTCGCGTCACTGTCACGCTGTACCTATATATATTTGTATTAGCCAAAGAATTAAGAGACTAAGGAAATGAAACTACTGTATATATACACAAAAATATTTGAAGCCGTTTTTCTCTTTTCTCCTCTCTTTTTTATCTTCAATAAGTTGGTCTAAGTTGTCAAAAACAAAATTTGTAAACATTACTTAGCTTGGTTATAATTTGGTTTTAATAAAATTGTTTTTAATATTTATCGTGGTGATATTTTGACATACTAGTGATTTTATTATAATTTAAAAATAATTTTACAGAAAAAATTAAATATGTTAAGTGAAAATTTTGAATGAAACATTAAATATGAAGATTGTGATAATGATGTGTAAAAATTACCAAAAACACACACAGGATGGGATTTCTTATCATAAGTAATAATATTAATATTATAATTTACTTTTCGATTAATAAGTGTTAAGTTTTTTAAACATTTTCGAGAAAAAAATGTAATCTAAAATCAATGTAAACAATAATAGAATGCGGTCTACGTTGTCAAAATTTTTTTTATGTTGTTTTTCTATTTGTTGTTTTTCTTTTCTATGTAATGGCGTCTCTTTTTTTTATATTAATTTTGGGGGCAAAAATACGCTTAAATTTGGAATTCAATGCAATTATAGAAATATTTACGGCGCCTCTACTAAAACGCAAGTGTGTTAGTAACAATTTATTGGTGTGCAAAAATTGCTTCAACTTTTAAAATCAATTTCACTTCCTCTATTCTCTTAATTCTTTGGTATTAGCTATGAGTATGATGTGTTATGCTATTCGTTTTTTGAATATAATAACATGATTGATTGTACGAATACCCTAAGTATTATTGAGATTAATTATAATAACAATGCAACAAGGACAATAATGTTGAAAATTAAGTACATTGAAATTAATGTAAATATGTACTATGCCTAAATAATAAAAATGTGTTATAATTATTATGTCAATTGCGTTATATTCATATTTTGTACTGGGCTTGTACAATCCATGATATGTTTTGATTATTAAACATAAAATATAAAAACGTATATATGAAAGCTGCATAGAATGTTGATAGATGTGAAAGCCGTACTTATTTTAATGATTTTAAGTCACATATTATGGAACTTTAATTTGCTATACTATAACAATTAGAAGATACCAAAAAACTGCTATTTCCCAGTTTTATGTTTCGTCTAATATCAACTATAACAATTCAGTTTGATATTTACTGGAAAATAAATCTAATCTTGTATAGTAATCCCATAAACTCTCTGACCCATACAGCTTTGTAAAATTATTTCCCCGGCCTTAAGATTATTCCACTTATTTTATTTATTTATTTCTCGTTCGTCTTCCATTACAAAGAACTTTTTGTTACTTTGTTTAAAACTGTTTGCCTTATTGAAAAACGATGGTTCATAAAAAATTTATGAAATAGAAGTAGATATATGAATCGATTGTTGTAGCAAAACTACGTAAAGCGAGGGTTGGTTGTATATATTTAACATTTTGTGTAGTCATCATTAACTTCATTCTTTTTACACACTTTTATTTCATTGTTAACCAAAGAGCAACACAAACCATTTAATTTTTTATATCTATACCAAATAAACAATAATTAAGCTATTTTTAGTAAATTTACCATAACCGGCTGTCGTATTCTCTATTATTGTTTTAATAGTCATACGATTATAGTTTTTTAATAAATACAAATGGCTTTGATCTTGGCTTTTCGTTACTTTTATCAAGGTCTTTTTTCGTTTTTTAGAAAAAAACGAATAGGGTTGGTACGCCTCAACAAGTCGAATATTCAAAATTTAAACCACAGCGTTACCGAATTACATTCCATTTAAAGAGATGTTTTGTAAAACATCACCGAAAGAAAAAATCTTGGTTGATTCAAACATGTTGCATTGTTAATCGAACATTAATAGCGTTTTCGTTTCTCGATTTAAGTTTTGACCTCAGAGCGGGCAAAACTCTTTCAGTTTTGCATTTGTTTTTGTAGTTTTGCATTTATTTTTTCAGTTTTGCCTTTAAAATACTTGAGAATCGACCAGAAAAATATCACATTTTTTAGATCTGTAAAATTTGTTTGACAAAATAAAGGAATTCGATTTTTAATGTAGGGGGAAGTGGGGATGGTATAAACAGTTTTTACTTAAAGCTCAATAACTTTAAAACCATAAAACATTTTTACTTAAAAACTGTTTCATTGTAAAATTTCATATCTTTACTGCAAAAAACTATTTTTTTTAATTACGTAACTAAACATTAAGTATAAAATTTTGAATTTCAAAAAATTTATGTTTCTCGTTTAAAGTATCCCCACTGGTGGGGCACTTATAAACAATGAGCATTTTTGTATGGGGCACATATAAACACCCAAAAAACACCACAATAAAATTCATAAAGTACCTTTTTTAAAATTTTTTATTATTTATTGTGCTTCAAACAATATATATATAAGCATATAACATATATATTTCTTTAAAAAAAAAACAATATTTTTCGATTATTGTAAAACCTCAATAAATTCAGGTAGAAAATTATAAAGAAAAAAGCAAAAATTCAATCTCATCGTATGTTTAGGTTTTGCAAATCAATATCAAAAGTGAAACGGGAAACCACACGTATACCATATAACCATACCATGCTTCACATATAAACGCGTTTATACTATCAAAATTTTTTTTGTTTATATGTGCCCCACGTGGCGATTTTAGGGTTATGTTTTGAAAAAATATTTCAAGATCTAAAATTTGGCTAAAACAAAGAAATATTATGTTTCTTGAATATTTCAGCTATCAAAACATGTTGGAATATTTTTAAACATATGATGGTAAAAAAAGTTATTCGAGTTTTACAAAAAAAAAAAAAATTTACTTTTGGGTTGCCGAAACACCTATTCACCAATAACTTTTGAACAAGACTGACTTCAGCTGTCAAATTCTCCTGGTGTATGTAGTCGATCGAAGCGACATCTATGATATTTTTGTCGAATTTTTTGATTGATGTTTTGTGAGGGAAATTAAAACTTTTTACAGTTGCCCCATGTTTATACTATCCCCACTTCCCCCTATATATTGTTATTTCTACACTGAAAAAAATAATTTGGTATATTCTACAAAACGGATTCAACCAAAATAATTTTGTAGTATCAACTAAAATTTAGTACAATTAACCATATGTTTTAAACGTTTGACAAAGCATTGTCAAATGTTAAAAACGTATGGTCGATTGTACTAAATTTTTGTTGACGCTACAAAATTAATTTGGTTGAATCCGTTTTGTAGATTATACCAAATTATTTTTTTCAGTGTACTCTATTTAATTATTTTTATTTAAGAAAAATACATCATTAAAAAAATGTTTTTTGTTTTTCTTATTTTTTATAATTTATTTATATATTAACCAAGGCAACATTCTTGCATCGTCTATTGAGAAAATAAAAGTCCAAAAATCCAAAATTATTGCCCTCAAAAAGTTTGAAACTTGCATCCAAATCGAGAAAAGAAAACGCAAATTCTTCCCGGTCAACATTTTTTCGAGAATCGAAAAGAAAAAATGTGACCTGAAAAAAATTGCAAAAAAAGGTCACATTTTTTTGTAGAATCGAAAACGCTATTAGTGAAAATTGTGGAATTAAATACGTTTGTGATTGAATCTACTAACGCTCCGTATTTAAATTAACAATTTAGCCGTTGTTGATATATGTTTTTATAAGTATCACAAACATATTTGATTTAACCATGTTTGTAGTTGAGTCAACTACTCAACTATGATTTCATTTTCGAGCAACAATGGCCGTTTGATTTCATTTTCAATTGACTACCAACGTGGTAAATTAAAAATTAGACTAAAAATAGTGATACGTTTGTTGTAGTGATACGTTTGTAGTGATAAATAGTGATAAATAGTGATACGTTTGTTGTAGTGATACGTTTATAGTAATACGTTTGTGATAGAATCAAACTATACTCCGCATTTGAATTAACTATTCAGTCGTTGTTGATGAATTTTTTTATAAGTATCACAAACATATTTGATTTTAGCATGTATGAAATGTTAATGAAACACAAACGGTGTGCAACTATCACTAACATGTTCCAATTTCTAAGATATATGACGTCGCCTAAATTAAATTATTATAAACCATTTATTACCAATATATGTAATATTGGTTTGGTACATCTTTGTTTTGTTTTCGCTGCTATCGATGTTTGTTTGTGTTCCTTTTTTTCGTAATATAATATTTGAAATTTTTTATATTAGAAGTATGTATTTCGCAGCAAACCCGACAAACATTTTTATGCATGAAAATAGCGTTCGTATATTTAAGTTCTAAATTGGAAATGTATCAGTGTGATTTTGTTTGTAAAGGATGCGTCCATTTTATCGCCATTTTTTTAATGGTACAATTTAAAAGACCGAAATTCAGAAATCAAAAAATTTAAATATTTGAATTATGTGTAGAAAATAATACTAATTTTCTATAATTTTCTCAATATTATGAAAAATTAAATTAATATATTAATAAATCGATATGAAACAAAACAAATGAAAAATATTGACAAAATATAATAAGTTTTTTAAATCACTAAAATTAATTATTGAAAAGACCTGTTTGTTTAGCGAGATTGTTTATATTACATTCTCTAAAAATTTCTTTCGCACATAATTTTATATGCAAATAATATTACAATTATTCAATTCAATTAAACTCATGTAAATTATTTCCTAAAATGTTAAATAAAACCAGCCATGTTAGACTATATAAAATACTTTTTATTTTTCTATTCTTATTTCTTGTTCTTTCTTTTCTTTTGTTTATTTTTATTATCATCAAACAAATTTCGTTTCTCTTCGTTTTTATTATTACAGAAAAGTCAACTATGGTTCGTGAAGGTTTGAACACGAAATTGATTACGCCGTTGTTGGTTTAAGTAATGAAAATTGTTACGTTTTTTAAAATAAATTGACAATGCTACATTGGTTAAAATAACCACGTTCATATTAGACGCAAAATCAAACAACTTAGTAGTTGATTCTACCAACGTTTTTTTTGGTGATTTTATGTTTAAAATGTTTCACTTCTCCTAAAATTTCAAAAAAAGAAGTCTTAAGTAGAAAATAGATATAGCTATAGTCCCTGGGCCCACGCCGATTTCATGTGATGATCACATATTTTATACTTCGTGAGGTGACTTTCCTTGACGAGTCCGAAAACTTTTATTCTCGATTTTCCTCGATTTGGCCGCTTTTTCGTTCGACAAGCTCCGTAAAACGCCGATTGCCCGTGACCTTGTAAATTTGCTACCACAACTTTTTTTTACTATAAGGGGTGGAAATTTGCTTTAGAACACGAAGGTAAAAATTAATAAAATTTACAAGATCGCGGGCAATCGGCTTTTTCGAGGTTTGCCGAACGAAAAAGCGGCCAACTTGAGGAAAATGGCAGAACAAAAGTTTCCGAACTCGTTAAGGACAGGCACCTCACGGAGTATAAAATATGTGGTAATCATCACATAAAATCGGCGTGGGCCCAGGGACTACTATCACAATATAGGTAAAAAAAATAATTAAATTATTTAAATTTGTTTTATTGTTATCTAATTTGGGGTGTGCGTCCATTGCGGATGCTCGAAACATCATATCAAAAATTCGTTTTTAAAAACACCTTACCATTGTATTTTTTTATAGATATCGCAATCAACGATGTTCCTCAGATGAATATGGATGGATTGTTGTTCAAATTTATTCTGTTTTATTTTTGCTCATTAACTGGTTAGTAGAATATAGAACCAACCATACACTTCTCTGTTCGAGCTACATAAAAGTTTAAGAAAAACGTTCATAAAATCTTTAAGCGGATCTTTTTGTGGTACCCAAGTCTCAGAAGATCTATATGTTGTTGTGACATATAGTGCAAATACTATATTGCCAATCACTTTTTATTTTAAAATAACACTTTATTGGTTAAGTCTTTTATGAAGTAGTTTATTTTCAAGCAAAATTTCACAAAGCGAGTGAGGTGCGAGCAAGCCCGATTTGCTCCGATCATATAAAATCAGGTGATGTAGTTAAGGATCAGCTAGTAATAGCAAGGTGGTAATGACAATAGCCAATACTTTTCTAAAAGTTATCAGCGATAATTGTGGGTCGATCCCAATCTGCCGAGAATGTGGTTGGCATATTAATTATGTCAAATTAATAACATTTGCGGATCTCCAGTCTTTTTGGCAAGATTAAGGGGGTTAAACTGGTAGTGGTTAATGTGGCCAGAGCACCCAGTAAAGCTGCTGACAGTGAAAATACAACAATCCAGAACTTCCTAGTTCGTAACAACATGGGGATAGCAAAGCTTAAACCTACTATAAATGATGGTAGGTCACCTATATCCATAGCTGTAGTGGTGTGATAAACTACGCATTAGGAACGGCCATTCCTAAAGTAAATAACACATCCTTGAGGATAAAACAAGGAATCGCGGCTGGAGAATGATGTGCGGTTAATATCTTTAAACATCATACGATTTTTTTCCGATAGTGACGCTTGATCCACGGATGCAAGGCAATTTGCAAACTGCCTTCTAACTTTTCTATCTCGGGCTATGCATCGGATGTCACGCCCAATTGTGAAGTTAAAGAGATAGAACATACTAAAATTTCCATTGTAATGTAGCGACTGCTGCTCTTCCGCTTAAATTGGCAAAACATGAGCTGAATGATGTCTTGATCCAAGAACTGTGGGTCTCCCATGACCAGAATCTTGAAATGAAGACTCAAAACTTCAAACTGTTGTTTGTAAAAGAGCCAGGTAAAGTTCATTCTTGTATTTTAGATAAACGCAAACAAAACATGTAGAGTAGAGAATTGCTTGTTGTTTTTGTGAACATGTTGTAGTTAGTTCGTTTTAATAAAATGTGTTGCGTAGTAAGAATTCCAATATATGTCACAATCGCACATATAAACATTATTTAAGCCCACAACATGCGCTCTGAGGTTTTGATAGACAGGAAATCTTTGTTTTTTTTTAAAGAAGGGATAAATAAACAATAAATTTTATCACATATAAAATATGGCATAGGCCAGTACCTCATGATAGGATAGAAAAAATAAAAATAAAATTAGAAATCAAAAGCAAATGATATATTTACTTAAGAGCCAGTGGCGTAGCTAGCATGGGTGGCACCCGGGGCGGATATTGTGGTGTCACCCCAAAAATAAAAACTGTCAATAATAATAAAAAGCCGATAAACGTAATTTATAATTTTTTTTAATTAATACAAATGAGCATTATTATTATAAGCCCGCAAGTAATTTTTAGCTAATTTTAATTTGCTGAAACTCCTCTCACACGAAGTCACTAATACGCAAATAGTCATAAATAACTTTAGTGCGACCGTAAGATTCCGGAAGAAATTCTAAAAAATCCCATTCTACGATGAATTTCAAAAAGTCTAGGTACACCCAGTTAGAAACTGTAACATTGGCCGCTTTTAAATCCCTCCTCACCCTTTGTATCTCTATGAGGAGTTCTGTTGCCAATACCGCATCATAAAAACCAGTAAATTTTGATACCGATAATTTTAACTCTTCACTGTTCGCCAAAAGCTAAGTGTTTGTCTGCACAACCTCGAACAATGAAGCTAAATCTTGAACAGACTTCAGTCTAGTTCGGAGCTCAACACTGAATCGGTCAAGACATTCCAACATGTCCTTTTTAAGTTGAGCTCTCAGTGTCACTCCAACATCAGGTGCAAACTCACCACCCGTTCGGTTTTTCCGTTTTTATGACGAATTCGGCTTTCCATTGGAATGTCATAGTCCTCCGATTTTTTCGCAGCAAGATCTATTGTCTCTTCTACAATGAGACTTCGTTATGAATTGACTCTATTTTTGTAGCTAATTGATCAATATTCAAGCCCGTGCTTTGCAATCCAATCTGAGCACAGATATTATTTCTCTTAGAGTATCATTCCAAAACAAAAGATAGCAAATAAACGAAAAATCACATGCTGCATTGTTAAGGTTCTGTGCAGCGCCTCTAGTGTCTACATTTTCTTGTTTCACTCAACTTCTCAATTTCAGCCACAATCCCATCAAAGTTTTCGGCCAATACTTTTACTGCAGCATAATGAGCACTCCAATGCGCTGTTAAGAGTATTTTAACAGTTGCTTTGTTGTGTTTAGCAAGTACTTCCCAGCGGCTAGTCGAAGCAGAAAAACATGTAAAAATGGCTTCCACTGACGAGTGTTGGCTGTATAAATTAATTGAATGATCTTTGCAGCCCACAAAAATTGCTTTGTTATTTTTTGCTTTAATAATAGCTTGCACTTCTCCATGTATACTACTCATAACAGCTGCATTATCATAACCTTTGGGAGCGACAATTCATAACATCTATACCATCATTTTCAAGATTTTTATACTGAAAAAAACATGTCCTATTTCCAATCGAAATGCAGTTGTCTCAACCTCACCGTGCGGGCAGATATGGCGAATCGAAATACGAGATTGATTCAACAACCGTACAATGATAAGCCGATGCAGTTGAGACAATCAGATGAAATATTTATGTGGAAATAAAATATAGTTCAATTAATCTCAAATACTTAAATTTTAAAATGAAAAATTCATGATATAAGGCCAAAGAAATATGTTTTCATGGAAATAGTTATTAACTTTATTCAACAACTGTTATATTAGATAGCACTTTATATTTTAATTACACCTCATTCTGTTATCAGGAAAATGTTACTGAGTACTGAGTAGTTGTCCCAATCACGGTGAAATTGTTTGTAAATATCTTTTCTTTGCATGAATAATAAACTGCCATCTTCGAGATGAGGTTATCATTACTTCAATTTTTTTTTCAGTGTAAGAATTTCCTCGCTTAAATCAGCGGCTTTTTTCCACGTAAAGGAAAAAATCCAAGGAATACTTCCTTGATTTCCACTTTACTGCCATCAATTTTCACATAACGAATCACTTCTGACATTTGATCAATATGTGAAATGTCAGGTGTGCTATCAAACATAATTCCAAAATATTTAACCGATTTAATTTCGTTGACAAGCTTAAACTTTACGTGGATCGCTAAAACATTTATGAACTCATTTTGTATATCTGGTGACAAATATGATACTTTTGGTGATTTACCATGCTCCAAATTCAAAATGTGTTCTTTTAACACTACAGCATACTTTGACAATAGTTTGGTTAGTTCTAAGAAATTTCCTTTATTTGAAGAACTTTGTCCTTCATCATGTCCATGAAATGCTGGGTTTTGTTTAGATGAAAACAAAGTTTTATCCAATAATCTTGATAAAAGATGTTTCCACTTCTGTTTTTTATTGTATATTAATTGCAAGGCTGCGGCCTGCGTCTCGTATCGTTTTATGAATTGAATTTTGAATTTTATGAACCTCATTTCCAAAGTTTTCCACTTTTCAAAATTCTCCAGATGTTCATTTGAAGTTTCATGCTCGGCCACTTTGGGATTTAGTTTCCACCGCTTCTGATATCCAGTAATAAATGTTGATTTTGTATTATTATTATTGGTGACAGCAAATACACGACAACAGAAGCAATACAGGACGCAAGTTATTATTTACCGGAGAATAAACAATCCATGGCCGTAGAATTTTTTCACCATTATTCATCATTTTATAAAACCATTCTTTAGAAAGATGGCGAACATCACCTTTTATGTCTAACCCGTGTCTAGATACAGTAACAAACGACCCTTCTCTATTTTAAAATGTTCACTTTCTTTTTTTATGATTTCAATGCGAACATTAACAAAGACGAGTATATTCCAATGTGATACATCTCTTAAGTCCTGAAGTGATTCACCCATGCAAATACTGTCTTCGATAGTAGCATTAGCGGCAGTATCACTGTCATTTTCATTATTCCTTTCTAATTCGTCATCATAGGTTATCATTATTAATTCTGTATTGTTGCTGTTACTTTCCGAAGATGAGCCAATATTCTCTGAAACATTCGTTGCATCAACGTGATAATCAGTTTCTTTTGATGAACCTTGGATATCATCGGGTTTTGTAACATATTTATAGATTTGATCTTTCTCTGCTGGAACCAACTTTTTCTTTAAAAATTATGAACTCCTCGTGGCATATTTATTTTTTTGGATATTTGCTAAATGAAATCTAAAAAAATATTTTTAATTACAGTATAGGTATCAGCAAAGCATTAATTCTAAATATATTTGTAGGATACATAATAGGTACATAGTTCATAATAAGTACACTGTGTTAACGACTAAATACACCGCAAGAAAATTAATTTATTTAAATTTCCTTGTAACAACTTATATTAAATAATATTTGATAAAATGGAATATACAAATCATAGCCTAATATTATAAGGAACTATTTAAAAAAATATAAGTATGAAATCCTTAAAGATATTTTATATAAAGAATTGAAACCAAAATTAAATATCCAATTAGAATCATGCTCAATAATTTACAAAATTGAATGTGATTTTTGTGAAAAATTTTACATCGGGAAAACCGGAAAATGTTTTAAAGACTGATTTAAGGAATACCTGCCTAAGAAGAAAAATAAACAAAATTTAAAGTTTATTTTTGCAAACCATTTACATAGTTAATAACAATAGCTACACCACTTTTAAAAAAAAATTGAAGGCTTTACATTTATGTAGCCAAGGATCTTTAAAAGAATCACTTGATGAGTTTGAAATTTCCAAGGGATTTAAAACCCAACAAAATGTACTTTTAAATGATAAACTTTCATTTAATTCAAATATATAAATATATTAAACTGAAAACAAACAGTATGAGTATGTATCAACCTACAAAAATTTGCAAAACTGCAGTAATTGCATAACTGCCATTTTATTCCACAGTAATTATTTTTGTGTCCATTGAAAAACGATCTATTTCAATTTATTCTTTGAGTTTCAAGATAAAGGAAAAAAAATTATTTTGAGATCATTTACAAACACGGTAATTTGATTGTTTGTTAGTTTCCTTAGGTGTTTGCAATTAATTTGTTTGAAATGTAAAACATATATTAGGTAGTAAGGTTAAGCGGATATTTTAGAAATAATTTTGGAATAGAGACATTGTAACTCAAGGGTGCCACCCTATCGACAAAGGGTGCCACATTATCGAGGTAAACCACTTTTCCTATACATTATTCAGCATATGTGTTTTCAGACCTGGTCATTAAATAATCATGCTTGCATACTAAATAATATATCGTAAAAAATGGTCAATATGGTATCTATAGGAATATTCAAAGCTATTGAGTAATTGTGGTGATAGGATTCAATGCTCAACATGTTGATTCGATTAATATTGTTAAAATTTTATTTCACGTAATAACTCAAAAATTTTAAAAAGTAGAATAGATTCTTTTTGAACCAATAACACATTTATAGGACACATTTATAAGTTACCACAATTTATAAATTAAAATTATATGGATAACCTGGTTAAAATGGTTTCTAAGTGATTTATCGTTGAAAACATGTGATGGTTTGTTTATGTTTTTTACGTTCGGGTGTCACCCCAAAACGGATTCGAAGTGATTTATCGTTGAAAACATGTGATGGTTTGTTTAAGTTTTTTACGTTCGGGTGTCACCCCAAAACGGTTTCGAAGTGATTTATCGTTGAAAACATTGTGATGGTTTGTTTAAGTTGTTTACGTTCGGGTGTCACCCCAAAACGGTTTCGAAGTGATTTATCGTTGAAAACATTGTGATGGTTTGTTTAAGTTTTTTACGTTCGGGTGTCATCCCAAAACGGTTTCGAAGTGATTTATCATTGAAAACATTGTGATGGTTTGTTTAAGTTGTTTACGTTCGGGTGTCACCCCAAAACGGTTTCGAAGTGATTTATCGTTGAAAACATTGTGATGGTTTGTTGAAGTTTTTTACGTTCGGGTGTCACCCCAAAACGGTTTCGAAGTGATTTATCGTTGAAAACATTGTGATGGTTTGTTTAAGTTTTTTACGTTCGGGTGTCACCCCAAAACGGTTTCGAAGTGATTTATCATTGAAAACATTGTGATGGTTTGTTTAAGTTGTTTACGTTCGGGTGTCACCCCAAAACGGTTTCGAAGTGATTTATCGTTGAAAACATTGTGATGGTTTGTTTATGTTTTTTACGTTCGGGTGTCACCCCAAAACGGTTTCAAAGTGATTTATCATTGAAAACATTGTGATGGTTTGTTTAAGTTGTTTACGTTCGGGTGTCACCCCAAAACGGTTTCGAAGTGATTTATCGTTGAAAACACTGTGATGGTTTGTTTAAGTTTTTTAGGATCGGGTGTCACCCCAAAACGGGTGACACCCGGGGCGGACCGCCCCCCTCCGCCCCCCCTAGCTACGCCTCTGTTAAGAGCGGCAATTTAATCTTAAAAAGTCAGACAAGTGCGAATAAAATTCGCTAGCCAAAGGTTCCGTGAATGTAAAAGACAACAAAATCAAAAATAATTGACAAAAAGTTGTGTTGTAATGTCTTTTTGCCAGATCATGACGCATAACAAAACAAATGTTTAATCATAAATGTCAATACTAAATTACAATCACATATATACATATACACTGATTAAAAATCACACCAAAAATGTTGCTTCATGTTAAATCTTTAACATAGCTGTTTATGGTAACTCAAGAAAGATTCAATCACACCAGCTTGTAAATGGTTTAAATTTGATTTTTTTTTCGGCCAATCAAGTGTCGAAATTTAGGGGGGTGGAGAGACTACATAGTAAAAATACTTTTTTTACAATAACACAAAAACTGTGCATTGCAAAATTCTAAAAAAAAATTGTAATGTTTCTTAAATTAAGTGCTCCTTCATATGACACCCCACTCCTTTAGGTCAAAAATGGTTTTTTTTACTCTCCCCACACCCATCCCCTAAACACTTAGAAATATAATTATTGGAGACTTCGTTATGATTTTCATTCAAACTTTACCAATCTTCCTGTCTCTGTGAAATTTTTCAATTTTTCTGTCAATCATCGTCGAAACGTAGGGGGTGGAACGGTCTACAAGTTGCACTTTTTTAACAATAACTCTAAGACTGTGTGCCGCAACATTCTAAAAAAAATTGCAATGATTTCTATATTAGGTGCTCTTTCAAATGACACCCCACTCGCTTGTGTTAAAAGTGATTTTTTACCCTCTTTAGCCCCGTCCCCTAACCACCCAGAAATATAATTATTTGCGACTTCGCTATAATTTTCATACAAAATTTACCTAATTTCCTAACTCTGTGAATTTTTACAAATTTTCCTGTAATTCAGTGCCAAAACGTAGGAGGGGGTGGGGGGAGGAGGGGGTGGACGTTCTGAATTTGGCCCTTTTTTGACAATAACTTAAAAACTTTAAAAAAAAATTGCAATGATTTCTAAACTAGGTGATCTTTCAAATGACACCCCACTCGCTTGGGTTAAAAATTATTTTTTTTACCCTCTTTACCCCCGTCCCCTAAACACGCAGAAACATAATTATTTGAGACTTCGCTATAATTTTCATACAAAATTTACAAAATTTCCTAACTCTGTGAATTTTTACAAATTTTTCTGTCACTCAGTGTCGAAACGTAGGGGGCGAGGGTCTGAAAGTCGCACTTTTTTGACATTAACTCAAAAACTGTCCACCCCAAAATTCTAAAAAAAATCGCAATGTTTTCTAAATTAGGTGCTCTTTCAACTGACACCCCACTTGACCACGTTTGAAATAGTGTTTTTACCCCTCCTCATTTCCACCCCCTTAATAAATATAATTATGAGTATGTGATTCTTCCCTATATTTTCGATAAAAAACTCACTAATTTTTACACTACATTTGAAGATTTTTGATCAGTTAGGTTTGGAGCTAATAGAGGTAAGAAGACACGAAAACACGAAGACAGTAAGAAAACATCGACATTATTCAAAATTTTACAAAAAATGGTGAGGTGTAACATTCCAAAATAAATTTTTAAGGAGTACTGAAATGAAGTCTTTTCATATGATACCGATACCCTACTTGAATCTATAAAAAAATGTATTTTCTCAAAGGTCTCACATCGTAACCCTGTAAACCAAACGAAAACAACTTTAGTTTTATTTGTATCTGTCATCTTATGTGGACAGATTAGTTGTATACGCGCCTCAAATTTCAGGTCCATAGCATTTATAGTTTACGAGATAATTGATATAATGTGACAAACTCGTTTTACTCTCACTAACAGTGTTCCGTATAAAAAACGGAACCCTAAAAAACTGAGTCTAGTGTTTTAATATCTTCTTCTTCTAATAGGAGACAGATGATTAGTTGTTTTTAAAAGATAAAAAGAATAATAAAATTAAGTGTTATACATCGCAAACAATGTTATTGATTAACTTTAATATGCGAAATGTCATTTGCAAAAAATCTAGATTTTTAAAAGAACAAAACCAGTAACCTTTTATTTTATAATAAAATCTTTATAATGGCGTCATTTATTTTTGTGTCACGAAAATTCATCTTTGTTATTGTTTTGTTTTGTTTTGTATGCATTTATTACTAATGAATTTCTTTAGTTTTAATTTTAACTGCGGTCTCAGGTTGTATCCAGTTATTTTCTAAGTATATATATTCTGATCGTTTTTAACTAATATTGGGTTTACACCAGAATCAGATAGGTATAGTAGTATTTTTGTACAAGCGAATACGAAAATTGGTCGTTGTGCACATATTCATATGCGCATGTGCGAATATTCAGTATCTCAGATTAAAATTACCACGTTTTCATGAGGAATTCAAAACGATTTAAAAACCAAATTCGGATTGAGTACACTATGAAAACCGCTGCAATTACTGTTTTGAAAATGATTTTTAGTTAAATACGATCCCGAAAACTCTTGGGATCGTATCGATATTTCAATGTCCAAAAATTCATGAAAACACTTACTTGGATTCAGTCATACGCAGTAAAAAAAAGAAACATAAACATCAAAATGAAACAAATTTGCCTGAATTTAAAATGTTTTATTTTATCAACTGCTTTTGTATTGATGTAAAAAATCAAGTACCAGAAAAGAAATTTTATTACTTTATGTCGTCAATACTAAACCTCTTTTTGAAATTCCACAGTTTTTCAATACAGATTTAAAAATGTTTGAAATTGTTTTCAATCATGTCAAGAAAACACTTTATAGTTTGAATACGGAATAAGGATTGGAATCATTTTGGATCTGCATGAAAACGTAGTAAATATTAAAAAAAACTGTTGGGGTCTCATTGAAATGGACCAAAAAACGCATAAAATTAATAAATTACTATTGAAATTCAACCAATTATAGATGAAAAACGTGTTCTAGACAGAGTTGTGAAAACTTGACCATTTTTAATTTTCCTGAAACTTGGCATATAAGTAGTATGGACAAAATAAAAAATACAACTTATTTTAAAATTTTTTTAAAGTGCATAGTTTGAGCATAGGGGGGCATTTTTTTCTGAAAATAGTTCTATCCTTACTCTAAAATATATCAAATTTACAAAGAGGCGTTAGTTCGTGTTCTTGAGATATTTAATTTTAAAGACTTTTAGTCCGATTAAAATTCTAATTGTTCATTATTTTCTCGAACTTCAGTGGTTAAAATTTTTGATGATATAAATTGTTCGAAAAAATAATGAACAATTAGAATATTAATCGGACTAAAAATCTTTAAAATTAAATATCTCAAGAACACGAATTAACGCCTCTTTGTAAATTTGATATATTTTAAAGCAAGGTTAGAGTTATATTTAAAAAAAAAACTTAAAATTTGATTGATTTTAAAATTTTTTGTTAATGGAAGTTGTTTGAAAAAATGAAGAAAAATTCGAATTTCAGTCGTACTAAAAATCTTTAAAATTAAATATCTCAAGAACAAAAATTAATGCCGCTGAGTTAATTTGATATATTTTAGAGAAAAGATAGAACTATTTTCAGAAAAAAAATTAATTAAATTCCAATTGATATTCGACCCTAGCGCCATCTTTAAAAAAGGTTTTTTAATATGTTTATTTAAAAATTAATTACAAAAACAATTAATTAATTTTTTTTCAAAGGACTAACTAATTATCTTTAAAACGAAAAAAAGTTTGATGAATTCGGTATAGCCGTTCTTGAGCAATTTAATTTCAAAGTTACATCAGATTGGCAGAATTTTCATTTTTCATGCATGTTGGGGTTCCCCCTGTGCTCAAACTGTGCACTTTAAAAAAATTTTCAAATAAGTGTTATTTTTTATTTTGTCCATGCTACTTATATGCCAAGTTTCAGGAAAATCAAAAATGGTCAGGTTCAAATTTCGACATTTTCCCCCCTCGGTGGATCACGTTTTTCATCTATAATAGAAAACAAAAACTAGTAAAAATAGTAATGATTTTGTAGGTTTACAACAAAATTGTAATAAAAATAACGACGCCTATGTAAGCAAATGTCACAACAAACAAATCGTACGAACTAGGAGTAGAAATTTAACTAATATCTTGTTCACGTGGTGCGTAGTGTTGTGTAGCGTATTTCAAAAACCGCTAGGTGAACACAGAAAAAACTACAACGTAGCGTATTATGAACTCCATTCAAAATGTGTGGAGTGTAGTAGAGTAGATTTTAAACTACGGACCACGTGAACACTTTCGTAGCGTAGCGTAGTATGTTTGGACAGATTGTCGCCATTTTTTTTACAAACTGTTTTGTATTAGGAATTACAATATGAGTCATATAATTATAATTATTGAATAATATTAATAGATTATAATTATTAAATAATAATAATATAATACCCAAAATTTTAAAACCATATGATTCATAAATTCCTAAGGGAAACGTAATTGATAATCCTCATTCTAGATAGCACGGTTCGAATATACGAGTACAGAGACCTAAACTTAATTTAGAATCCTCATCCTAGCTGGCATGGTAGTTTAGATATTCAAAACTTTAAAGACCATAAAAACGTGCGTTCTAAAGTGTGATAAATGCAAATCTTTTCTTTTTGTTTTTTATATCATTTGTTGGTTAAAGCATGGCTAACAGCACAATAAATACTGTAACATATAAAATAAAATATGACGTAGGTCAATAATTTCATCAAAGGATGGAGAAAGTAAAAATAAAATAAGATGTAAAAAGCAAAATTTGCAGTAACAAATCGAAATTTAACTTTCTTTTAAGAAATCAAAACGATTTAGCATAAAGGCTTATGCTAAATATATACGATTGTCAACTAGTTTTAAAATTCCTTCAATAGAGGCATTGCAGTCGACTTACAACGGGTGAACACTCATACTACATTCGTATTTACAAAACCACTACACTACACTATGACCACGTGAACAAGATATAATGTAATTGTTTTCAAAACAAATTTATCCCAAAATAAATAATACATCTCTGTTTTACTTTTTGTCTCATCTTTTATCTCTAGCTGGGTGCTATCTGTCAAAAATTCATTGGTAAAAAAATTCTACTATACATACTATACTTATTAGGTCGACTATGGTCGATATATGGTAGCGATCTTATATCCACACAATTTACACAATTTGAGGAAGGTAAAACACAATTTGTGTCTGGCAATTTTAATATTTGTTCAATTTGTGGAAGGGTTATAAGAACAGCATTTGTGCAAGCAAAACTTCAAATTAAATTTGACAAATTGTACATGTACAAAAATTAAATAAATTTAAACTAATTTCAAGCTTAATTTAAACAAAATATATCGAAATTGTTAAAAAAATTATATTAGCTCTGAATTAATTTGTTTTTGTTTACATAACCAAAACAACTTATTTATTTTGACATAACTTACGTCAAAATAAACCTGCACAAATAATTTTTTTTCTACCACAAGCAACTTCTACCGTGTGATTTTAAGAACAGCAATTGTGTACGCAACACTTGCCGCAATTAATATAAGAACAGCAATTTGTGTAAGTTGTGCAATTTGTGTGGATATAAGATCACCACCTATCATGTAAACAGTTATCAAAAAAGTGCGAACCAAATTTGATAGGATGATTTGCTACGTATCAAATTAGGTACGTAGCAAATATGTATTACATATTTTTACGGTATATATAAACACTAAAATTTGGTATGCCATTTAAAATAAAAATAAATCAATTTATTTTATAAATATAAATTAATGATTCATGTGATGTTTTAGATAAAATTAAAAGTAAAAGAATTTTAGCAAGAATATAAAAAATGTTTACAGTTTTTTATAAAAAACATATGCGGCAATTCTCTTTCTCTAACCAAAATAATAACAATGAAAAAGACGCACTAAAAACTAAAATGTCATACCTAGTTAATACAAGTTTAAAAAGTATATGATGGCGAAAACGGCTACATAGCAAATTTAATACCTAGCCAATTAGATACTGGTGTAAACTTAGTGTAATTCATTTTTGTTATTAAGGTCATAATCCAAAAAATTTAAGATTAATTGTATACAATAAAATAAAAATAAGCAATTATGTAAAAAAAGTGAGATTAATAATTTTGACAAATCAAAGTTCGTACAAAGTTCAAAGATTGTCCGCGTTGCGACTTAATTTTAAGTTGATTAGATTTGGTCTACGTTAAGTAAAATCTACTGTGAAGGTTTTGTTATTGATTCGAGTAGCATTTCAAGCTTCTAGCTAGTAGGGTAGGGTGTGACCATAGCGGCCACGCCAAGAACTTGCCGTTAAGTTAAATAGGTAACATAAAGATATTTTCTTAAAACTTTAATAAATTGAAATTTTCTTTCTAAGACTTGCAATTAATCGTCATTTTTTCATCTTTTGGTTACACTGGAAAGAAGATTTTCATTGCACCATATATTTAAAAAAAAACTAGCGAGTCTACTTAAAGTCTACTTTGTCAACGTTACTAAAATTTTTTCGATTTTTCTCAAACAATATCACCGTTTTTAGGGTTCCGTACTTTGAAAAAGTAAAAACGGTACCCTATTGGTGAGACTTCGGTGTCCGTCCGAATTTCTACATAATCGATTTTCTCAAAAACTATAAGTGCTATCAACTTGAAATTTTTTACAGTTGTACAATGTATTCGTCCACGCCTACTGACAACAAGAAAATTATGAATATTATTTTTTATCAATACTTTATGAACATTGATAAGGAGATAGTAAAACAAAAGTTTGTTTTAAGGAATCGAGTTTGGTTTAAAAAAATCAAAAAAAATCCAAATATTTCAAAGAGATATTTCAATGAATTATCGACTGCTTAGTTTTTAAGTTATTTCCAAAAGAGTTTGTTTATTTTTTTGTCCCCCACCTTAACTTCGAACATTACAAAAGCAGCAAGTTGCAAAACTACTATAAACAATACGAAAACCTTATGCTCTAAGTTTCAACAAAACTAAATGTCAAGACTGAGAAGTCTAAAAAAAACAGCTATTCAACGAACCACAGACATCCTCCCCAACTCCTTTGCCAAATTTTGAAAATAGTTGATTCAAAATAGCACATTTTCCATATTCAAATAAAACCGGATGCGTTTGCGGCTAGTTTTAATTCGAAAGTTTCATCAAGTTGCGTAATGAAAATAACGCTTATTTTTCAAATTTTCTTAAAAAAACTCAAAAAGGAAGATAGCAATTGTTTATACAAATGTCATTATATGTAAATGGCTGACATGATGACAAACAAAATCGGAGGTAAATGATCTTGATAGCATTATTTATTCTAGTAATGCTTGCAAGAGACGATATTCAGTTTTTTGGAAACCCCATAAAAAATAAATGAACTGATTTCATTAGAAAAGAACTGGGCTGTAGATTACGCCAAGATATATCGATTGTGACCATTGAAGTTGAAATCGGATCATCCGTTGTTGAGAGAGCGTTGGACAAATGTTTGTCCACATACGATGATACACACGCACATACACACACACACACACATACGGACTGCCAGCTAAAAATAGTCTAAACAGCTTCAGGAGGTCATAAAACGTAAAGATATCAAAAAAATTCCGGTCTCGAAAATCGACCCAAAAACAATAACTTCCCATATCGGGAAGTTAATAAGTACTGTTCACTTCTTTTCTTACCTTTGTTGTAAAATATCTTTCTAGTTTAATGGGAGTAATAAAATACAAAAAAAACATAATTTTCCTTCTTATATATATTAAACAATTTAATTTAAATAGTTTTGTTTTAGATATAAATATAAATAATTTAAAGATAATATATTTCTTAGTATTTTTCTTATTCAAAATTTAAAATATATAACAAATCAGAAACTATAAATACTATGATCTATTTGCGGAAATGAGATTTATATGTATATAACAAGATTATTGAATTTTTCAATTATTAATGATAAGATTAATAAAAATAAAAATAATAGAGCAATTTATTATACCTAATATAATAATCTATATTAGTATAATTAAAAATAGATTCTTTTTTATATCATTAAATGATTGAGAAATTTACAGTTAATATGTATTAGATAATATTTGATTAAAATTGAAAAACAATTTTGAATTATTTTTATTTTGTTAAACTTTTTTTTGTTATGTATTGCATTTGATTTTGTTAAATTAATTAAATAAACGTTTTTTTAGCGTTTTAGGTTGATTTTTATTTATTTTTGATATTATGATTTTATGTATATATTAATTATGTTTTAATGTAGTTTTCTTTGAAAATAGGTAAGTTGAAAAAAAAAACAAGTTAATCAGAACTAAATTTATTTAAAGAATAATGATTTGGTTAGCTAGTTCAGAGTGAACAATTGTGAGAAAGCCATCATACACCAATTTAGTATTAAGCTTATAAATTGCTTTTGAAGTATTCGTCTTTTATTGCACAGGCAGACTTGATACAATCCTCCACATTCAGGAATCTGATATCAACCCAGAGTTGTAAACGTTTCTTAGACACTACAAATATCCTAGATATAACACTTCAGTTGGATTCGATAGCCGACGGTGGTTAATTTCCTTTACACTATCTAGAATGTAGCATCTCTACACTGAGAAAAAAATATGCAAGCGATAATCATAACTAGTGCATTATAAAAAATTGGAGTTATATTTTATTTATGATTTTTAACGTTTCATACCCGTAATTCTTAAATCAGAACTTCTAATTATAAATTATTATTGTTGGAGAAAAGATTTTTATTGAAATCGTATTTGTTCCGTTTAAAAGTTATGAATCATTCACACATAGTTATTATTTTTTAAAAATATAGTTTAATTTTGAGAGAAAAAGTGTGAAAAACCAATTATTTCGCGACAGCATGAGTATTTCAATGATTTCATTGTTTCTTAAGAATAAATTATTTCTTTTAATTATATTTTTTTTAAATAAATATTTATCGTTTATCTATACGTTTATCGAAACCATGCGCGCACACAAGGGGGGGAGGAGGGGGGGGGGGGGGGTCCAGACCCCCCTTTCTAACCGATAATCTTTCAGTATTGTTTTTTAAATTTAGACATTATTTAGTGTTAACTATAAGAAATTATAGATTAACATCTCTGAATATCGTAAGATACGATGCTAACCAGGGATCTAAGGTTACTCACTATTGATCAATTCTCTTTGAGGATTTTAAAATTGATTTGATCTAGGCAGGCACGCGCGTTTATCCATAGTGTATATGTGTACCTTCAAATCAGCAACATACAACGAATCAAGCTCATTAGTAAGATTAGAATTGCTGAGCAGCGATGAAAGTCTCACCAAGGTTTTCAACCGACTGTTCCAGATATGTGTGACAAAGAAAGTAAATTTCCCGTCGCTCTTCCTTTACAAAAACCACATTGTCTTTTATTAAGTAACGACTTAAGAAGCTCATAATATTAAATTAATGAACATTTGTTGAATTCTGTTAGCAACTTTTTTGAAATTGGCTGTATACTGGCCATTTTTTAAAGAGCATTTATTTTAAATTTTATTGCTTCTTCACATTTACCCGAATCCTAAAGATCAGCCTTCAGAACCATATATCGGAATAAACCTGCGCATACCCACGTGTATTATTTCTGAAAAATTAGAAGCAGAAATGTTTGAATTAAACATATATCTCTAAGCCCCTGCCAATCTGCAACCCAAATAAGACTAGGGTTAGATTGAAACTGTTTGGGAACTTGTAAGTTTAAATGAGTGGAAATCAAATTATGGTCTGAACCACCTAAAGGTTCTGATACTTTAAATTGTACAAACGAAAGATCATTTATCAAAAACAAATAAAGCAATTTACTGATTTGACCATGACTGTCAGGAGCTCTGGTAGGTTGTTTGGCCGTAATATCCGAGTGAAAATAAATATAAAAATAAAATAATAATATAGTAATAGGTTAAATTTTGTTTGACTAAAATGTTTTAGTATCAATAAATTTGTTTCCTTCTTGATAATGAAACCCCAACAAAAATATTTGTTTTCCAGCCAAATTGGCCCTTAGAAACAAACAAATATTATTTAATATTTGGTTCCATAACAAAAATCCCTTAACGATTTAAGTCCTAATATCTATACAGCCCAATATTATATTAAACCAGATAATCGAAAACGAAAAAAACAGAAATTGACAGAGCGAAAGCGCGAGAAAAATCACATTGTTTGCGGAACGCTTTGCTGTGATCTCGACTATTTTAGAAACTCCTAAAGAAAAACCAAAAATCCAGTCTTCAAGCGTCAGTATGAAAGATTTTTATTTCAAACCCAAAATTGTCAAAAAAATCTTAAGGGGGTTAACTACCAAAACATTATTCTCCCTATTCTAACAACATTTTCAAAGGAACTTGCACCTTCTCTTAATAAAATTTTCTACAAATCCTATAGATCTGATATTTCTCTTTCGTGCTAGAAGTTAGCCAATTCATTCTCAAAACGAAACAAAATGTGATATTTCAAATTAAAGACCGCAATACCCTTGCTCTCAGCTCTATCTAAAATATATGAGCATTATATTACTACACACCAGTAATGCCAGATCGGGTGAATTTTTTCCGTTTATGGGATATTTCATTTAAAACAGGAAAGCGGACCAAAACTTGGTAAGTGCGGGCTTTTTCACAATTAATTATAGTAGCTTTTTAAATTTTAAACTTATACCGCATTTACAGCGACATAGCAAATAAGTATAGATAGTATATTAATTTTTGGGAAAAGTAGAGGGTGTAGAAATCAAAGATTTTTATTTGCAACTAGCAGGACCCGGCGTGCTTTGCTACGCTTATAAATAAAGTTTGTGCACAGACATTTTGTTGGCGTAGTAGCAATGATTTCAAAAAGTAGTAATGAGAAATGATAGCGTAGTTTTTAATTTTTGTTTTTAAAAATATGAATGAAAAATAATCAGTACTTTAGCTCATCAGTTCGGATATATGAAAAATTGGCGATCAAATAAGTTTTCGGGTAAGCTATAAAAAAATTTAAATAACTTGTTGAATTAGTAGAGGTGTGTCAACACTCATCTCTATATAGAACATTATACAGAACAAAAATAGATTCTCAAATGTTCACAGTGCTCATGCATTGTATTTGTACCCTACACGAAACACACAAAAACTTTTCTAAAGAAGTTTTTCTGAGAAATGAAAATGAAAAATGCTGTCAAATTGCAAAATTCAAGTGAATTACAATAATTACTTTGATCTTAATCACTCACAAAATCTCTCAAAATTTTATTTTTTACACCAAATAGCGTAAAAGTTTTGTTTATTTAACATTGGTCGCATATTGCAGCTATCTCATAAGAAAAAAAACTCGAGAAAACTCGTGAAGATAACATTAAATTAACATTGTGTCATTTTTATTGCAACTTATTTATTTTAATATGGAGCGAATTTCAAAATGTCGTGTTAATTCTATTTATTTATTCGAGTCCGTCTGGTGCGTACACGAATAAATCAGAAGGTTTTCCTAACGCGCCAGCCACATATAGTTGTCCATGTCCATGTGAGAAGAACGGATTCTCCAAATCTAGTCTACATACTTACAGCAACTGTCCGTGTACTTTGTTGATGGTAATTGCAAAAGCGAGTTGCACTGGAAAGTAAACGTTTTAATCTGTTGGGATCATTGAAATATGTGGCCTGTCTGTCGTGGCAGCACTACATCTTCCTCTTCGAATTTTTTACTCAAAATTGTAGCTTCAATGACATTGTACATCTTTGTTTTCACGGAAGTTCAAAAAATTTTGTGCAATTTCAAAATATGTGACCTATTTGGAATTATAATATGTGTCACAACAACACATAAAAACCTTTTAAGACCTAGGTTCTACAACATAATGCTTTTTAAGACGTTGATGGGCGCACATTTTTTTTTATATTCTTCTTAAAGAATGGAAAAATTAATAATAAATCCTTTCACATTATAATGTACGACATAGGGCAATATTTCATGATAGGATGGAGGAAATAAAAACAATATACTTTTTTTTTTTTCAAATTTGCAGGCACAAAGCTAAAATTAGGTTCCTAATTATCCTAGTGCTAGAGGCATATACCAAGATCATATAACCTATTGTTTACCTAAAGCCAGCATATATATTATATAATAATTATATGGAAGCTCATTTATTCTAGCAAGCAAAAAGTTCATTCTTTTAAAAAATAAAAAAATTACGTCCATCAACACCTTAGAAAGCATGTTCTTATGTGTTGTTGTGACACACATTGTAATTCCTACTACCCAACACATTTTATTTTAAAAAATATTGCGACGCTGGTGCATAGGCTGACTTCACCACAGCTCTGGAAACATAGTGTTCTGGATATATAATGAGCTAATATCCATCAAATACTTTAATTAAAAGCTAACCAATAGTATGGACTTCGTAGTTCTAATAATAAAAATATTAAAGCAAGCAGTAGTATCCCAACAAACATAAATTCTGTTGTACGAGAAAAAGTAAAAAAAAAATTTATCGGAAGTGACAAACCGGAAGTTAGGATGCAGAACTGTTGTAAACCGTATTAAATGTGTATGTACCAAATTTCATCCAATTCGATTATCAGGTACATAAGTTATTGAGCTTCCAAAATAACAGGTGCTTGGAGGACCCCCTACCACTTTGTTCACTATCGCTAAAAAAAACTAATCAGTTTCTTGCCATACATATTTGCATCTTTTTGCAAAGTGTGATCAAAATTACTTAACGAACGAATGTTGTATGCATCCAACAAACATTGAAACAATAAACAGGTGTTCGGGAGGACCCCACCACTTATCCCAATATTGTCGAAAAACTAATCAATTCCTTGTCATTAAAGTCTTCATCTTTTTTCAAAGTGCCATTAAAATTGATTGATGAATGAAATCTGTATGCTCCCAACAAACTTTAAAAACAAAGTGTAAAAAGTCAGCAGTTGTATGGCAGACCCCCCGCCACTTTGATGAATGTATTTCAAAAGATGATAACTATTTTCTTACTCTAATTGGAACCTCTTCCATAAGTTTCATCATAATCACTTCATTATTGTAGGCTGTAGTGTGCATAAAGATACTGAAAAAACTCCCAACAATTAAAAACAATTTTTTTTTACCGGAAGTAAAAAACCGGAAGCTGGGATGCAGAATTTTTGTAAATCATACTAAATGCTTATGTACCAAGTTTCATCCAATTTGATTATCAGGTACAGATGTTATTGAGCTTTAAAAAAAACAGGTGTATGGTACACCCCCACCACTTTGTTCACTCTCGCTCAAAAACTAACCAGTTCCTTGCCATACATGTTTGCATACATAATTGCATCTTTCCAAACTGTCATCAAAATTGGTTCACGAACGAATGGTGTGTGCTCCCAACAAACATTGAAAAAATGATGACACAGTAAACAGGTGTTCGGAAGGCCCCGTACCACTTATCCCAATATTGTCCAAAATCTAATCAGTTCCTTGTCATTTAAATCTCCATCTTTTCCAAAGTGTCATTAGAATTGATAAATGAATGAAGTCTGTATGCTCCCAACAAACTTTAAAAACAAAGTGTGAAAAGTCAGCAATTGTATGGTAGACCCCCCGCCACTTTGATCAATGTGTCCCAAAAGATAATAATTATTTTCTCACACTAATTGGAACCCTTTTCCATAAGTTTCATCACAATCACTTCATTATTGTAGGCTGTAGTGTGCTTAAAGACACTGAAAAAACTGCCAACAATTTACAAAAAAAAATTTTTACCGGAAGTGAAAAACCGGAAGTTGGGATGCAGAACTGTTGTGAACCGTACTACATACTCATGTACCAAGTTACATCCAATTCGCTTATCAGGTACAGATGTTATAGAGCTTGGTGCTCCAGGGACCCCACACCATTTTGTTCACTATCGCTCAAAAGCTAATCAGTTCCTTGTCATACATGTTTACATCTTTTTCCAAAGTGTCATCAAAATTCATCCACGAATGAATGTTTTATGCTCCCAACAAACATAAAAACTTTGTGGAAAAAACCACCTGTTGTATGGTTGACCCCCGAACCCTATATCCAATTTGCTCTAAAAGTTGATAAAATTTTTTTTATGTTATTTAAAAGCTTTTACCAACGTTTCATGAAAATCGATCGGTAATTGTAGGCTACAGTAGGGATAAACACCTGAAAAAAAAACATTTTAACCGGAAGTGATAAACACGAAGTTGGTATGCAGAAATATTGGAAACAGTACTAAAACCTTATATACTAAGTTTCATTAAGATCATAGTCCGGGATCAGAAGTTATTCAAGATTTAAACTTAGAGGTGTTTGGAAGACCCCCCGCCATTTTGTCCAAATTTAAAACGAATACAGATCTTCTATTTTCAAGTGAACCTGTATCATTTACCAAAGTTTCATCAAGATCCTATGCAGAAAACTCACTATTGCAAACGTGTTGCCAGCTAAGGGCCACATTTTTAATTAGTTTGTTTATAATACTTGCTATCCATGTTTGATTATACATAAGCTATGCTTCTTTGTATAGTATTTGTGCGAATTACATTTCGTAATTTTGAGCTTTTAATCGATGTTATCAACTATCTTTCTTAGTTGAAGAAACATGCATTACATATACAAAATTGCAAACCAATAACCTATTTAGTTTATTACCAATAACAATAACACATTGTATAGACGATAAAATTTGTAACATCATTATGTGTTTAATTCAAATACATAGAGTTTTGATATACCAATGTAATTGTTTCAGATTATACTTTCATTTTTCAATTTCATTAAATTATGTTCAACAAAAAAATTGATCAAAGGAATCTAACCGTATAAAACGATATTTAAAGAAAAATCAAATTAAATTATTATCAACATTTAGGCAGAACCCTTTAAGATAATTGTAATGGCCCTCCCTGGGGTTCCATTCAAAAAAAAATGGCCTGTTACCTATGCGCAAGTGTACACAACAACTTCCCAAAGTTTCATGATGATCGGATGAATGGTTTATTAATGCATTAACGACAAACATACATACTTTCAATTTTATATATATAGATGGTGTTCATAGCGTGAAGTATTAAATTATAAAAAATTGGATTTTTAGTAAGGCTAGATATCAAATTAGCTGCAAGCTTTTAAAATAAAAAGTGTTTACAGCACAGATTTAAATTACATCTACTAATTTGCTATGCCGCTGTGAATGCGGTATAATTCAAAATGATCGCAACAACTATTTTTTTACTATGCTTTCAGAAAGATGTTGATTACCCAATAATTTTGTTTAAATGATTCTGCCATTCATCGCCTTTATAGTATACAGTAAAATCGATGAAATTTCACCCTTCTGATGTTGATGTTCTGATATTTCTTACGAAAATAGAAACAAAAGTTTCGAAAATTCCACAAACAATAACATATATCTGAGTTTCAGGAATATTTTCACACTACGAGACGAAAAATAAAATCACCTACAATAAGGAACTACAAGATCCTTTCTATGCATCGATGCATTTTGAACATATTAAAAAATATTGTTATAGTGGTGGATTTTGAAGTTTTTTCCATATAAACAATTGGATTTATATATATGTATATTTTTTTTAATTGTAAGCTTGATGGGAAGTTTTTCCTTAAAGAAACGGTAAAATCGGTAAGTTTTGATACGGCAACGGGAAAGTTATTTTTTAAAGTCTAGCATCACTGATGCACACATATAAACATTTTTGGAAGACAAATCTGACAGCCAATACGTTTTTGAAACAAAAGATATCAACAACCGATCGAAACACACCGATTTACATCGTATAAATGCTTAGTCCGAATCAACAGTTCCGGGTTGTACAATCCACAAAGGTTTAAAAATCGTTCATCAACACCTCAACAGGCATGTTGTTGTGTGACCTACGTGTTAAAAGGTATCTATGTGTGTTGTTGTAATTTCTAAACAGCGCTTTTTATTAAAAAAAAATTTGTTGGACCCTCCCTAAAACTTTTTCCCCCTGATCGAAACAATTAAACTTAGGAATGATAACTAAAACAATGATTTTTCTTCAATTAAAATCTGTTTAAAAAACATAACCTAACAAATTTAAATGGAATATTACCAAACGGTTTAATTTGTTTTACCCTGTTATAATTTATACTTTTTATATTCATTTTTCTTATAACTTGGTAATTTACACAAAAATATATTTATATGAATTGTATTGTAACTAAACATCATAAAATACCAAGAAATTTGGAACATTTCAAAATACTAAGAAATTTGTAAATTTATTCTGCCCTAGTTATAAATTGTAACATCATTTTTGTAATTCATACCGTTTAGCTTTTTTCTATTTCATATTTTGGTATAATAATATATAACAGAAAAATTAAAATGAATTATATTTAAGCAAGATAAATTATTCTTTGCTTTAGTTAAATATTTCCTTTATTTTATAATGGTTAGTTTTTATTCATAACTTTACTATAAGTGTCAGCCATTGATTTCACATTGATTGGAAACAATCAATAATGACTATACAATCGTGACTTAGGATGTTAATTAGAATAGAAATGTTCCCCATTCTATGAATTCACACAAAGTATTGTCTAGAAATTTAATGCAAAAAATCCCATATAATGTAAAAGCATTTCCATAATATGGAGTCTAATGACAGTGGAAAAATTCAACTTAAGTAAAATAAATAAGTGATGAAGAAGTTTCAACTTTGAAATTGTCATCGCCTCAACGGCGTAATCGATAGCGTGTCTGCCCAAAGATTCGAGCCGGGCACTGACGAGGGTAGGTTCGAATCCGATCCGAAACACGTAAAATGTGAATTGTAGTTTTTTTTTGAGAAACTTCAAAACCATACCTTTGAATTGAAAATATTCCAATTACTTCTTTACTTACTTGAGTTTAATTGATCTCAAAAATCCAAAATAAATTTAATATTCCCTTAATGTAGTCTAATGTTAGAACATATAGAACTACAAATTGACCAAGTGTCAGCCATTGATTTCACATTGATTGGAAACAATCAATAATGACTATACAATCGTGACTTAGGATGTTAATTAGAATAGAAATGTTCCCCATTCTATGAATTCACACAAAGTATTGTCTAGAAATTTAATGCAAAAAAATCCCATATAATGTAAAAGCATTTCCATAATATGGAGTCTAATGACAGTGGAAAAATTCAACTTAAGTAAAATAAATAAGTGATGAAGAAGTTTCAACTTTGAAATTGTCATCGCCTCAACGGCGTAATCGATAGCGTGTCTGCCCAAAGATTCGAGCCGGGCACTGACGAGGGTAGGTTCGAATCCGATCCGAAACACGTAAAATGTGAATTGTAGTTTTTTTCTGAGAAACTTCAAAACCATACCTTTGAATTGAAAATATTCCAATTACTTCTTTACTTACTTGAGTTTAATTGATCTCAAAAATCCAAAATAAATTTAATATTCCCTTAATGTAGTCTAATGTTAGTACATATAGAACTACAAATTGACCAAGTGTCAGCCATTGATTTCACATTGATTGGAAACAATCAATAATGACTATACAATCGTGACTTAGGATGTTAATTAGAATAGAAATGTTCCCCATTCTATGAATTCACACAAAGTATTGTCTAGAAATTTAATGCAAAAAATCCCATATAATGTAAAAGCATTTCCATAATATGGAGTCTAATGACAGTGGAAAAATTCAACTTAAGTAAAATAAATAAGTGATGAAGAAGTTTCAACTTTGAAATTGTCATCGCCTCAACGGCGTAATCGATAGCGTGTCTGCCCAAAGATTCGAGCCGGGCACTGACGAGGGTAGGTTCGAATCCGATCCGAAACACGTAAAATGTGAATTGTAGTTTTTTTTTCTGAGAAACTTCAAAACCATACCTTTGAATTGAAAATATTCCAATTACTTCTTTACTTACTTGAGTTTAATTGATCTCAAAAATCCAAAATAAATTTACTATATAGTTTATACTTTTAAAACATATAAATATTCCTTCTCGTCATAAACTTCGTAAAATTAAAACTACGATTATGTACGAATATTATAAAGTCTAGTTTATTTGTCATTAATGTATAAGAATTACAATATAAAAGAAGTGTTATGTCTCAAAAACTAAAAAAAAAAGTGAAGTGATTGATAGTGTGTTTGATTTGATAATTTAGTTGATTGTGAAATGGATGAACAGTGGAATTTCTATACACGAAATTGGAAATCTAACCAACTCATTGTGAGTGAAGTGCCGCAACCGTCTTATGTTGCATATAATGAACAGTTTTATCAAATTTTAGATAATTGGGGGTTTGGCTTAAAGCCGAAATTTTCTAGTATGTAAATGTATTAGTATTTTAACACGTTTTTTGGACATACATACCTTTAAGGAATAAATGTAACAGATATTTCCGTTGATATTGAAACATTAAATTTGATAAGTGATCGAGACATCGAAGAACTATTTCCTATCACTGAACTACAGTCGAGAGTTAGATTTAGAGAAAACTTACAAAACTGACGGAAAGTAAATGTGTGTGTATTAAATAAAAAAGATAAATAAATTGTTTACCCTATCAATAAATAAAGGTTTTTATTTTATTGATAGGGTTATTTGGAACATTTAACTAAAACTGAAACAGGCAGTTTATCTACCACTTCATGCCCACAATCTCCTTCAAACTTTGTAAGAATATGTAGAGGTTATGTGTTTCTTAATTATTTAATTTGTATTATATTATTTGAAAGGTAAGTAAGTACCTTAAAGAGTTTTGGAAACTTTAAAAGGTAGTTGAATTGTCGAATCTTATAAAAATTCTACACAACCTGCATTGACTACACTTATAAGAGAGCTTTCAGTGGATCAACTTATTGAAGAATTTGTTAATAATAACAAATGTATGATTGCAGAAAATTAGCAATGATATTTGCGAACTATTTCCAGGAGTAAAAAAAGTATAATTTATTAAAAAACAAAGATTATTAAAACTGCTTTACTTATATAATAAATTTTATTTCCTTAGGAATACTATTTCATTGGTGGAAGGAACCAGCATGGTCGTTTAGTCAATCGGTATAAAATTAAAAAAACAAAAAAGAATTTGGAGAAAGAAGGCTTTTTTAACTGCGTAAAAAGAAGAAAATCTGAAAGCCAATCTCCAAGCGGTAGACGTGAGTATAAAACTTAGATCATAATACATCAGGGTACTTACATCTGATAATTTTTTTATTTTAGCAGCTGCAAGCAAATTTATAACTTAGAGGAAAAAAATTGGCTGACCCATAACGATTCACCTTGGGATTTAATTGAAAAAAATTGGGAGATAACATCGGCCAGTCGTATAGTGGAACTAAATTCTTCAGAAAATTCAGTTAATATTAGTCGTTAGCTAGATGAATGGCCCCTTTATAAGACTGCTGTGGGGAAAAAATTGGTGATTTTATCATTCTTACTTTTCCTCCTTTACATAATAAATATCAGTTTATTTCAAAAATATTAATTACATATACTGCTTGACTTTGAGTTTTTATATCCAGGAAAACAAAACTTGCTGTTTGAGAAATTTCCCCCAGTTTCAAGCGAAAATATTGACAATTTTGAAGTCAAAAATTAAAGATAAAACTATTCAAAAAACGTTTGAAAAGCTGCCTTTAGATAACGGTAATACATCAAAAGAAGATTAATGTTATTTTATTTTAAATATTTTACTATTTTTACAGATTTAAAGCAAGTGCAAATATCAAAACTTCTTCACCATGTTTTAAAACCTACTGCTAGATTGAAATCTAAGACAACCCAAAAAATTTGGAAGGTATCAATAATTGATTCAATCACTTCATTTTATGCCGAGATTGAAAATTGGGATTCAATTGATACAGAAATTGAAAGCATACAAAATAAATATTTCGAATTTTCATTAACTATTCAATCAATAATTCTCACATGTGATGATGTGCCAACGGAGAATTTAAATATGCAGTAAAATTAGATAATATTTTTTACAAATGCGATTCTTTTTTAGAAAGTTTGGATATTTGTTTTAAACTTTTCTATATATTTAATTTGAAATATCCCTGCCAGTCTAAAAAGCTCTGGGAATTTATACAACATTATTTTTATGATATTGGTACATCAGTTGATTGCGACATTATAGATTTAATAGCGGAACTCGATAATTAGTAAGTCATTTTTTTAACACACAAAATGATATTTTGTTCCGAATGTTATAAGCGGTTCCTAGATATAGATTCGTTGATAACGCATATTTAATATCTTCACTCTAGTCTTATTCGAAAAAATCATTTAACAGTTGTAAAAAGTTGTTGGTCAGTATCCTCATATATGCTTTGTTTAAACGCTATGTGAAATTTTTCAAAATAAATTCATTTGCTCAAGAATCAAGTAAAAAGCATTAATAGTCACATCTAAAAAGCGTTTGTGGTATATTTTTTTTTTGGTGAGGGAGGTGTGTTGTAGTTGCAAATTGTATGCAAACGAGTGATACAAATGCGGTAAAACAGTGAATTAAATACTAGTATTAGAACAGATTCTTTTGTATTATGCTTAGTTATTTTTATTTTCAAATTTTAGTGTAGTAAATATTGTTTTGTGGTTTAACTAATTTTACATACAATTCTGTTGGTAGACAAATCTGTTTGGATAAGAAACGAACCTGTTCTATGCGACTTTTGCGCAACTTGGAATTTTGTTTATATTTGGTTAACATTTATTGTTCCTATATAACTATTTTTATGAGAATCAAACCATTGAGATGAAAAATGAGATATGGATTAGTTAAAAAAATAACCAGTTCCCAAAACTGCTGGATAAAGTAAACTGAGATATCAAACCTATTTTATCATATATTTTGTTGCTGTAAAGTTAATTTGAATTAGAAATTTCAGAACTATTAGCTTTTTCACTAAAAGAGAAAGAAAAAAATATCGTGGAAAACAATGTGTTTGCAATTCGGTCCTGTGCTGCAATTAAATTATTCAAACAATAATGTTTTATTTTATTCTCTTGAAGTGTAAACTAATATTATTTGCAGAAAACCTGTAAGTGAAAAGGTTACATCCCAGTTTGCATTGATCTAAAAAATTTCCGTCCTTTAATTATTTGAAGAGTTATTTAAAGACCGCAAGTTGAATGTTTTATGGAATAAGTCTTCAACAGGTTGGAAAATTAAAAATCTAAATTTAAAAACTCACAACTGTACTCGGTGGTCTAATAAGATCAAATGTCTCCAAACAGTCGATTGTAGATGGCTTCTCATTGAGAACAATAATGTGATAAAAAACTATATGTAAAACGCAATTTTCTAAATAATTTGTATCAAGTCAGCTCTAAATAAAAAAATAAATATTGGAATTTAAACTAGTAGGGTAGTGTGTGACCATAGCGGCCACGCCAAGAACTTCCCGTTAAGTTAAATAGGAAACATAAAGATATTTTCTTAAAACTTTAATAAATTAAAATTCTCTTCGCAGTTAATCGTCATTTTATCTTTTGGTTACACTGGAAAGAAGATTTTCATTGCACCATATATTTAAAACTAGCGGTGAAGTATACGTTAAGTCTACTTTGTCAACGTTGCTAAAATTTTTTCGATTTTTCTCAAACAATATCACCATTTTTTTACATAATTTAAATAAAAATGTTATTTATATAAAATTCGCTAATAAATACAGAAATATGATTGTTGTTTAAGGATGAAAAATGTTTATCATTTAATAAATGTTTTTAATTTTTGATTGGTTCAACAGTTTATTTACAAAATCCAATCGAAAACCAATCGTTCACCAAATATCAACCATCGATGAATGCCTTTGGAGATTTTAGATTATTACTTCAAAAAAGTTTTCTTCATTTGCTTTTATGAATTCACTAAAAATAAAAATGAGATATGGATTAGTTAAAACAAATAACCAGTCCCCAAAACTGCTGGATAATGTAAACTGAGATACCAAACCTATTTTATCATATATTTTGTTGCTGTAAAGTTAAACAATATTCTATGTTTTATAGAGCATAAACCAAAATAAATAAATAGAAAACATAAAGATATTTTCTTAAAACTTTAATAAATTGAAAATCTCTTTCTGAGTCAATTTTAATTTTTGGTCTCTTTCTAAGACTTGTAATTAATCGTCATTACATCTTTTGGTTACACTGGAAAGAAGATTTTCATTGCACTGTATATTTAAAAAAAAAATAAAGCATCAGGCAGCTAAAAAAAATATTAAAACAAACGAAATGTTAAAAGTTAAAAAATCAGCATTTGTTTGATAGATACCGACCACTCTGTACAAGATACCTGACTTGCTAATTAATTTTTCTCATGTTAACTGAAACGTTTCAACGTTATCAAAAATTCACACTTCATAACTGTAGGCTGTTGTTGTAATATCATTAAAAGAAAGATCAAAAATAAGATACTCCACCGAAAGTGATAAACCGGAAGTGATTTTATAAACATTACAAAAACTTTATGCACTATGTTTCACCCAAATTATATCTCAGATATAAGTGTTATTGAAGTTTCAAATGAACAGATGACCAAGTGATCCACTCACTAACCTCTGAACTTTTTATCAAATTTTGAAAAGAACTTAGATCTTTGATATTCAAGTAAGTCCGTATGCGTCTGCAGCTCATTTACATACCAAAGTTTCATCTAAAGATATCATACGTTTGCGTAACGAAAACAACACGTATTTTATTCACATTTCTTAAAATACTCAAAAAGTAAGATCGCAATTGTTTTTTATAAACTGCATTATAAATGGCTGACATGATGACAAGCAATATAGAAGCTTCATGACCTTGATAACATTATTTATTCTCATGATATTTGCAAGAGATGATTTTCAGTTTTTTGGAAACCACTAAAAAACAAATCATTTATTTTCGCTAGAAAAGGACTGGGCTCTAAGTTACGCTGAGATACATCGATTGCAACCATTTTCGTTAAAATCAACCCATCCGTTGTTGAGAAAGCGTTGGGCAAAATTTGTCTACATACAGCGATACATACATACATACACACATACACACCCACACATTCAGACTACCAGCTATAAATAGTCTAAACAGCTTCAGGAGGTCATGAAACGTTAAGATATCATAAAAATTCCGATTTCGAAAATCGACCCAAAAACTATAACTTCCCATATCGGGAAGTTAATAAATTGAAAACGAATGTTTATTTCACAACTCACGGATTAAGAATTTATAAAATCCCCATATTCACTCTTTTCTAACCTTCTTTATGCTTAACATATAAGACTCTGGAAATTTCAATTGTCAAAATTATTGTATGCAAATTATAAATCAATATAAAATATATGCGTACATATATGTGTGTTATTGTAGTTTTAATTTATATTAATTTTGTTTCTTTAAATAAACTTAACAAAATCTTAAATTAAGACAGTTTTTATTCTCCCATTTTAATTTTATTTTATTTGAAGATATTATTAAATTTTTAAATTTTTATTTTAAGTTATAAAGATTTCTATTCAGGCACAACAAAATTTTATATTTAAAAAAATCAAATTGCTTAAAAAAATAATTAAAACATTATATTAGATGCTGTAAAAGCTAAGACAAAACGCCGGTACTAGCTAAATTGAACTTGTTTGCAAATAATATTGTAAATTTGTAATGTAGAGAAAAATCAAAGACAAAATTTATGTTTATATATATATATATATATATATATATATATATATATATATATATATATATATATATATATATATATATATATATATATATATATATATATATATATATATATATATACATACATACATATATATAATATACATATTTGTGTATAGTTGTTTACAATACATATTTACAAATATATGTGTATACTCATTTATAAGGATAATACGAAATAAAAGATTACATATGGAATGCGTTATATATTCAAAAAAATGTTCATTTAATATTAAAAATATTATGTTGGTTGAAAATATGCTATACTTAAAAATAATTAAAATTGAATTATTTGTAGTTTATATTTATATTAATGAATTTGAAAAGATTGTCCATTTGTTCATTATATATTTTCGAACTATATCAATTTAATATTTGTTTACAATTAAATGGTTTTGATCATAAATAGTAGTTATATAATAATATCGTTTTGATTTTTTAAAAAATTATATACTCAAAAGAAAATTATTAAAATTTTTAATAATAAAAAACAGTAGTTTTTTGTTCGATAATAGTTAAAATGGTTATTATTACTATTAACATCAATATTAATGTAATAAATAAACAATCACTATCCAGATTTAGTTTAAATTACTTTTGTCAAAATACTTTTATCACTGCTAGTCAATTATCTTAAGAGTTGCATTTCTTTACAATTGCAAAAAATATTTTTTAAAAGATAATAATTAAAATAATATTAAATACCTAATACCGATTTTGTTTTTATTATATTCAATATGTTCGAATTGATATTCGGCGAAGGACTTAACAAATAATTAGTCCTACCTATGGCTGATACATATACACAAAATAATTTAATATAAGAACAATATGTCTAGGTGTTTCATTAATATTGTGACAAACAATAAGTTTTTGAATCTAAAACTGGACATTTGCAATGTAAAAAAAATATCAATAACTTGTACAAAAATAGAACAAGAGCATCTTTAAAAATCAAATCAAACTATATTAAATTTCACTTTGTCAAAAGCCATTAACTCATTAAATAAATCCACGTATCATTCAATCATTAAACTAAAACACAAATTTGCAGAATTAAAAATTATTTAAATTTAATGAGAATTTTTTTAAAATTATTTTTATATTATTTGTTTATAAACAAAAAAGGAAATTAGTTAAATTAACTATTAAATTTTATTATATGCGAAAATTACAACAATTAAAAATTTTTTATTTACTTTTTTTTTTAAATTTTATTTAAATACATATTTTTATAATATTTATTATTGGTTGGTGTCTTTAATAATTAAAATATGAAAGTCAAATAATCTTTTAGAGTTTTTTTTCCATTTTTATTTTACTTTTATTAATTTTTCTTTTAATGAAATTTTATTTGTTCATAAGAGATTTCCCTAATAAGAGATTTAAATTTTTTTTTATTTTGTATTAGTTTTTAAATTTATTTGTCTTAATTATATTAATAATTTATAGAGAATTTTTTTTCAGAAACAAAAATTGTATAGAATTATATTTTTTATTAATTTTATTTTAAACTTTTTTTTGTTTTTCAGATATGTTTTTGTTATTTTTTTTCATACAATTTAATAATTAATGAAAATTTAAATTAATAAGTATAAATGTTTTTTTTTTTGATTTTTTGTTTTTATAATTTTGGCACAAAATTAAAATTTCTACATGCACAATGATGATAGAAAAATAGAACTGAAATAAAAAAGTTAACGACAGGACGGATCCTTATTTTTATAAAACGTTTTTAAGGAATAGTTTGAACAATTTAGATTACCGATTAACATCATTGTTAAATTAAGAAATCGAATATAAAAAATTACTGAAAAAGTATTTGATGGAAGTTAACAACAGCCTCGTAAATAAAGTAAATATACATACTTGAAAAGTAAAAGAAACATTTAAATTTTTACAGAAAATATGCAAATTGTAAAACGGGTGAGTAAAAATGGCAGTCAAATAGATTATGAGTCGATTAATGAATTTATTAATTAATAAATGAGTATTCTAATTGCTCTGATGGAGTTTGGCATTTTACGAGAAATATTTGGAGATTTACATAAGGAAAATTATTATTGGTTGACTATGTTTAATTGAGTTTTATAGGTTTATCAAATTTTGGAATCTTTTCATCATAGCTTTTTCTTCTTCAAAATCTCAACTAAAATACTTCTAAAACTGTGCAAAATTAATGGAAAATAAAACTTGAATAAGTTTATTTAGCTGCAAAATGAATAAATGCAGAAGCAACTGACTGTTACTTTTAAAATAATAAAAATTGAGTACAACCAAGGTTGTTTTAATTTTTTTTTTCTATATTAAAATTCAAATCAATTTAGGAACAAAATTGCTGTATTTCAAATGTCCTAAAACTTTATTCAGCTAAACCTTTATAAAATTGTTTATGCAAATTGATTGACTGTTTAAGTTATTTTGTAATAGTTAAAACAGGGTTACCATGCAAATACGAACTGTGCAAATTTCACTTTTACAACGATGGCAACAAATTTTTTTTGCATGAGTTGAACATGTTCAAATCCGCTCCCTCATTTGCGGAAGAGGATTGTATCTATTACTCCCTAGGGAATAAAAAATAAATCATGACAACAATGAAAATTTTCATGGAAACATAATTATTTACGATAAATTAAAATAAATATTATAATAACCGCCTACTACGATGGAAATTAAAATTTAGAATTTTCGTTTTCTTCAAATGATTCGATTTTAATTTCAAATATCATAATTATATTTTGGGCGTACAAAATATAGTATAAACACCTCGGCAAAGAGCATATCATCGGTATTTTAATCTTCGGTAACTGTGATGATAGTTTGGTAAAAAGTAATAACTACCCGATAGTCAAAGTTAATTGAAAAACTGGATGGTTGTGAATGCTTTCCTAAAAAATTTTGTTCGATATGTGATTAAAACTCACGTCTTTCGAGTTCGAGTCCAGCTTGGTAGCCACTGACCACTTAACGCACTTTGTATAATCTTATAAAATATATATATCCGTAATTTCATTGTACTTTAAACATTACATTTTACTATAGCGACAAAAATTTTAAAAATCTTATTAACATATTTAGATTTATTGCATGGTAGCCCTGTAATATTATATCTGATTTTAGTTCTATATTTTACCCTTTTTCGTATTGACCGAGTATGTGCTACGATGAACTTTTTCTTGGGGCTCTAAAAATAAAATCGTAACAGTGTAATGATGTGTAATTTTGTATTGATTAATAGAAATAACAGGTAAAATATAGATTTTAAGTTTAAGTAAATTTGAATGAGAGATTTGTTTAGGTTATTGTTATTTTTGGCTGATTTGTTTCGATTTTGTACGACAAATGATTCATTTCCTTGAAAAATATGAACTTAGCATAAATATGAATAAAGTTTGAAGATCAATAAAGATTAAAAACTAAGGTGATAATAAAACTAAAGTTTTAGGAAATATCGTAGATAATAGAGATTTTAATTATTAAACTTGAGTCATTTGATCGTTTAAAGAAAATGGAAAACACATTAAACGAGTAGATTATTTATTTTTCCCAAAAAAGAGATACGATGTAAAGAACAAATAATTTTTTTGTAATAGTTGGCTGAATACCTAAAACGTCAGCTTTAGTCTAAATTTATTATAATTATTATATTTAGAAAACTGATCTCTGCTTAAAGTAATGTATGATTGATGAGTTGATAGAAAAGACATCGAATGAACAATGTTTCGTAAAGAATTATCAACGGTAAAAAAATTTCTCATAGTTTCCAATAACATATTTTTAATTATAATTAAAACGAGAACGTCTGATAATATCAAGAGCTGGAATAAAAGTAATTTAGTTCTACTAATATTACAAAAAACTGAGTACAAGTTTGCTCAAGAAACACAAATTCCTCTATGCGTTTATGTGTTACATTCCACATAAATTAAAAAACTATCACTCAATAAATCACTCATAATTTCTTTTATAATTTATATGGTTTGAGATTTCTTTAAAATATTTGTATACTGTTTATAAACTGGTGGCTTCAAATATTTTAATTTAACCTGAAAACAAAAAAAAATACGTTTTGTAGTTTATATAAATATTTAACATAATAAAATAAAATATTGCCAATTTTGAACATAGTATTAAACTCAATAACTTTCTATGCTATAAATATCAAATATTAAATTAAGAAATCAAGAATTATTTAATTTCGTTATTTAAATATGCTGAATAAATTCAGGATTTAAATATGAAAAACCGTTAAATTCAGTTTGATCTAAATTCATCATAAATAATTTATCCGTTGGTGTTAAATCTGTTTTCTCTGATGTAAACTGACGATCAAAGTTGGACACGTCTTTACGATGTTTCTAAAAAGAAGGAAAATAAATGTAATTACAATTTTATCGTTAAAACCTAAGCAAATGTATTTTAATTACAATTTTAGGTTTGAAGGGTGGTTGAACTTCACGATTTTCAATTTTTTCCCAATCAATACGACGAAAGAATAAATGAGCACGTACATCTTCTTCTCCGCGCATTCCACAACCAAGACGCTTTATTGGATTTTTTGTTAAAAACTGGAATGATAATTTTTATAATATTATTTTGAGTTTTAAAAAAAAAACGTATAATGCAAAAAATGAAACTCACCCCTTTGCAAACATCTTTTGCTTCTTTACTTAAATTTTTGGGGTATGAAACATTATGATCTGTTATTGCAGCAAATAATTCTTCCTCATCCTCTCCATCAAACGGTGGTTGGCCAACTAACATTTCGTATAGTAAAACTCCATATGCCCACCAATCAACCGATTTTCCGTATGGTTGGTATAATATAATCTGAAAATTAAATTTTATTTTATATGCTTTTTGTTTTTATATTAAGGATTTCTTCGTACTTCTGGCGCAATATAATCGGGTGTCCCACAAAACGTTTTCGTAGTTTTATCGTTAATTATGCCTTCTTTGCACATACCAAAATCAGCTATTTTTATATGCCCGTCAGCATCGAGGAGGACATTATCCAATTTCAAGTCACGATACACTATACCACGTGAGTGTAAGAAAAATAAACCAATTGCAATCTCAGCTGCATAAAATCTATAATTTGAAAATAAACATACAATAAAAGCTTTTATTTAATATATTTAGATCGCAATTAAATAATTAAAAATAATATTTTGTCATTTCTTAAAGATACTATGGTTGGAGTAATAAATTAGTTTAAATAAATAAATTAGATAAATAAATTAATTAGATTAATAATTTAAATATATTAATTAATAAATTAGATTCGTTTTGCATTGTTTACACATTCCAACCATACAATACAGATTGTTATAATTTAAACAATACTGTTACGATTCTAAATAATACAATCGCAATGAAATAAAAATCAAAATTGTATTCAACCTCAATTTCCCCAATACAATATTTCAACACCGAATTAGTTAGTTTTTAATTAAACTGCGATAGTGTAAAGAGTTTAAGTGGAATGTGGTTATGTTAAAATGAAAATTAATTTTAAACAAAACGCTGTATCGTAAACATAAAATCGTGTAAAATAAAACAGTTTTATTTTAATTGTGAATAATGTTTTAAGCATTATTTGGTGTTTTTGTTTACTAATCAGCAATCGAACAAAGGAAGTGATTTGAGCATTCCTTTTATCAAATTGTGAGTTAGAACAATTCGAACGATGGATGAAAAACGTAACAATACATTATATTTCGAGCAAATTACATTGAATAGAGCTAACAAAACATTAGGGTTAAGGTTAAGCGTAACTCACCCGATGATATTATTTTAAGTTAATTTTGCTTATCTTTACTCATGTGGTGTATAGCTAAATTTTATTTGTTTCTTATCCATAATAAACACGTGTTTTATTTGTATTTCCTTTAAGCAATAAGCATGTGTTTAATATGTAGGACAAACGGGTTACATTTGAACATTTAAATGAGAATCAATGAACATTTAAGCCAAAGTAGCCAATACATTTTGGTTTCCGTTAACCGTTTGTCATTTAAGTCTAAATTAATAAAACGATGCTGTCCAAAGCTTAGAATTACACGTGTTCCATTATTTTAATTAAATTTCATTATTTTAATCACATGTTCCCATATTACCTTCAAAAGGAAAAGTGCATAAGTAAATTAATCCTGCTGGAGAAACGTGTAATAAATCCAAACGAGAAACAATGTGCCAAGTGGAGTAATCGAAATTCGGTTAACTTTAATCTCACTAAAACACAACCGATGACTGTCTCCAAACCGAAGTGCTCCATCGATATGTCAATTAATATGTATGAAAAACAGGTGAACGTATATGCATTCAGTTATTTGTCACAATTTTAAGCAACTTACTCTAAATGCCAATGGCAAATTATGTATCTAGAAATTTAGGACTCATCAATAGATGTAAGAAATACTTCTATTAATATCAATTTCTTCACTTTATATTACAAGCGGTATTGCTGTCTAATTTGTGGCACTGTTTCTGTTCCTGTTTGGGTCAGTTTAATAATATACACATCTAGCATTTTATGCTTACAAAATGCAAAAGAAACTGCATATAAATTAAATGATTTATTGCGCAGAAATTTTTAATATAGTGTTCAATTCATGGTGTATGATCCACTAATAAATTTTTTCCATAGTTATTACATTTGAATTGCATACCTAATACATGATGTCCATGTAATTCTCTTAATTTAAAAACAATGACCTCTGCTGGTTATTTTCATTAACAAAATTATATAATTTACTTAAAATTACATAGAAAACATAATATACATAACTAATAATCCCCAATGAATTTTTTCCCTTTATAATTTTGTTTGAAAAATTCAAGAAACATAAAAGTGAAACTACCGTCATCTAACACGCAATTTAGTATTTTAAAATGAAAATAAAACGAAATGGAAATGAAATGAAAAGCTCTAGACAATAATTTTAAAATTTAATATAAAGAAACCTTTTAAAATGGATTGTGTATACTTACACCGCAACCGGTTCTTTAAATTTACCACATTGTTGTATTTGAAACATGAGATCACCACCATTTACGAATTCCATAACAAAATATAAACGATCCTAGAATAACAATTTTTGAACCATTAAATTGATTTTCAAGATTGAGGATTTTAGCTTCTAGTATCTCACCATGGTCTGAAAACATGAATGAAGCTGAACTAAAAATGGTGGTTTGTTTGACAAAGCAAGCACTCGTTTTTCAACCATTGTGCATTCTACATCATCATCTTGTATTATTATATCTTTTTTTAATATTTTTATTGCATACAATTCATCCGTTCCTTTTCGTTCAGCTAACATTACCTTACCAAATGATCCTTTTCCAAGTACCATTAAGAAATTAAAATCAGTGGCACGAATGACATCACGTTTATTCATATTATGTGGAATTTCACGATCAGTTGCTGATATTGGAATTTTTTTGGAAATTGACGTTTTCTGGGAAAATGAATACTCAATTAGTTAGTAATATTTGTTCACACATTTTTTTGATTTGGTTTATTAAAACTTACACGCATTTGACTTTTAATTTGTGCCAGATCAGCACCTTCTTCTGGTACTGGAACATTATAAAACTCACCTTCTTCTTGTGTTAGTAATTTAAACCAACCATCTGCTGGGTTCTGTAAAGGAAAATAAAAATAGCGTTTCTGGGTTTTAAAATTATTTATAACTTTCATTGTTTTAGGAAGTTTAAATTTTGTTTTCCCTGTGAAGATTTATGCCGCGTTATTTAAATTCGAATTTCGTTTTAAAAATAATTTATTGAACTAAAACTTCGCTAGTGAAAAAACCCAACGGGAAGCCTTCTGGAATTGAGACGTAGCCAGGAAAAACATTAATCTCAGGCAAACATTTTAACCAACCCATTTACAACAACCATCTAATAAATAATTCCCATATAGAGAGCTACAAATTGCAGTCTACAATAAAATAACTATCGCCATTGATACCAAAATTCAAGTATTGCTAAAATATTAGTTAAATAGAACGAAAGAAAGCTCTAGAATGTTATAATCGGAAAACGGAAGCGCAAAACTTTTGCATAAAGAACGAATACAAACTGAAGAATCGATAATATCGACTTGGGGGGTTACATTAAAAAAACTAAGTATATATATAACAATTTTAAAAAGATACAACTTAAACAATTTTTGTAAGTTTACCAAAAATATTGTAAATTGCAAAAAAGATATTTGAAAAAACCAAAAATTTATATGATTCACAAATATTTTTGGGCTTGTAAGAAAAAAACTGCACAGTTGTAGTTATTGTTGTTAATTTTAGATAAAATTTTGTAAAAGTTTCCTTTATGAATGTAATTTGAATCCTGACACGAAACACAAAAAATTTTTTCTGAAGGAATTTTAGAGAAAATGAAAAGTTATTCCGAATTGCAAAATTCAAGTGATTTCCAATATGTACTTAAACTTAATTGTTCACAAAAAACCCATCCAAATTAAAAATTCCCCTAAAAATTGTCTATATTTCCTAACCAAAAATATAGCAATAAATTGACTTTACGTCAGATATTAAGTTTCGCATTGATTGGCAACAATCAATAATGACTTTACACTCGTGACTTGGGATGTTGATTAGAATGTTGACTTAGATGTTGACGAAATATTCTCTCATCCTATAAATTCATACATCGTAATATCTAGAAACTTAATACAAAAAAATCCCAAAGAAATGCAATTTTCAATATGTAGTCATAGATGAAAAATTCAACTTAAGTAAATATGAAAAATGATGAAGTTTCAATTTAGAAATTACCTGAACATCAAATTAAAATATGGTTCGTCATCGCCCGCTGTGGCTAAGTTGTGTAAGACACACGGGATTTGAACATGTGTCTCTGATGAATGTAGTTCGAATCCCGACACGAAACACAAAAAATTTTTTCTAAAGCAATTTTAGAGAAAATGAAAAGTTATTTCGAATTGCAAAATTCAAGTGGTTTTCCAATATGTACTTAAGCTTAATTGTTCACAAAAAACCCATCCAAATTAAAGTTTCCTTTATGTTTTTGAGTGTATGAAATGCAAAACATAAATAAATACAGCTGAATCAGCACTGATGAAACAGGAGTAGTTCTCTTCAGGTCCTATTTGTTTTGACTGTTGGCTGAATACCAATCAAAAATAAAAAACATTGGCACTATTGGTGCAACTTTGGTGTTGGTCCAAATTTCACACTCAGTTTTCTCGAATGATATAAGTTCTATAGACACGAAATTTGTGGATCGGATACAGAAAAGGTTTATATGTAGCTTTTAAGAAAATTAAATACATACTCTAGTTATTAGGAGGCGAACACATTATGCAATAAATCTGATTGCAAATCTATCACATATCACAAATATATTTTAAAATAATGATTTAATAAGCATTTTGTTATTTACCTTTATAATTTCTGATATTCCAAAAGATAATGATCCCATGAAATCATTACGGGATGTTCGATCCCAATCCCATACTTCTATCAATACGCGTCGATCTTTATCTTCCCCTTTCAATTCGCTAAATGTAAAAAAAAATTAACTTTCTTATTTTTATTTAATAGGAGCCCAAGATACTTACAATGTAAGAGTTTCATTCCATACTGGATTTAATGTAGAACGGATGGTTTTTGTTTTTTTCTTTACACCATCCGTATCAGGAATAAGTTTCAGTTTAACATATGGATCGCTTAAACCATTTGGATCCATTGGAATTAGATTACGACCTTGCTTTACTATTAAAAATATAAAAATTTTTATTTTAAACATTTTTATTTTAAATACTTTAGTTTTATTTTATCTATTGATAAATTTGAGATAAATATCAAGTGAAAATTAAGTAAAACACGAAGTTCATATTTTTTTTCTTCACGCAACATACGTAAACTATTTAAAGAATTAGAGAAATAATTAAGAATCACGAACAGCTTAAGGGGTTTTATTTGTAGAAGTTAACCAATTTTAATGAATTAATTTCATGCTAGCACAACATGCTTGACCAACAAGTGGTTTGCATTAAGCTTATAAATTTGTCTATCTAGTTTATGTTTTAAGATCGCAACAAATATATATTTATATATTTGTTAATTCTTTGCATTTCAACAGCTGTAGGGTTATGTGTATTGGTTTTATACCGACCCAAGTAAGACCTGCCAATGTTAAACAACGGACCAATCTCGGGCCAGTATTGGTGAGCCAGGCCTTGGCTAGTTAGCTTTGGGCCAGGTCTGGGCCAGTTGTGAATGCCTAGACTGAGCCAAGGTTCAGTTTATTACATTACGCGTTATTAACCAGTCTAATGCATTGTAAACATGTGCAGGCTATATTATATTAATGTTTATTTTCATATATGTTACTCTTTCCACAACCTCTTTCCACACATTTAAAGGAGGTCTGGAAAAAAATTGGTTTGGTAGACCTGGCTTATTTGCCAGACTTGGTCCAAGCCTGGTTTGCCAGACTTGGCCCCAGGACATCAGTCCAAGCTTAGGCCGTTTGAAAATGTTAAGCCTGGCCCAACCCCCAAAAGCTTTGGCGCGGTCTTGGCCCAGATTTGGCCCCTTAGCTTTTTCTTACGCGGGGAGTATACAATTTTATTTAAAAATTCTAATACAGAGTAGATTAGAGTGGTAGGAAATTGAAATTAGAACAAAAACACAAAAAAATGTATGTGGACGTTATTAATTATGGCGAGTTACCTGTTAACAAAATGTTCTCTAAATAAGTTATGTTGGCACTTAACCTGACTGTTTTTCCCGGGTAAGAAAACTCTAAGGGGCCAAATCTGTGCCAAGCCCATGCCACAGCTTTTGGGGTTTGGGCCAGGCTTAACATTTTCAAACGGCCCAAGCTTGGACTAAGTTTGGACTGATGTCTTGGGGCCAAGTCCGGCAAACCAGGGTTGGGCCAAGTCTGGCAAATAAGTTTGGGCCAGGTCTACCAAAACAATTTTTTCCCAGACTTTCTTTATCTATGTGGAAAGAGGTTGTAGAAAGAGCAATATATATAAAAATAAAGATAAACATAATATGGCCTGCACATGTTTACAATGTATTATACTGTTAACAACGCCTAATATAATAAACTCAACCTTGGTTCAGTCTAGGTATTTACAACTGGCCCAGACTGAAACCAAAGCTAATTAGCCAAGCCTTGACTCGCCAATACGGACATTGGTTCGTTGTTTAATATTAGCAGCTCCCATCCGGGAAATAATTTTTTTAAACTACAGCTTTCATATAATATATTCAAAGGAACTTATCTGGAGAACCGAGGATTTAAAAAAAAATTCTGTCTTCTTAAATTTTAAAGTAAATTTAAAATTTTTTGATTATTTACTACACAAAATTAAAAAAATATTAAGGGAGGAGGGTTCCCTCCGTTTTTGAAGTTATGCTTCTTTACGCTCGTTGTAAACATTTTGATGGGGTGTTGGTCGAGAAACCGTGTCATGCTTTTTAAAGTTATATTTTAACCTTTATGCTGTATGGTAATAAAGACGAAATTTGTAAATCAACCTTATGCTGTATGGTAATAAAGACGAAATTACTAAATCAATCATTTTCTATAATAATAAAACATTATTCGCTTAGCTATCTTTGATCAATTTTTTTTTCACTTTTCGTGATGATAATTCATTAAAATGAATAGTTAATGTTTAATGTGACAAACAAATATGTACATTTATATGAAAATTATGTAAAATTATTTTTTAACAAATACATATTTCTAATTTACAACAAATGTGTTCTTATGGTTTGCAATTATATAAAATATGTACATATTTCTATGTATTAGCACCAATACGATACATATAAGCATTGCTTATATATGATTAAACAAACTTGCTTGCATTAGCAGAACTGCCCTCACATGTTCCATGTTTTTTTCCGTTCTAGATAAATAAATAACTTTTATTTCATACTGATATCTAAAACGACATTTTTCAGATTATTTAAGGTACAAAAAGTTGAACTTTAAAATCCTAAGACTTTATAAAATTTTATAAAGTCCTAGGACGTTAAAGCTCAACTTTTTAAGCAAAATTAAAACTCATTTCTTTTTATTTCAATAAATTTCCAGTATGAAATAAAATTTTGTATTTACCTGAAACGAAATAGTATATTACATATCTTTAGTTGTAAATAGCATTTTACATGCGAGGGAAAATTTTGCGCTAGACGCCTCGGCCGTAAACAAATAGCTCGTACTTTAAAGTTTCACTTTTTGTTCTAGATAAATCTAAAGTATATTACATATCTAGAGTTGTAAATAGCATTTTACATGCGAGGGAAAATTTTGCGCACGAGACGCGTAGCGTCGAGTGCAGTATCTTCACGAGCGTGGAAAATGCTTTACAGCTCGAGATTTGTTATATACTTTTTCTACGACTTTGTTTTAATGCCCAAACGCATATAATTACTTGAAAAAATGAACTACTAACTATAAATTAAATGCAAATAGTTTACAAATTGTGGTAGGCTTTGCATTATTGTGTCAAAATGAATTGAAATATTTAATTTTTAAAAATCAAATTTTTCTTTAAATAAAAATTTTTACGCACAAACGAATCGTAAAACACATTTTACATCCTAGTTATCGTGGCTGAAAGTTGAACTTTACATCCGTAAAATAAAATCCCGTTGCTATATGAAATAATAATATATTTTTCTACTTTACCGCCCGTAAAATAATCACCCGTAAAATATTCATAAAATTAGAACAAACAAATAAATTATTGTATGAAGTTTATAGAGAAAATCATGGCATGTTAAGCATAATTTTCAAAATGTCTAGCGAGCTTAAAAAATTCAAAAATTGATTTATACTACAATAAAGTTGTGCAGTTGTGCGTAAAACGTTGTACATACACTCAGGCTGAAAGGAAAATTACGCCCTTGGTTCAATAAAAGCCCTCGCTTCGCGTCGGGCTTCAATATGAACCGCTGGCGTAATCTTCTACTTTCAGCCCTCGATATGTAAATAACTATTCCTTTTATTAAAAGCGTGCGGTAATATATATATGAAAATCCATTACCGCACGCTTTTTTTACTTACCGCACGCTATTTGAAATAATCAATTTACATGTCATGGATAGTGTGATGTAATTTATAATTTACTGTGATGGGAGTAGAAAAATAACTATTAAAAATACTGCAATTGAAAGATTTAAAAGCAATTTATTTTGAAAATATTCGATGAAAGTTTTGTTGCAAAACTACAAAAAACCTATAGAATTATGATGAAACGCAGAGCTTACTATTTTGAAACAAAATTTTAAGAAATTTTCTTTAAAACATTAAAACTTAAAAATTAACTTTATTATTTAAATAATTTTAATTGAATTTTTTATTGATCGTGCAAAAAATATAATAAGCATTTTGGACGTTAAGAGTATTACCGATTTTGGATATAGTAGAGATCTCGACTTCGTCTCGATCTCAAAACTTATATCCTCAATCGGTAAAACATTCTTAATGCCCTTAATACTTAAATAAATATTATATCTATCTTACATTTTTCCAGGATTTCAACTGAAAATTTTAAGAAATAATGAAAAATTTAAAATAATGATTGAAAAATAACTTTTATTCTCTTCCATTTAATTATATCGGCTTTATTTGTATGTTTTTTCGATAATAATAGTATGTATTGTTGTATTGTTTTCTAACCTATAGCCTAATGAACTTAACCGATTGTCTAATGAAAATTTTCCTATAAAAAAATTATCATTATTCAATTGGTATGATTCCAATTGGTCGAATTGTTTTGTTTTCATTAAAATTATTTTAAAATTATAATCACAATTGCTTTGATAAGTTTTGTTCAGAAATCAAATTTGGAGTTAAATTCTCTTATTTCGTTTAGTTGAACTTGGTTGATTGTATTAGATGGGCGTTTTTTATCATCAGGTTTTTTTTAATAAGAAATTTGATTTATCAATTAAAACAATAAAGATTTATTGTTTTAATTGAAGAAAATGTTTTTATTTTTTATACTTTTTTTTTTTTTTTTAATAAAATGTGTTGTGTAATAGGGTTTAGAATATGTGTCACAACAACACATAAATACCTTTTAAGACCTAGGTCTAGACCTGGGTCCCACAACAACTGGCGTTCTGAGGTGTAGATTAACGCTTTTTTTAAACATCTGTGGGATGAGACTAAGTGTTCCGGCAAACTATTCCATTTGTACGCAGTTCGGACAAAGAAGTCTCTCTGCGATCTGCCAGTATGACAGCGCGGGATCTTTACCGTTTCACTGGTTGCGGCAGCCGATTGCCGAGTGGAACGGGGGTAAGAATAAGTTTGAGGCATGATGCCGCTGATTTCATCTGAGCACTGCTGATGACGATATTTGTAAAAAACAACGAGGTCAGCAACAGTGCGACGATGTTGTAGGGAATCAAGTTTTGATGTCAAAGTTCGATCACCTACAATTCGTATAGCTCGCTTTTGAACAGAGTGCAAGAGGGCCAAGATGGAAACAGAGGCAGCACCCCAAACTTGACAGCAGTACTCCATACAGGGACGAATATAGGACTTATAAACATGGAGCAATTGGTATGGAGTGAAAAATTTTTTGCATCTATTTAGGAGGCCGAGTTTTTTAGACGCGCCTTTTGCCATCGCCATTACATGATCGTTCCAGAGTAGGTCATTTGAAACTGTGACACCCAATAAACGAATGTTTTTACATTCACCCATTGGTTCATCACACATACTAAATAAAATATCTTTGGGGAACTCGGTCTTTAATCTGGAAACTATCAACAGCTGTGTTTTGGTGGAGTTGAAATTGACAAGGTTTTGGTCACCCCATTCGGCGACTTTATTCAGGTCTTTGTTCACGTTTATGGCAGCGTCTCTCCGGGCAGGATTAATGCGTTCGTGCATTTTACCTTTTGAAGGAAGGGGCTCGAACGACTTATGCAGAGTACTATCATCTGCAAAACTATTTATTGGGTTACTGGTGATTTTCAACAATTCGTTGATATAAATCAAAAATAGGGTTGGGGACAATACTGAGCCTTGGGGTACACCAGCGTTAATTAGTTTAGACTCAGAAGAAAATCCGTCTAAGGTTACCGAAATGTATCGGTTGGATAGAAAATTTTGAATCAGCTTCACAACATTGGGATGAAAACCGTACGCAACGAGCTTGTTGATTAAGTTGGCATGCCAGACTCGATCGAATGCCTTGGAGATGTCTAAAGCGATAACGTATGTTTCACCACCTTTATCAAGTATGCTGTTCCAACAATGCGCTACATAGTTTAATAGATCGGTAGTTGATCTTTTGTTTCGAAAACCGTATTGGCTGTCGGATATTAAATGATTTTCTTCCAGAAATTTTGAAATATGTGTATTAATATAATGCTCATAGACTTTGGATAGGACCGATAGTAAAGCTATTGGCCTATAATTTGAGATATCGGATTTTGATCCCTTTTTGGGGACGGGCTGGACATTTGCCAACTTCCAGCACGAGGGAAATATACCAGATTTGTAGGATTGGTAGAATATTTTAGTTAAAGTTGGTGCAAGTTCTTTGGAAAAGGTTTTTAAAATAATGGGTGGAATATTGTCCATTCCTGATGCTTTGTTGATGTTTAACCCCTTTAAAAGTTTAGCGACTATTTTGGGTTTGAAGTGAAGTTCATTCATATTAACTCCTGAAGACTGGATTTGGGGTATTTCTTTAGGAGTTTCCAAAACAGTGGAGTTCAGAGCGAAGCGTTCAGCGAACAAGTTAGCTTTTCTTGCGGGATCATTGACGATTAAATCACCATCAATAATAGGGGGAATAGAAAATTTTGTACCAGAATTTAAAGAATTAATGGCACTGTAGAAACTCTTGTCAGAAACAGACATAGACGTAAGTTTTGAGGCTTTCGCTCTGTCAATTTCGGACTTTTCGTTTGAGATAATCTGATTAGATATTTTGTTGGCCTTTAGATATTGGGATCGATTAGTGGGAGTTTTGTTATGAATCCAAATATTAAATGATCTACGTTTGTTTCTAAGTGCCGTTTTGGCAGCTTTCGAATACAAGTATTTTTGTTTGGGTTTTACTCTGGAGAAAGGGACAAATTTATTGATAGCAAATTGGATGGTTTCTGTAAAGTTTTGAGCAGAAACATTTACATTGTCAGTGTAAAAACAATGACGGTTGAAAGGGAAACCATGGAAAAAATTTTGAAGACCACTCTTATCCATTTTTGAGTAGTGAAATATTTTACGGGGTTTGGGAGCTGTAGTTTTAAGTAAATCAGTTTTGATAACTGATGAGATTAAATAATGATCAGAATTTCCAATACTACCTTTCGCGACATCGACACTCGTAATATCTGGCATTGTGGTAAGATAGAGATCTAAAAGAAAACTATTATCACCGCCATTACGGGGAGTGAAAGTCGGGCTTTTAACAATTTGGAATAGGCCCTGAGACGCGGCAAAAATTTCTGCCAGTTTTCCACTATTGTCAACATCGTCGGTCGATTTGGAGAATTCCAACCATGATTTGTTGTGGACGTTGAAGTCACCGGTAACGATAACTTCACAATTAGGGGACTTTGCTCTAATCTCGTCCATAATTTTTGTCAGTATATTAAAAAAGTTTGGGTTACGTTTGTTGGGGGACCGGTATAAAGCTATTGTAAAAAAAGTCATTTCTGGAAGACAAATCTTTAAAACCATTGTATTGAAGCCATCACCGTGTAGTTCAAAGTTTGGAAAGCGCGTGTACGCAACACTCTCATGAATGAATGCGCATACGCCCTGATGGAGTTTGAAAGCTGATTCGAGCCTATATTTGGAATTAAGCGATTCTATAAAGAGAAAATTTTCAGAAACTTGTGTTTCTGTAAGGAATAGAATGTTCGGTTTGTCGTGCTCAAGATGATGTTGCACGTGGTCATGGTTAGCGTTCAATCCGCAGATGTTTTGAACATGTATTTTAAAATTTTTTATTGATTCATATATGTTTTGTCCCTGCAAATTCCGTGGACATGCCGCTTTATGGGCGGGTGGATTGCGCAAATTTGCTTTACCACTTGCAGACTTATTTTTTTTCGGTTGTACTGCCATATATATATCAAAATGTTTATTTTATTTTTTTATGTTTTATTTTAAAATGCATAACTAAGTAAAAAATCCTATCATACTACAAAATATGACATATGCCAATATTTCATGATAAGATGAAGAAATAATAACAAAATAATAAGTGAAAAACAAATTGTGAGAAATTTGCAGAAAACAAAACAAAACTAAATGCCAATAATCCAGCTGATGCAGCGAATCCCAGACGCACCGCCCACCATCTCAATCGAGGCACAAAGCCCACACATAACTACGTGTTGGTCCGATTCCTCGGAAGAGCTAATGAGCGGTACCGCTACGGAACGCTGCCCAGCTAAGACTGGAAGTGCTGCCGTTGACTAATTAAAGTTCGTCCGCCAGCACCCTAAGATATCATCTTGGCTAATGACATCTCCTGCCATTGCCAGTGGTATGTGATATCTCACGCTAACTCATATGTCAATGGCAGGGACTGGAGTACGCAGGGTAGTCAGACCCGTAGATCAACATTGATCTTAATCGATCAAAATCGATCCCTCCTGCGGTTACTACACAATTCTTTGTCAGAGAATAAAGTATTGTAATCGATTCGTGTTTAATGAATTTTATTATACACTCATTGATTAAACTACTATTTTAACGACTGTAATCGAAAATAATGTTTTCCATCTATCAGTTTAAAACAGAAAGTTGGCTTTTGCTGTTTAGCGAGCATTTTTTAATTTTTTCTGCTCATGGACGGAAATTAAAAATACAAGTAAAACCAAAGACATAATGGACAAAGACATAATATTAAAATTTATTAATTTCCTCTCCCCAAAACTCTTTTGATTTTTTGGCTCTATAACCCGAGGGCTTCTTTTTTAAAAAAGGCATAAATCGTTTATATTTACTAATATTCAAATTTTCTTTAACGATGAATGTTGAGTTTACCATTGAATAATTTGACCACATTGTTGAAGACTTTTTTGTCTGCAATAGTTCACCAAAATATACCAAAAACACATCTTCAGAATAAAAACTTCCTGTTTTTTTGTTCTTACACCAATTGATAAATAATAGGTAGGCTTTTTCATACCGGACTTTAGATTTTTCAGGCAACAGATCTAAAGTTAAATTGTTGGCTGCTTCTTTTATATGAGATGAAGTGCTAATTATATCACTTTCATCACTACTGCTCATTTTATATTATTTTTATTTAAAAATAGATATAAACAAACTCTGTATAAATTTTAGATTTATTAATTTAAAATTTTAACTTGACGTCCGATACGTTTTTTAAACAACAAATAAATGCCTCTTTGGCAACTTTGATCGCATTTGTCGGCAGTCGTTAAAAACATAGTATGTATACTTTGAGCAGAAAGTAACATTGCTGTTCTGACATGATTGCTGGTTTCGGCTACGCCTCAACCAACAATTTTCATGCACGAGCAGCAATGTCGTACTTTCTGCTCTTAATATACAATCTACTATTTTAAAATCACGCTCTTACTGTTTTTCGTCTTTTCTGGAAATATTTTTCACAGTAATGTTTATTTTTTTTAGACCATCTAAAAGTAGAAGTTTCAGCGAAATTAAAGATCACTGTTTCTTTTAGGGGTGCCTGAAAGGGGTGTGTGAAATAGATAAGCTGGGTTACGCAAATAGTCTATTTCAACTTAGTAGCCAAACATTTCATTTCGAACTCTTGGCTGTGATACAAAAAAAAATAAATATGAACCAAAATCAAAATCACAATAACAACGGTACTTTTCAGCACCATAAGACAAAAAATATTGGACCTTCAGTCCGTATTTTGCAATTGAACATTGAAGGCATAAGCAGGTCAAAAACTGAACATTTACAAAGATTATTAAAAGATTACGACATCGACGTTGTAATTCTGCAAGAAACGCATGTAGCAGATGAAGCGCAACTTACCTCTAGAGGAAACATTGTTGGTTACAAATTAATTAGTGCTATTTACCATCAATCACATGGATCTGCCACGTATGTTAAGTCAGAAATCCTGAACTGCACGCACGTACTTACACAGACGGACAACGATATACATCTTATTGTTGTTGATATATCGGACATGAAAATTGTAAACGTATACAAGCCTCCAAATACAGGATGGTCAGCTGCTACTCTACCATTCTTTCAGCACCCAGCAATATATGCTGGTGACTTCAATAGCCATTACACTCAGTGGTCCTACTCAAATAATAATACCAATGGCGTGCAACTGACCGACTGGGCGGATGATAACAACATGTTCCTGGTATATGATGCGAAAGACTTGAAAACCTTTAGATCTGCTAGATGGCGAAGCGATTACAATCCCGACCTCTGTTTTTCCACAAAAAACGAACAACGTAACCCTATTCCAGTATCTAGGGCTGTCTTACAAGGTTTTCCACGCTCTCAACATCGTCCAGTTATTCTGGAGGTAGGAATTCAAATTCCACTCGTTAACTCTACTCCTCAACCTAGATGGAATTTTAACAAGGCTGACTGGGCTAAGTATAGGTTGAAGTTGGATGCAGTGATTCGCTGGATCCAACCCATTCCTAAAAATTACGATAGATTTGTTGGAGCCATCATCTCAACTGCAAAGAAATGCATCCCAAGAGGCTTTCGTGAAGAATATATTCCTGGCTGGAGTAAAGAGAGCGATATATTATATGAGGAGTACCTTAGTAGTGGTGAGGCAGACGTGGCTGATGACTTAATATACTCACTGGACGCCGCGAGAAAACAAAAGTGGATTAACGCTGTTGAAAACATTGATTTTTCCCATTCAAGCAGGGAAGCATGGAGTCTCCTTCGGAAACTGGGTGGCTCAAACTCAATTACTCGTGCTAACAATGAAATAAATCCAGAGGACATCGCAAATCACATAGTAAATATGTCTGGTTCTTCTATTAATCGCCTTCATAAGAGAACAATTAAACGCGAATTAAGAGAAATGAAGCGCAATTGCTCGTCTCCATCGAAGTATGCGAACTCTTTTAGTAGCGAAGAACTAGAATCAGCTCTGTCCCAAACAAAAAACGGAAAAGCAGCAGGCTACGATGGCATTTTTCAAGAATTTCTTAAAAATGCTGGAAAAAATGTAAAACAGTGGCTAACTAAATTTTTCTCGAATGTCCTAGAAACCGGCAATCTACCAAAACATTTTAAGTTTACGAAAGTGATAGCTTTACTTAAGCCAGGTAAACCATCCAATGAACCAGGAAGCTATCGCCCGATTGCCCTTTTGAGCACCTGCTATAAATTGCTAGAACGGCTCATATACAATCGTATCGCACCGATATTGAATGACCAGATCCCAGTCGAACAAGCTGGTTTTCGTCCCAATCGCAGTTGCACTGACCAACTGCTCGCTCTAACATCCTATATCGAAGCTGGGTATCAAAAACAACTAAAAACAGGCGCAGTATTCATCGATCTTACTGCAGCATATGACACGGTCTGGCGAATCGGGATTGTATATAAACTGTTCAATGCAATACCTTGTAGCACCATCTCGCGTTTAATTAACAACATGCTGAGTAATCGTGTATTCAAAGTTCATCTAAATAATTCCTGTAGTAGGTCTAAAATGCTTAACAATGGTTTACCACAGGGTTCCGTCCTGGCGCCATTACTTTTTAATCTGTACATTCATGACATTCCTGACACAACATTAAGGAAATTTGGTTGCGCTGATGATTTGACCCTGGCCACTCAAAACAAAGATATGAGTGTTTTGGATGATTTGCTCTCAACTGACCTAGCGATAATGAATGACTATTTTCGAACGTGGAGCTTATTTCCCAATCTAAGTAAAGCCAAGAGCTCCTGTTTCCACTTAAACAACAATCTGGCAAAACACGAACTGTCAGTGTTATTTAACGACACTGTCATTAAATACAATCAACAGCCAAAGTACCTGGGCATTACTCTCGATAGAACTCTTTCTTTTAAACTCCACCTAGAAAACACGTCACAAAAACTTATAACGAGAAACAATATATAGCACAAACTGACAGGCTCTTCATGGGGTGCTACTCCAGCTACCCTCCGAACAACTGCTCTAAGTCTGGTTTACTCAGTGGCTGAGTATGGCGCACCAGTCTGGTTGAATAGCACACATACTCAAAAAGTTGAATGCCATCTGCATGCCACGATGCGTACTATAAGTGGTACTATCAGATCCACCCCTTTACCTTGGCTCCCTGTGTTAAGCAATATCGCTCCACCTGCACTCAGACGCTCGCATGCTCTCATGCGTGAACATAAAAAGGTAACCAACAACATCACGTTACCCTTGCACGAAGATAACGGTGACCACACTCGTTGTCGATTGAAGTCAAGAAAGCCTCCACATAAAACTGCCAGCAACCTACTGGCAACTGTTTTAATATCTTGGATGCCTGGGACACCTCCTGGCAACATTACAACACAACTGACCTTTCTATTACTAACCCGACTTCTACCCAACCTGGTTTCGATTTGCCACGTCATACCTGGACTACATTAAACCGAATAAGAACGAATCATGGACGTTGTGCTGATTCTTTCTACAAGTGGGGCATTTCAGAGTTCCCTGAGTGTGACTGCGGCGCTCCACAACAAACTATAAAACACATTGCAACTGTGTGTCCAATGGCAACTCCCGATGTAGTAGCATGGATAGACTCGCTCGATGTAAACATCTAATGTTCAAATGTACTGCCCAATGTTCAAATATTTTACTTCTTAATTTTTACTTAAAAGACGCGCAATCAAATCGATTGTAAGTTCATTTAATGTGTATCCATGTTTGGTTTTAGGCAGATTTCATAGAAGAGTCTACCTATTTTTAAGTTTAATTTGTAATGTGTCACAAAAAAAACCATACGCTAAATAAAAAAAACTGTTTCTTTTGAAAAATCTGTTTCCAGCACATGGGGATTTTCGGGTGAAAATAAAGTCACTTTTTCGGTGTAAAATCTCAATCAAATGTAAAAATAAATACTTTGATTTAAAAAAATTACAGTGTATTTAGGACATAAAAAGGTATTTTTGTTAATTGATTGGATTGTTGTATATATATGTTTTGATTGATTTTTTGTATCCAAATATATATATTCAATTATATTTTAAATAAAAAACATATTCATTTAAAATAAATTAAAATATTTTATTCCGACTAGTTTCGGCAGTACTGGTTGAAAGCCATTTTCAAGGAAAAAAAAATATTAAATGTATGTATAACTTAAAAAAAAAAACATTTAATAAAAAAAAATATAAATTAAATTGTCACCAAAGAATTAAATATTCTTATATATAATAAGAGTATTTGTTTTTTATGATTTGCGAATCGTCAAATAAAAATTTACCCATGATGTTAATGTCAATTATTGGTTTTAACAAGTTTTATGAAACAGGTGTATATTAGAACTAATTGAAAATAAAATTGTTATATGTTGAATCGACATAATATGAATCAACTTGTCTATTTAAATTATCAGGTTTTTTCTTAATTAAAATTGCTTCTTTGAGTTTACGTTTAAAAGTATTATTTTCATGAGAACAAATTCTATAGTCTTGCCAATCAATTCTATGTTTAGTTTCTACAACGTGTTGTGACAATCCACTATGAGCACCGTTTAGTTTCTTGGAGTGATATTCATGCTGTTTAATTCGTTTGTTTAAATATTGTCGTGTTTCACCAATATAAACACTTGTGCAATCTTTACATTTCACCTCATAACAAACAGATGATTGTTGTCCAATAGGAGTTTTATCTTTTAGCTTGCTAAAAACATGTTGCTGAAGAGTGTTGTTAGGTTTACCAACAACTCTAACATTGGATATGGCCATTCTATGTCTTAATTTATCAAATAAAACAGGAATATATGGTATGCTGGTATGGTAACAAAACCATCAGCATACCATATATTCCTGTTTTATTTGATAAATTAAGACATAGAATGGCCATATCCAATGTTAGAGTTGTTGGTAAACCTAACAACACTCTTCAGCAACATGTTTTTAGCAAGCTAAAAGATAAAACTCCTATTGGACAACAATCATCTGTTTGTTATGAGGTGAAATGTAAAGATTGCACAAGTGTTTATATTGGTGAAACACGACAATATTTAAACAAACGAATTAAACAGCATGAATATCACTCCAAGAAACTAAACGGTGCTCATAGTGGATTGTCACAACACGTTGTAGAAACTAAACATAGAATTGATTGGCAAGACTATAGAATTTGTTCTCATGAAAATAATACTTTTAAACGTAAACTCAAAGAAGCAATTTTAATTAAGAAAAAACCTGATAATTTAAATAGACAAGTTGATTCATATTATGTCGATTCAACATATAACAATTTTATTTTCAATTAGTTCTAATATACACCTGTTTCATAAAACTTGTTAAAACCAATAATTGACATTAACATCATGGGTAAATTTTTATTTGACGATTCGCAAATCATAAAAAACAAATACTCTTATTATATATAAGAATATTTAATTCTTTGGTGACAATTTAATTTATATTTTTTAGGTAGATTTCATATAAAAATCTACCTATTGGTATGTGCTTCATCTCGGAATTTCGGAAAAATTTTGGTGCCAAACGACTATATATGATAAGCGGAGACGGAAAATCAAAATGAAAAAAAAATTTATATATATATATATATATATATATATATATATATAACGATATGAGATATAACGGAATTTGGCGGCACTCTCACGGTCGCATTTTTCGACCTACACCAAAATAATTTTTTGTATGTGTTCCGGCAAATAATGTCTTGGACAAGTTCGTGAACTGGCCATATCCGGGTACCAGTTAAGCGGCTAGAGCCTAAAATGTTGAATAATCTAGGGCGCTATAACTTCCGTTTGAATCATAATATTTTAATAAAATTTATAAATATTGAATATTTAAACATATTTCTATCATTTTTATCCAGATGACTACTTTGGCGTTTCAGGTTCCTCAAAAATCAGCTGTTTCAAAAATTTGCTAAACTTTGCTGCCCTTGATCTAGCTGAAATGGCCAAGCTCATAGTTGAAAACTTTTTTTCACGTACTTAAAATATAAATCTTTCCAAAATTTTCAAAAATAATAGTTTAAATCTAACGGTTGAGACCCTACGGCTGTTGAAATAAAAACAAACGCAAAAGGCAATGCTTTCATCATGTTTCAGTTTATGTTATTTAAATTCATCTTAGCTTTTAAACATACTTTTCAACTATAGCCTCAAAAAATTTCAGCTTTCTAACCCAAAAGGTTCCATTTTTATAAGCATTATAATGCAACCCTTACAAGAAAAATATCAACCCATTTAATACCATAGAAAAATTATCAAAATCTCTTTTGTTTTTATTTTTTTTACTAAGTAACCGTTTGAAAAAAGATTAAATAAGAACAAAAAAACACAACAACAAAAGATGATTTTGAAATAAAATTGTTTGATAATGTTATAAATTATATGTGATGGTATAATTGTAGTTGTGACGTAGTTCATTTGATCTTTGGTGGATTTAATATGTTATTAAAAGTAGTTTAAACCAACTTAAATAAAACTGTTCCGAAATTGTATTGATGGAGTTAGTTCGGATAATGTATTTAATTTGGTTCGATAATTTTTTTGAATTATTCTGTTTCTACTTATATTTTTTATTTAAACTAATCTGACTTATCTAATTTTATTTGGACACAAAACCGTCTGGCCCCGAAATCTACCTATTTTTAGCGGATATACCTGCCGCTGGGATTTTTTTATTAAATGTTTTTTTTTTTAAGTTATACATACATTTAATATTTTTTTTTCCTTGAAAATGGCTTTCAACCAGTACTGCCGAAACTAGTCGGAATAAAATATTTTAATTTATTTTAAATGAATATGTTTTTTATTTAAAATATAATTGAATATATATATTTGGATACAAAAAATCAATCAAAACATATATAAAAAGGTATGTTTCCACCAAATTGGATGAACAAAATTTTTTAGTGTTTAGTGTTTTAGGTTATGTGAAAAAATGGTCTGCATAAAAGTTATTGAACCTTTTACTCTGGAAAAAACTATTTGCCACCCGTAAAAGATCACCCCATATCACCCTTGTAGCTAGGATCAACTTTAATAATATGTTTCCCATCATTTGCGCTATATTTTCCTTCTTACTAATTTTTGTTATTTTTTGCCATTTTTAAAGGTATCTGCTCTGGCCTACCATAGCAACTATAATTTGTTATTTAGCAAAAATAATTTTACAGTAGAAGAAAAAAACATTTACACAGGGGATTCAGCTGGATAATAGACTTTTCATCTGCTTTTATAGAAAAACTATTTTCTTTCAAATATTTGCATATTTAATTTTTTTTCATAGTTGGTGCTTTCCAACGTAAAAAGTAAATAAATTTTGTGAATGTTTTATTCAATTTTGAATGTATGTAAATAAAAATATATAAAAAGGATGACGAAAAGGTACTATAGTTTTCTTCTATTATAAATGAATAAAAGAAAAAAAAAAGAAATAAAATTTAAACTCTAAAGGAGTGAAATCGAAAAAACTAAAAGTTTTACTCTTCGAGGAAGAACGATATTGAAATTATAGACATTTTAATTTATGAATACTATTTTGAGGAGTGAAATGTGGGCTCAAATAAAATAAAATTGAAAACTCTGGTAGAAACAAAAAACCTACTTGATTAAATAACTATTTTCGATGTTATTTGACGATATTTTAAAGGTATTTTTACTGTTTTAGGGTGTTTTCAACTTTTTCGATATTTTCTTGGATTCTAAACATTTTTTTGTGTGGTCAAAAAATATTTGTTGATGTTATATACATTAATTGAAATACGTATTTTTGTCCATGACATAATCTATCTTGTTTATCAAAACTAATTGTAGAAGATTATATTTTATTTTCACCCTTCCTCCAACAGATGAAACATCTTCACACCCCCATTTTAAATACATAACATCTTCTTTATTATCTCAATATCTTTAACAAAGGAAGAATAATAATAGACATAATCAGTTAAGGATAAGGATGTATTAATTTTAATGTTGTTCTTCTTTGTTAATAGAACAAATTTTCAAGAAAAATTGACATTTTTTATTGAAAACGTGTTGATCATTTATATTTTTAAATTTTACTCTTCCTGCGTGAACGGTATGAAATAGATAGCATACATTTTCATGGTGTAAAAGATGATTTGTTTTTCTTTGGTATTTAATGGATAATAAAGATAAAGAAAGAGTTTAGTAAATTGTTTGACATGTTAAGATAGATAGATTTATTTAAAAAAAATTAATCATGTAGAAAATTTTTAAATATTGTATTTTTATTATAGAAAATATGGAAATTAGTTATGATTATAAAAGAGGAAATGAGAAGTTTGAAAAAGTAAAGAATTGAAAGAAAATTTTGTTAGGACAAAATAGCCATAATTGGTTGCATAATTGTATTAAATCGCTAAATTTAATATTGATTTCACAAAATCGAACAATTTTATTTTAAACTAATATGGTTAATTTATCGTAAATTTATATTGAAAAACATTTCAATTTCTTTACAATTATTAATAATCGAAATATTGATTAGACAAATAAAAAAGTCGCTCAACTGCGAATGCCGAGGGGTTCCGTTAATTTAAAAAAACCAAATATCATAAATAATTGACAGAAAATTGTATTGTAAAGTTTTTATATTATCAAACCATTAAATCCAAACCATTTATTTTTTCCTCGTAAATGTCAATAGTAATGTGTTTGCAAACCATATGCTTAGCACAAGGAGCCACATAGCGAAACAATATGATAACACATAACAATGCAAAACAAACAAAAATAATTAGTTAAACTATCTATATTTTATTGGGTTGGATGAACATTTAAAAGCTGTAATTTTTTGTGTAAAGCTAACAGCGAGTCATTTAAAGTGAATTTACATATAAAAATTAAGGGTCAAATTTAATTAGAATATTTGTCTTTTTGTTAAGTAAATAATTTTTCAAAGAAAACAATATTTGACAATATTAACGGAATTCTTAACTTGCGTAGATCATTATGAAAAAGATAAATATAATACTAATTTGAATTGATAAAATTCTTTTCATAAATGCTTTGGTTTTCGCATACCCATCAAATTTATATTACTTTGATCTTTGTTAAATTTCGATGCTAAAAGTTACTGCAAATGAGTAAATTGCTAAGAAGGCAAATATAAAAGGAAATTAAAAAAGAAATCTATTTATTTTTGGAAAATAATCAACGGTAAGAGAAATCATCAGCGGTAAGAGAAAAAGATTCAGAGAGTTAGGCCGAAAAAAAACAACACAAACAGACACGTCACCAAATAAGGGTACATATTTTTGAAGTGAAAACTTCTTTAGCCGCGTTGCAATATTTTATATGGAGTAAAATCTATATATTCGCATCATCAATTTTTAAATCAGCAAACTATTTTTAAATATGAAACACATCCATCATTTTTTAACGTTTGAAATTGCGATGTGGATATCGCGCTCGACTGATGTTCTGTAGATCGTGAGTTCAATTCCTGGACTGGTACGTTTTTTTTATCGTTTTTTTTTTAATTTTTATTAAATACCTATTATTTTTCATTCATGAATTCATAAAAATAATAAAACTTTCTTTTTACGGATTTTAAAAAATTGATCTATAATGTAGTTTTTTAAAGTTATATTGCTACTGTCTTTTGCAATTTGCATTCTAGTCATCATGCTAAATAAATATTGAACGTAGTAAAGATAATATAACCTGAAACAATTACATTTGTATATCAAAATTGTTGGTTTGAAATTGTATGTAATACATGTTTCTAAAATTAAGTGAAAACTTAATACTTGTAACTTGATAACATCGATTATATCGATTTAAAGCTCACAATTACGAGACGGAAATCGCATAAATTCTATATAAAGAAGCATAGCTTATGTATGATTAAACATGGATGGCAATCATGATAAATAATAATTAAAAATGGTGACACTTAGCCGATAGTGATTTGCAAACGGCAACAATGCGCATTAATACCAATTAATTTACTTAGCTTTCCGCAGGAAGATTTGTAAAATTCAAAATTGTTGATCTATGGGTGTGACAACCACGCGTACTTTAGTCCCTGCTATTGGCATATGAGTTATCTTGTGATATCGTATACCACTGGCAATAGCTGTGCAATCTCATTAGCCAAAGTGATATCTTAGGTGTGCTGGCGGATGAAGTATTTTCAATCAACTATACCATCCCTTACTCCAAGTTATGGAATATTCTTTGATGATACGCTATTTTTTTTTAAAATAAAATGTGTTTGGTAGTAGAAATTACAAGGTATGTCACAACAACACATAAAAAACTTTTAAGAACAAGGTCCCACAACAATTCATGCTTTCTAAGATATGTTTGGATTATTTTAAATATCTAGGTAAGTCTAGGTAAGTATTGTTACAGGTAAGTATTGCCAATACAGGTAAGTATTGTACAGTTGTTTTCTTTTTCTCGCTCTTTTTCAGCCATTAGCTGAAAAAGTGCGAGCGAATGGAAAATATCGTTTTAATTAAATAAATTTTCCTTTCATTTTCCCCATCTCGTTCCTTTCTAGTTGACATGGTAACTTCGGATATTCAAAGAGTCTGAATAATGAATATTTCATATTTAGTGTGCTAAACATGTCTAGCTAATTAAAAAAAAAAATATAAAAATGTATATAATTGGAATGCTGATAGATGTGAAACCCAGAATAATTTTAATGATTTTAATTTAAACATTCTGAAATTTTAATTTGCAATGCTACAATAATTGGAAGACAGACAAAAACACAGCTATTTCACAGATTTAAGTTTTCACTTCTGTCGGCAGTCCTTAACACTGCCTTCTTTTTTTTTAAACGATACCTTTAATCCATAAAAACTAGCAGAATATCAACGTTATATCCTTATAATTACTATTATTCCTACAAGTAATTATGAAGCTATGTTGTAAAACAAAAAACAAATATTTGAATAATTAGTAAATATTTTCCAGTTATTCTTTGAAAATGAACAATTTTTATAACAATATTTGTTTATTATTACAATATCAAAGCTTTTATGTTGCTCTTGTTCAAGTTTTATTTTTAACGTTCATATAAAAGCCAGAAGAGATGAAAAAAAAGTTGTAAAAGGAAAAAAATACAAACAACAATACCTCATTACTTGAATTGGGAAAGTTTTTTGTGATTCCACTTTTCTCTTATTTTTGTTTGATTCCAGTTGGCTTGGTTTAATTACCAGAAAAGTTTTTATTTAAAACTTCTAATACATGCAAATTTTAAAATAGGAACACATTTTCATTATTTTATCTATAGATCTTGTTATTCAAAACAAAAACTTCAAGTGAAACTTTAAAGCAACAATTTCTATGAAAATCAAATAAAGGAAAAGCGAACAAACAAATCATCCCAGCAAATATCAACATCCACTATTATCATCAACCAGAAAACATTAATATCCTATCACTATGTGTTCAAATTGAACAAAATATTCTATTTGCTTTCAAATTCATATATTCGTGTTTACAGGGTATGTACATAATTTAAATATTTCATTTTATTTTCTACAATCAACAAAATTTTCATCGGAAAATATTTTTCCAGTTTTTCTATGAAAGGTTTTATGGTAGCATTTCACATAAAAATGTAAGAACATCAATATTTTCCGACATTATTTCTTCAATTTATTTAGTTTATACATAAGTATATAATTTTGTTTTTCTTTTTTAGAAAATTTTTAAAACCAAAAAATTAAAGAATTCGAGCATTAAGTTGAAAATTAGACAAAGAAAATTAATTTAATTGAAAACGGGAAACTAACAGAATATGGATTGATTAAGATTACATATCATACGAAAAATAAGGGTATTGGGAATCTTTTAGAATTTAGAGAGTTGTTGATGACTGTTGCATATCTAAATAGATGAGATTAAACTGGAATTAATATCAAAATGTTTGAAATTTTTGAGCTAAAAATTAATTAAAATAAAACTTTCTCCAGAGCGTGAAACATAATTTTTTTTTATTTTTATTTGTAAAATCCAAATTGGCACTCAAAATGTTTTTAATAAATCAATTTTATTTAAAATAATCTTTACTACATGTTTCGAAATTCAAAATTTCATCGACAGGTATTTTCGTACAATGAATTGTACGAAAATACCTGTCGATGAAATTTTGAATTTCGAAGCATGTAGTAAAGATTGTTTTAAATAAAATTGATTTATTAAAAATATTTTGAGTGAATTTGGATTTTACAATTAAAAATAAAAAAAGAAATAAAAATTAATTATTTTTTAAAGTTAGAAAGCACTAAAAATAGCACTTTTTGTAAAAAACTCAAAAACTACGCACCGCAAAATTCTGAAAAAGGTTGCAATGTATTTTAAATGTGTTTTTTACTCCCATCCCCTAAAAACACAGAAGAAATATAATTATTTATAATTATTTGATACTAAGAATTTATCGAATTCTCTATCTCTGTGAATTTTTTAAAATTTTTCTGTCAATCGGCGTCGTAGGGGAGGGGGTACGGTTTGAAAGTTGCATTTATATGACAGTAACTCATAATCTGTCAAATTCAAAATTCTTAAAAAGAAATAGTTATGTTTCTTAAATTAGTGCTCTTTCAAATGGCTCATTTGGGTCAAACAATCTTTTTTTCAACCATTCCCACTTCCAACCCCTAAAATCACAAAAATATAATTATTTGAGACTTCGCGAAAACTATACGTTAAAAATTAACCAAACTACCGGTCTATGTGAATTTTTCAAAAGTTTCTCTCAACCAACGTCCAAACGTATGAAGGAGATGAAAGGGGCGGTCTGAAAGTTGCACTATTTCTAAAATAACTGAGTAACTGTGCACCACAAAATTCTAAAAATAATTGCAATATTTCTTAAATTAGGCGCTCTTTAGATCGCCCCTGTAGAACGCCCCATTCATTTGAGAAACTATTATTTTTGGTGGTAGGTTTTTTTTCTTATAGATTTAAAAAAAACTCAATAATTGTACAATTTTGAAGAAAAAGTTTTTTTTTACCCTCCTTACACCCATCCCTTAGACACACAGAAATATTATTATTTGAGAGTTCGCTATAACTTTCGTTCAAAATATAGCAAACTTGCTGTCTCTGTGGAGTTTTGCAATTTTTTTTATTAGTGTTGAAACGTAGGGGGAGGAGAGCGGTCTGAAATTTGCACATTTTTTAGAATAACTCAAAAACTGTGCACCACAAAATTCTAAAATAAATTGCAATGGCTCTTAAATTTGGTGCTCTTTCAAATGATTCCCCAATCGCTTGGGTAAAAAAAAGTTTTTTTTCACCCTTTCCCACCCCAATCCCTTAAAAGCACAAAAATATAATTATTTGAAACTTCGCTATGATTTTCGTTCAGAGTCTATCAAACTTCCTGTCTCTGTGAATTTTTTCAAATTTTTCTGTTAATTAAGTTCGGAATGCAAGGGGGACCAACTTTTTGTGTCACTTTTTTGACAATAATTCAAAAGCTATGCATTGCAAAATTCTAAAAAATGCCAATGTTTCTAAAATCAAGTGCTCTTTCAAATGACATGCCACTTGACCTGGTACTAAATGATGTTTTTACCCCTTATCATTCCCACCCCTTTAATAAATATAGTTATGAGTGTATGAGTATCTGCAACTTTTCTATATTTTTAATTAAAAGCCTACTCATTTTTCTATCATTCCAAATATATTTCAAGATTTTCGATGAAATAGGGTCGGAGTTAATCCGGGCAATAAAACATAGAAAAAATGTCATTTTTCAGAATTATACAAAAAAATGGTGAGGTGTAAAATTCCATAACACATTTTTAAGGAATGCTGAAATGAAGCCCTTTCATATGATACCCTACTCGTCTCGATAAAAAAATGTATGTTCTCAAAGGCTTTACATCGTACCTCTGTAAAACAAACGAACACAACTTTATTTATTTTTAACCCACCATCTTGTGTGGATAGGTTAGTTTTATAAGCACCTCAAATTTTAAGTTCATCGGATTAATGGTTCACGAGATAATCGAAATAATGTGAAAAACACGTTATACTCTCACCAATAGTGTTCTGTATAAAAAACGGAACCCTAAACAACACAGATAGTATTTGATGTCGTTGTATGTTCAACGGATTTTTCTGATAGTATGGGATTTTTCTCGTACTCTCTCTGTTCAAATTCGTTTGATTTGTTTTTAAACAATGTTGGGCTAAGTGTTTGGGGCCTCTGAAGCACCTACTTATTTGAATTTTCAATAGTATCATTTTTGGATAATCGACTTTGAAAAAAATGGTTCATACGATTTTATTATGATTTTCAACAGTTCCCAATTACCGGTATGTCACTTTTGGAAAACAAATCTTGCACAATCCAAAATTTATGCCTTTGCTTTAAAAACATCATTTTAAAGATAGTATGATTGAAGGTTTAGATTTGAATGACGAGGAACTAGGGGTATATATACTGTACAGTTGTTTGTTTTAAATTTTAATACTGAGAACTAATATTGATGAAACATGATAAACAAAACTTTTGCAAATTTCACAACAGTTTTGAATTTTACTTTGGTCTGAAAGACCTAATTCATGAGCTAAAAGTGAAATTCTTACCCCCATTTATTTCGGCATTTCTCGACGTTTTAGGACCTACTGATTCTAAAAAAGCAAAAAAAAAAAAATGTATGTCTGTCTGTCTGCCGGCCGTCACAACCGACGAAATCTAGGAAACTGCTGAAGGGATTTGAAAAATTTTGTATTCTAAAAATAGGTACACTCAATAGTAAGAGCTGAAAGGACGATATGTTCGATAACTGTATCGGAAGTGTGTCAAAAAAATCGTCAAGTGTGTCAAGACAAGGAAATATGCATGATTTTTGCTTAAAAAACGTTCGTTTTAAGTGATAATGAGTAGGAACAAAGAATATGGAAAAATCTGGATGGTCGGGATTGGTATGTGAGATCAAAAACTAGATTATTGCATTATAAGTTTGTCAAAAAAATGTTGTCAAGTGTGTGTCAAAAGAAAGATTTTTATTTATTTTTTTACCCAACTTTTTGGAAAATAATAAAATTAATTATTTGTATGACATGACATTGGGCGAGATGGAAAAGTGGTTAAAACGACAACATCACTTACAAGGAAGTTAAGCAACACTGGGAAGGTCTACAACTAAAGCGAATGACCGCTTGGGAACTTCAGAAAAAAAATATGGAAATATGATTGAATCACATTGAAGCAGGAATATCACGCCCAAGGTAAGCCAGTATACCTTATCCAGCAGCCCTGGAAAATGGCTAGGATTCGATGGCCCAATCACCCGTTAATCCGAAAGTAAATCCGAAATTCAAACGATTAAAAAACGTTCACTAGGAAAAACAAAACAAATCAAAACCGGAATAATCAAAAATCGACCCTTGGCTACCGTACCCGGACACGAGTAGGAAACTAAAATGGCAGAACTCTGATAGAAACATCGAGGTTAGCACTAGTTGAGAAAGTAACGGAAGAATATAACATCGAGATACTAGGACTCAATGAAGTGAGATGGAAAAACAGCGGAGAGCTAACAACAAGTAAAGGGAATACATGATGTTCTATGGTAAATCCAACACACATGAGCAAAGCGTAGCAATATTAAAAACACTTAACGCAAAGAAAGCACTTCTCGAATGGAAACCAATCAGTAGCAGAATACTAACAGCAAGATTCCAATCGAAAATTAGAAATGCAACGATCATACAGTGCTATGCACCTACCGAAGAAGCTGATGATGCTACAAAAGATGAATTCTACGAACTTCTCCAAGCAACACTGGCTAGAGCACACCGAAATCATATCAAAATAATACAAGGTGATTTCAATGCCAAAATTGGAACCGACAACACCGGAACGGAATCAGTCATGGGCAAACATGCACTAGAATCAACACGTAATAATAATGGAGAAAAGCTCATCAATTGTTGTGTCACAAATCAACTATTCATAGGAGGCAGCAAGTTCCCACAAAAGAACATACACAAATACACTTGGACATCACCAAATGGAAGAACCAAGAATCAGATTGATCACGTACTGGTGAATAAGAAATTTCTATCCTCATACAAGACGTCAGAGCAAAGCGAGGAGCAGACATACACAACGACCATCAACTGGTAATTGCAACATTCAAAATTAAACCCGCCGCTGTAAAACACAACAAGTCATGTCAGAGGAAATTTAACATCAACAGATTGAGCGACAAAAATACAAATAACATCTTCAAAGAATCGCTTCAGCTCAATCTACCAAACAACGAAACCACCAGCATTGCAGATGAAAAATGGGAACAAGTTAAAGAAGCTTACGTCGAAACTGCTACAGATGTGCTTGGATACCAAGACAAATCACGGAAACCATGGATTAGCAATGACACCTGGAAGAAAATTGAAGAGCGCGGTCAGCTCAAGTTGCAATTGTGTCACCAGAACACAACCGACATCCGCAGCAAATATGAAAGTACAGCAAAACAAGTTAAAAAAATGGAAAGGAATGATCGCAGAAGATATACAGAAAGCATTCTCAAGACTGCAGAAACAGCAGCAGCTAATAGAAATATGCGCACACTACACAAATACGTGAGAAAGGTAACTAACAAATACCCACCCACGCAGCACCCATCCACCAACGGAACGGGAAGTTAGAGATGCTACGCTTTGTTCATGTGTGTTGGATTCTCAAGAATAACAAATCTGCTGATACCGATAATATATCTGCAGAAATATTCAAAGCAGATGTAAACACAACAGCAGAAGCTCTAACACCATTATTAGCTGATGTATGGAGCAAAGGTAAAATAAATCAGCGTATTAACAAAGCCAGAAATACGTTCAATATGCTTCACAAGATCTGCAATGCATCCGTCCTGTCAAGAAAGACAAAGCTACGAATGTTCAATGCATGCACTGGAAAAAAAATTGAAGTTCATGACAACCTCATCTCAAAGTTGGCAGTTCATAATTCATGCAAAGAAAAATTATTTGCAATCAATTTCACTGTGATTGCGACAACTACACAGAGAGAAAAAAAATTCTAGATTTGAGAATTGTGTGTGATTGAAAATAGAAAATTCAGTTTCTTCTTAATTTGAGAAAATTTAAATCATTTTAATGCTCCGAAATTTAAAACTGAGATAAAAACTAACAATTCAATCATACAAAAAAGTGAATAAAATACTATTATTGAGAATTATATATGATTAAAAACAGAAGATTCCTTTATTCTCATTTCGAGTAAATTTATATTATTTTAATACAACAAAACTTTAAAAGTGAGAAAAAACTATCAACTCGATCATCCTATAGGAGAATGAAATACTGAAGTTGAGAATTGTTTTTGTTCAACAATAGAAAATTCATTTATTCTTGTTTTGAGTAAATAAAACACTTTTTCATTTTTTCTGTATAAATATAAGAAAATTTTGAATCAGAATAAGATTTCCATTTCTCAAATTGAACAGAGAAGTACACATCACTTTGTTACTTCCCCATCATTTATTTGATTCACAAATGTCAAAATGAGAGTAAAATATTTTCGGTTGTAATACCACGAGTCATTGAAATTTTTTCGAAAATTTTTTGATTTTACGAATTAAATTATTTAGCAACACTGCGAATCAAAGCGCACAATAAACCACGAGTCCGAAGGACGAGTGGTTTAAGTAGTGGTTTGATTGAGCAGTGTTGCTTAAAAATAATTTAATGAGTAAAATTGAAAAATTTTAGACAAAAATTTCAATGAAGAGTGGTATTTAATGAGATAATTTTTTTTAAATTATAATTTTATTTAAAAGATAATAATTATTAGTTCCTAAATAAAGTTTTTTCTACAAATTATTCAGCTTATAAAAAATTATGTAAAATTGCAAATAATAAAAATGTCCGTTTTCATTCATAAATGATTGCTTGTTTATGTTTATTTGTCAAACATAAATTACAAATTTATAGCATTTATGCGCCTACTAAGATAAAATTATATTTCATTTTGTTAGAAGAAAAAATGACAACAAAGAATTTTCATAACGACAAAGCAAAATTATCGACGACAAGAAGAATTGCCGACAGTAAAAACAAAGCCTACTGTTTAAATACCATAGTTTGTATGAATGAAAAATAAAATATCTGACAGCAAAAAAAAATTATCATTTTAATCCTTTTTGTTTCTTTTAGAAAATTAAAGATCAAAATAATAATAAGTTATACGCGAGTATTCTCAATTTGATCCACGTAGATAAAATTAAGAAAAAAAAATTATCGATTTTATACCTTTTCTCTCAAATTGAACTTATGAGATCGAAATGAAACTAACTAATGATCGATTATTCTCGGTTTGATCAACGTTTATAAAATTGAGAAAAAAAAAATTCTCAGTTTTATTATTTTTCTCTCAAATTGAGCTTATGAGATCGAAATGAAAATAATTAATATTCGATTACAAGAAGATCGAAATGTAATAATGTAATGTTTGTATAAGATCGAAATGATAATAATTTTTTTTGATATAATACTTTTGATATAATACGTCTCGGTGATGATGTAAACAGACCATTGCAAGTCCATTATTTTTTAGATGGCAGACAATATGCTAAGCCATAATTAGATTAAGCCATTAGATTAAGCCATAATTAAAAATTATAATTAATTTATTTTTGAATTATTTATGTGAAATAAAAGAATATTTTTTTAAAAATAGTGATTTTTTTATCCCGTTTAAGGTTAATGGAACATCGGTGGATTGAGAGTTTTATTCCAGTGCCTTATTTTTTCCAAAGTTGCTATTTTACGTGTCGCTAAACGTACCGAATCCCCCCCCCCACGTATATAAGCCACTAAAATTGAGAAAAATCTTTTCTCAAACTAAATATTATCATCTTCGATTTGAGAAAATATTTTTCTTAAAATGATAATGAATTGATTCAAAATGAAATATATCAGATCAATACCAAAAGTAACATACGATCATATCGATCAAAAAAACTCTTAAAATGATCAGAATTTCTTAAAATGAGCTTTTGGTTTCTCAACTTCATCCGCTCAAATTCTTGAAGAAATACAACTCCATCTTAAATTGATACTTTTGGTATTGTTTTGATACAACAAGTTTATAAGCTTTGAGAATAATATCGAGAATAAAATATCAAAATAAGAAATTTGTTTATCATAATCAGTAGATTTATATCAACTCAAAAAAATAAACCAGAGTTCAATCTGATGCAGCATTTTATATCAATTTGAGAACTCATATTCTCGTCCATATATTGATATACAAAAATCATCAATTTGATGATTTTTTTATCAAATTTAACCCTTTTTTTCTCTCTGTGTACACGATAACATTTTCCTAACAACAGAATGAGGTTTATTTACAATATAAAGTGTTATATCCAATATAACAGTAGTTGAATAAAGAATGATAATAACTATTTCCCTGAAAAAATTTTTCTTATATCTTATATCATGAATTTTCCATTTTAAAGTTTATGTATTTGAGATTAATTGAACTATATTTTATTTTCACATAAATATTTCGTGTGATTGTCTCAACTTCATCGATTTATAATTGTAGAGTTGTTGAAGCAATTTCGTAGTTTGATTCGCCATATGTGACCGCACGGTGAGGTAGAGACAATTGCATTTCGATTGGAAATAGGACATGTTTTTTTCAGTTTGTGTCAAGTCGGTACTGCTGTGTGGGTGTGAAACGTGGAAACATACAAGAAAGATCACAAATCAACTACAGGTGTTTGTGAACAAATGCCTGAGAAGACTGATCAAATGCTTCTGGCCCAACACCATCAGTAACCAGGAACTCCTACGGCAGACAGAGCAGTTAGACATTGAGACCGAGATAAAACAAAGGAAATGGAGATGGATAGGACATACACTGAAAAAATCAGCCGAAGATATAACAAGGATATCCCTAGAGTGGAATCCACAAGGTAAAAGGAGAGTTGGAAGACCACCCATGACATGGAAGAAAACGGTGCTCGCTGAAGCAAAACAAATTGGCAAGACAAGGGGTGAACTGAAAGCGATTGGCCCCAACATAGTTAGATGGTCCAGTCTAGTAGACGCCCTATCCTTCTAAATGGAGACAAAGGAAAAAAAATGACTTGACATTTTATTATTGAGAATTATGGCATTATAAGTTTGTCAAAAAAATAATGTCAAGTGTGTCAAAAAATGATTTCATTTATTCTTTTACCCAATTTTTTTGGAGAAAAAAAATGTAGCTTTATGACGTAAATGTAATTGAAAATGAAATTGGACATGGAAATTTTTGAATTTGTTATAGTTTTTGAAATATTTTTGGAATTTTGAAAATGTTTCAATTTTTGATTTTGTAAGAATTTTTGGAACAATTTTAGAATTTTGAAAAATTTTAAATTTTTGATTTTATTATAATTTTTATAATTTTGGAAAAAGTTACAATTTTTGATTTTATTATAATTTATGCAATATTTTTAGAATTTTTGAAAAAAGTTTTAATCTTTGATTTTGTAATAATTTTTGAAATATTTTTAGAATTTTGTTTGAATTTTTGATTTTATTTATCACAATATTTTTGGAATTTTGAAAGGAATATGAATTTGTGATTTTGAAATATTTTCTGGAAACGCTAAATGGAGAGGTTTTCGAGTAGTTTGCTGAGTGTATCATCTTTTCACTAATTTATATTAATTTATGCTTCACATGCATATAATGTTATTATAAAGTCTTGGATACGCGATATATAAACGCATCCATAAAAACCGGGGCGTTATGAGAGGGCATTATGAATTCATAACGCCCGCTCTTAATACACTAAAATAATATTTTAAACTTCAAAATGTTTATCCTCATGGCATACTAGACAGTTTGTTTTTGTCGTAAATTGTATTTTTGCTTTTAATTTAAAAAGTTTTAAAAAATGTTTATTAATTAATAATTTTTATTCAAATTAAATCAAAATTTTCAATACACAATGTTACTTTTCGAAGTAAAAATGGCAATTTTCAAACTTGCCAGAAAAATCAACAGATTTACTGGAAAGATTGTCCGATACAGTTATCATTTTATTTGATATGGGGTAGGTTGATGATGTTGATGGTTGTTCTTGAACATTCGAGATGATTTCAAAACTAGAAATAGCACTTGTTTCTCCTTCAAATGAACCTACAGCACTTGCAATCATGTTGGAAATTCTATTTTTCGAAGTGATGCTTTCTTCTATGTAGCCTTGTGCTACAGTGTCACTCTTCCATTTGCCGTGCAATTTAAGAGTTTCGAAAGACGCACCCCCCTCAATTAAGAGAGTAGACGAAGTGCGTCTCAAACAATGACCAGTAAACTGGTGAGGGTTTTCTAGTTTTAAGAACTTAGCAATAGTGTTTGGAACACTGCCTATCGTATTTTTTCCAACTGGTTGCATTGTACACTTTCTGTTTCTATATGTAAGAAAAAAACGTGTCCCATTTGTTTTATTTGGCCTTAAATTCATATATTGTCGGACTATTTTCAGAGCACCCCTTTCTTCTTCATCTATGATTGTAAAGCCTTTTGACGTACCTGTTTTAGTTTCTGGCACTTTTACAATCAAAACGGAACCTTTATCAGTTACATCCTCAACTGACATTTTTACCATTTCGTCTCTTCTTAAGCCTCCAAAGACTCCGTAACCAAAACTACCTTATGCAACAGATAAACGTCATCCAGAGCATCTTTTATGAAAGCCATAACCTGATTGCCGGTTAAAACTTGAGATTTTTTTGGCGTATAACCTCTTGATTTTGTTTTTAAAACGAAAGCAATTGGTTATATTTTGAAATATCAATTTTTTCGTAAACTGTTAGGGTAGATTTTAAAATGGAGTATTTGGTCCACAGTGAATTCGGGGTATACTTTTCAGACAAAATAAAAAATTGAATTAATAAATTTACTTATTAAAATGTATAAACAAATTAGAATTACCAATTCTTGAAAGTATGCTAACAACACATTTTCATTCACTGCCTGTACTTTATTTCTTGATTTCCATGAACGAAAAATCCCGTAATCTTTATCATATTGTTGTTTGGATTTAATTGGCAATAAAGATTCCGTTGCTTTTTGAGCATTTTGCTTAATAAGCTCTGGCAATTGCAAATCCATTATTGTTTACGACTAATTCAGAGTTCTGATGAATAATTATTTGAAACTTCAAACTGTTTTTTCTCATGGCAAACTACGCTACAAAATTTGGGAGAATTTGTTTATAGCAACGCACAAACAACAAATAATTAATTTAAACTTCAAAATATTTATTTTCTTGGCATACTGGGATTCATTTGTATTTTTTTGCATAGCAATATAGACTAACAAATTAAATTCTTTCTTAGTTTTTAGCTTATTAAGTGAAGCATAAAATCTTGTATGCACCACTGGCGTTATTGGGTATTACGCCCATCAAGCGACATCCATCCCTCGGGCCAAAGGCCCTCGGGCTAGATTACGTCGCTTTCCGGGCGTAATAACCTACATAACGCCCTTGGTACATAAATAGCTATTATGATCTGTTATAGTTTTCCGGCAACGTATTGATGTTTCGTGTTAGTTTTGTAATACATATCTATACCGAGATAAAAAAATACATGTATTGCAACAAAGAGTTATGTTTGATATACATCGCTGCCCAAAACTAAAAACCATGTCCTCATAAAAGTTGTTTGCCGAAAACTATATCAAAATCCTTAACCCAGACCGAAGTCTTGATATCTCAGAGCTTGAGATTTCAGCCCCTCCATATTTTACTTTTGGTTTACGATTTTCAGTAAAAATTATATTTGTTGTACTTTTGTTGTAATAACTTTTTTAAAATCATAACTAAGAAAAATCCTTTGTAACAGTTAGCCATTAATATGATGATTACCAGCTAAAAGTATTTGATCGTTATCAGTTCACTATATTTCCAGAACGATACTGTGGTGAAGTCTGCCTATGCTCCAACGTCGCAAATATTTTTTTGTGGGATATATGTTTCAATTAGAGGAACGTTTTAACGAACTATTAGTAGTTATTGGTGTGCCGATAGAATCAGGAAACCTTATGCTAACCAACTTCAACAACTATATTCATTGCAGGTCAACTATTTATGTTTACTTTCTTAGAAACAAATGATGAATTGTGAAATCTACTTTTTATCTAGGTATAGACAAGAACACTGTAGATGTTTGGCTGTTTTTCATGGTTAAAGGTTTAGTTATATTTCTATAGTTTGGGTAATTAATTATTCTGTTTTATTCTATGCAGAACATTCCTACACGGTAAAAATTAACAGACTAATTTTTAAACCACTTGTAGGTTTAAGCAGTTTTTAATACATGATCTGGTATAAAAATAATATATACAGAAGTTTAAGTAAAATTTATATATTTTAGGAATAAATATTAAACTATTTGAAATTATTTCTTCAATATTTCAGATTTTTATTCCAAACGGTTTATATTTTAATCATTTACCAAAAATATTTTTTATTTAAAATTACAGATAATATTTTGTTTTAAATTATGCTTAGAAGAATAAAATTTAATCTAATTTTGTATAAAATAAGCTAAACGGTTAGTTTGATTTTAAACCATCTCTTTCTTATATTACTTATAAAGTTTTTTTGGACTAAAATTTATTCCTAAAAGTTTAAAACCTTTTGCATCTCAAAAAATACTGTATCAAAATACATATACAAAAGGATGAATGTTAAACTTTTCGGAATAAAATTTAGTCCGAAAGAAGAATACAATTTTTGGATATTCTTTCTGGTACATATATTTTCAACGGACTTAGAAATCATTTCACCTACGACTTTTGGAGTGCAAATATGTGTTCATTAAAATTTTTAATTTAAATTAATTAGCAAATTTCTTCAATAAATAGTTCTGAAACAGTGAAGAACTTATATTTAGTGAAGTTAAGTGAAATTAAGTTTTAATTTGAAAAAAGTGTTAGCAACAGTTAACTTTATCTACAACCATAACGTAAGTATAGTTTTATAACGGCAGTTATAGTTTTAAAATATATTCATATATTAATTACTAACAGAAACATGTGCTCACGATATTTAATTGTGGATTTCGAAAATATAACAAAACGTATCAAAATCCAGAGTTTTTTAAACGAAGATTGTTTAACCATGGAAGATAGATTTGTGGTACATAGAATAATTTAAGAAGAGATAGAATAATTTGTGGTACAATATAGAATAATTTAAGGGCAATTGAAGACCTTTCAACAAAAAGGAGGCTAGTCCAACTTCTTAAAAATGCAAAGTTTCATTCATTAATCGATAGAACTGCGATGAATGATCATTGTTTATATTATAGATGAAAAAAGACCGACGACTAAAATTTGTATCTGGCTCTCTTTCGCTGCAAATTTCCTCAATTTGTACATACATGTTATATATTTTTCACTTTTGTTCAATTTAGTTCTGTCAAATTTTAATTTTCCAGATACAACATCTAATTTCAACAACTATAAGTTTAAAGATCAGAATAAAATTCCAATAGAAGCAGAAGATCTTTTAGATGTTGTACAACAATACACATGGTGTGGTATTTTTTGTTTAAAAATTCATAAAAAGAGTAAATTTATACATATTTAGATTTAAGTACATTATATATTCTGATGTATTTATAACAATTTATTATCAGAAACTAACAAAGAATCTGGAACAGTCTGCATAACGCCAACTCCGGTTAACAAAGCCGACGCCGAATTACATCACAATTATGATTTTGTTGTTACAAAAGAGGTGTGCATAGTTCCAACGTCTTACATCGTAATATTAAAATAAACTTAATAATTATTTGTTATTTACAGATTAAAAATATTTTTTTAAAATCATGAAGGCAAACATATTTTAGATGAATATGCAGAAAAAATACCCTTAGTAATTGTAACAGTAGGTCAATGGTGTCTTTGATTGTTAAATTTGCTGAGCAAACATTTGAAAATCAAATCGACAGATCTGCTAAAATTGCTGTTGCAAACGCTGCAATTGAATTGTTTCTTTCATATAAAACTAGTAATAGCAAAATAGGAGGAGTAGTAACTTAGATAGAGATAAATAAATTTTACTGTTATAAAAATTAATATTATTGTAGGATTATTTTATAATCCTGGAAGTTCGACTCCAGGTTACTTAATTTCGAAATTAAAAAATAACAACGCTAAGAGAAGGAAGTTAAATTATTCTAAACCCGAAAAAAATCAACTAAATTAAACTGGCACTGAGGTAACGGAGAATAAGGAGATTTTGAAATGAATAGAATTTTTAAACACGCGGATCACAAATCACAACTAAAAGAAATTTTATCTAAATTAGAATTCACATTTAAGTATAGACGGGATTTAATTGTGAATCAAAATGCTACTTTAAATACAGACTTTCAATTTTTCATTTAATCCGTTGAGTTGGTAAATATTATAATAAATTACGTTAAATATAATTTTATAATAAATTCTTAAAATTTTAGATTTTATATGATTTTAAACTGGGGTAGGATGCATGACGAATACTTTTTTATAAACTGGCCTATATATGAACAGCACATATAGACTCATGAGTGTATTAGACTCATGTGGTTTGCCATGCATCTTGTAGGAATTTTTGTTAGGATCTTACATGAACTATAAAAGATCCTATGTAAATCTTGTATATGATCTTGTATGATCTTGTAAACTTTTTGTCCCAATTCTCTACAAGAAATGATCATGATCATATAATTTTCCTGCAAGAATTTTCGGTAGGGAAATCAACAGGCAATTAATTCAATAACTGTGTTCCAAGAGGTAAAATTTTTTATTAAATAAAAAAATTGTTTTGCAAATCAAAAGTTACAATGGTTACATTTTCAGGTTAACTTTGACAAATTACTATATCAAACGACAACTGTAGCAAATATCCACATATAGTAGCTGTAGGGTCAAATAAAAAAGCTATCTCGCAATTTTTCATTTTTTAGGATGATAATTTGATAAATTTACCAGTGGATTTCTCGTTTACCAAATGCTTGGATCTATTACATAAATCACACTTTGTATTTAATATAAAATACGGTACATTTTTAGTAAGTTTTTATAAATTTATACTGT
>OY856187.1:116475254-116505128 GCA_963693315.1 Diogma glabrata
TACTTTCAGTTAGACTATTATTAAATTTTTATTTTGTAAATAAAATTAAATAGTTTTATTTTGAGTATCTAAGAAACGAAAAATTTAATTAAATGTAAAAAATTTTTCATTGTTGATTTTCTGATGCTATTAATATAATTATATAATCGATAATTACTATCGTAGAAGAGAAGATGTATTGTTTAATTATTTTTAAATGTCGAAGATTTATACAAAATTGTCTTCAAATGTTATAAAGCCGAGACGTTATGAACCATGATGATTTTAGAGGGATTTAAAAAACCGATTTTGTTTCTTAAAAATAGGTTACTTAAAAATAAAAAAACGATAAGTGTGTCAAAACAAGAAAATGTGCATATTTTTTGCATAAAATACGTACATTTTAATTATGATAGCGAGAAATAAAATTGAATGTGGAGAAATCTTGATGATCGGCATTGGTATGTGCAACCAGGAGCTTGGTTGTTGTATTATAAGTGTGTCAAAAATACCATTAAGTGTGTCAAAAGAATGAACCAATTCGGAGAAACATAAAATGAAGCATTTTCGATTAGAAAAATTTGTTAAATAAAATATGTATGACATGAAATGTAATTGAACATAAAATTGGACATGGAATATGATTTTATCCAGTTTCAAACTACCTCCCAACATATAGGAACAGTTAGAAAATATCAAGTTGTTGCAGATTAAATATCGTTTTTTAAAAAAAGAGTACATACTTTTGCGTTATTCAAGATTCCACGACTTTTGAATAACAGAAACAGTTGGAAAAAAGTTTGAATTTTTGATTTTGTTATATAATTTTTGAAATTGTTTTTGGATTTTTAAAAAAGAGTTTTGAAAAGATTTTGTAATATTTTTTGGAATAGTTTTAGAATTTTTAAAAATTTAAATTTTTGATGTTTTTGATTTTAATATAAATTTTGCAATAATTTTAGAATTTGATGTTTCATATTAGTTTTAATATACTAAGACTAGACTTCTAAGAAGAGATAAAATACTTGTACTTTCGCAAAGAATCTTTAATACACATCAATGCCCAAAACTAAAAACAAAGTCCTCATACAAGCCTATTGCCGAAAACAACATAAAAATCCTTAACCCAATCGAAAGTCTTGATATCTTAGAGTCTTGATATTTCATCCCCTTCATATTTTATTTATGAGCATATGCAGTTCTAGTTTATCGAGTTATTCTACAGCTTTCAATTTTAATTAGAAAAATATGGAGGGGCTGAAATCTTACAGCTCCGACATATCAAGACTTCGGTCTGGGTTGACGATTTTGATATAGTTTTCGGCAAAAAACTTTTATAAGGACATGGTTTATAGTTTTGGGCAGCGATGTATATCAAACATAACTCTTTGTTAAAGTACAAGTGTTTTTTATCTCTGTTTAGAAATTTATTACAAAACTAACACGAAAAACAATACGTTGCCGGAAAATTATAACAGATCATAAATTAACATAATTTAGTGAAAAGATGATACACTCAGCAAACTGTTCAAAAACCTCTCCCTTTAGCGTTTCGAGAAAATATTATAAAACCAAAAATTCATATTTCTTTCAAAATTTCAAAAATATTGTAAAAATTAAATAAAATCAAACTTTTTTCAAAATTCCAAGAATATTCCAAAAATTAGAATAAAATCAAATATTTAAACTTTTTCTAAATTCCAATAATATTCCAAAAATTCTTAAAAATTCAAACTTTTCCAAAATTCTAAATATATTGCAAAAATTATTACAAAATCAATAATGCAAACTTTTTTCAAAATTCCAAAAATTATAATAAAAACATTTGTATATTTTGTTCTTTGGCTAGTATTTTTATTAATAAAATCTAGTTATTTTTGATTTTAAGCCAATATTTCGAATTTTTATATTTTGTTTATTTATTCATTTTGTCCAACAGATCTGTTTCGGCTCTTTACTTGAGCCATTGTTGGACGATCTACAAAACAATTATGTTATGTTTAGCTTAAACATTAATTCAACGGATATTACTTACAAGTAAAGAGCCGAAACAGATCTGTTGGACAAAATGAATAAATAAACAAAAAATAAAAATTCGAAATATTGGCTTAAAATCAAAAATAATTAGATTTTATTAATAATAAAAACAAAATTTAAAATTTTTCAAATATCTAAAAATATTGCAAAAATTATAACAAAATCAAAAATTGAAACTTTTTTCAGAATTCCAAAAATATTCCAAAAATTAGAATAAAATCAAAAATTGAAACTTTTTCTAAATTCCAATAATATTACAAAAATTCTGAAAAATTCAAACTTTTTACAAAATTCTAAAGATATTCCGAAAATTCTTACAAAATCAAAAATTAAAACTTTTCCCAAAATTCTAAAAATATTGCAAAAATTATTACAAAATCAAAAATACAAACTTTTTCAAAATTCCAAAAATATTTCAAAAACTATAACAAATTCAAAAATTCCCATGTCCAATTTCGTTTTCAATTACATTTACGTCATAAAAACAACTACATTTTTTTTCCAAAAACTTGGCTAAAAAAAATAAAAAAATAAATGAAATCATTTTTTGACACACTTGACATAATTTTTTTGACAAACTTATAATGCCATAATTCTCTATAATAATAATAAAATTTCATGTCATACAAATTATTAATATTATTTTTTTTTCAAAAAATTGGGTAAAAGTATAAATAAAAATCTTTCTTTTGACACACTTGACAACATTTTGTTGACAAACTTATAATGCAATAATCTAGATTTTGGTCTCACATACCAATCCCAACCATCAAGATTTCTCCAAATTCAATGTTCCTACTCGTAATCACTTAAAATGAAAGTTTTTTAAGCAAAAAAATGCAAATTTCCTTGTTTTGACACACTTGACGATTTTTTTGACACACTTCCGGTACAGTTATCGAGCACATTGTTCTCTCAGCTCTTCCCATTGAGTGTACCTATTTTTAGAATCAAAAAATTTTTCTAGCGGTTTTCTAGATTTCGTAGGTTGTGACGACCGGACGGCCGGTCGGCAGACAGCTATGCATTTTTTTTTTTGCTTTTTTAGAATCAGCAGGTCCTAAAACGTCGAGAAATGCCAAAAAAAGTGGGGGTAAGAATTTCACTTTTAGCTCATAAATGTAATACTTAGGTCTTTCAGACCGAAGTAATTAGAATATGAAAACGACATGCACCTGAGTTGACAACATGACAACATAAATGTGAAAAAGACAAAGCAGAAACATTTATTTACGTTAAATTAATTGCTGTGAAGGGGAATTGATAGAATGTTGGCTGGGTAAGATAACCAAAACCAGAACAATCTCTGTAATAGCATTATATTAGGGCTCAGATCTGTACTGGATTTGACTTTTCCTATCACTGATAGGATTCGAATCAGGCAACCTTATCAGGACCTAGTTAGGAATGTTATGCCTTAACTATTTACGTCGGATCAGGCATCCCTATTAGAGCCGAAACAGTTCAAATAGGAAATTTAAAGTAAAGTAATTAGTTTACTACTATAGTTGTAAAAGAGTTTGCCTGAATAATATACTAGTCGTGTACATTGCAAACAAAAATCAACAATATCAATAAAAATATATAAAAAATATATAAGATATTATCATGGCTAAGTTTAAATAAACTAATTACCAAATTAGTGGAGTCAAATTAGTAAAAAAAAGTGATATATTTGATGTATAAGCAAAGTTGAATTTTTTTTTGTTTTATGTTAAGGACATAAAAGTTAGTAGGCATGTAATTATTTAGCAAATTTGGAGGTCCGGAAGTGCCTCAAAAATGGCAAAAACTGGTTTTAATTTTAGTTTAATTATTTAGTTGAGTCAAATTAGCATTTTATATTGATGTAAGAGCAAAGTTGAATTTTTTTTTGTTTTATGTTAAGGACATAAAAGTTGGTGGGCATGTAATTATTTAGCAAATTTGGAGGTCCGGAAGTGCCTCAAAAATGGCAAAAACTGTTTTTTTGGTGTTTTTTGAGTAGGTCGCTTCACTATTTTCGAAATATTTCGGGCTCTAATGATCATAAAAAAAAAACAAAATATGCAAAATGTTTGTGATTAAATTTCAAATCCATCTAGGAGGGTTAGATACTTTAAAAATGTAACCTAACCTCAAAAAACCGAATCGCGTGACTTTTTTTTTTTTTACTAAATTTATGATAAGGGGCGGAAAAATCGTCGAATTTTCATGAAAATTTCAGGAAACATGTATTTTAATAGTCTCAATATGGGATTTAATTTTTAGGAAAAAATTTTAATTTTTTCGGCTACAATTGGCATTTTTCGTTAAATTTGGCAAATGGTGCCATTTTATGAGAAGTCATCCAAAATAAATTTTTTTTTTTAATCTGTACTTTTTTTTATCTACTTTAACCTAAGTGTAATCAAAATTATGTTGCCTTAATTTAAATGCCTATTTTTGGGCATGAAAAAAAAACATTAATTTTTGCATTTTTTTGACATTTTACCATATATACGGTGTTATTTATGCTATTATCATGTATTTTGCATAAAAGTGAAATATGCAATTCAAATTAATAAAAAATATTTTTTAAAATTATACATAGCCTACAAAACTTTTTTTTCTTGCAATGCCCTAAATTGCTTTTGGTAAATAATTAAAATGTTATTACAATTATTGTAAATATTTGATAAAAGATTTTGAAAAAATGTAATATTCAATTTTTTTCAAACATTTTTCAAACATATAAAATACACAGCATAAATAATTTTACGCCAATTATGTTTTCAATTGAAAATTCTATATGCGTTATTATGGTTTTCCATATTATTCACTGTTTGTGTGCTTTTGTCACTTCTGAATTAAAATGCAATATTTAAAAATATACTTTTTGCTGTTTATTTTTAAAAATTTTTATTTTATTAATAATAATATAAACTTTCTTATAGTAACAATTTGAATTTGATTTTTTATTTTATTGAATATCGATTTCGACTTACGTCATCCTCAGTTTAAATTATTATTACAATTTTTGCTTAAACTATTACTTATATACTACTTCAACTGCTATTTTTTATTATTATGTCGTATATTTTGTTAGTTTAATTTTAATTATTTACCAAAAGCAATTTAGGGCATTGCAAGAAAAAAAAGATTTGTAGGTTATGTATAATTTAAAAAAATATTTTTTATTAATTTGAATTGCATATTTCACTTTTATGCAAAATACATGATAATAGCATAAATAATACCGTATATATGGTAAAATGTCAAAAAAATGCAAAAATTATTGTTTTTTTTTCATGCCCAAAAATGGGCATTTAAATTAAGGCAACATAATTTTAATTACACTTAAGTTAAGGTAGATAAAAAAAAGTACAGATTAAAAAAAAAAATTTATTTTGGATGACTTCTCATAAAATGGCACCATTTGCCAAATTTAACGAAAAATGCCAATTGTGGCCGAAAAAATTAAAATTTTTTCATAAAAATTAAATCCCATATTGAGACTATTAAAATACATGTTTCCTGAAATTTTCATGAAAATTCGACGATTTTCCGCCCCTTATCATAAATTTAGTAAAAAAAAAAAAAAGTCACGCGATTCGGTTTTTTGAGGTTAGGTTATTTTTAAAGTATCTAACCCTCCTAGATGGATTTGAAATTTAATCACAAACATTTTGCATTTTTTGTTTTTTTTTTATGATTATTAGAGCCCGAAATATTTCGAAAATAGTGAAGCGACCTACTCAAAAAACACCAAAAAACCAGTTTTTGCCATTTTTGAGGCACTTCCGGACCTCCAAATTTGCTAAATAATTACATGCCCACCAACTTTTATGTCCTTAACATAAAACAAAAAAAAAATTCAACTTTGCTCTTACATCAATATAAAATGCTAATTTGACTCAACTAAATAATTAAACTAAAATAAAAATGCCCAATGAAAAAGACAATCACTATTATCATAGTCTTTCAGCCGAGAAGGGATAACTAAACTATATGTGAGACTTTTAACCATACATTTCTAAAAAATATACTCTATCTAAAGTGAATTTTGACCAAATGAAATGTTATCAAATTAAATAGGGCTAAGATTAGGATAAATAAGGAAGACCCTAACAGGGAAATCATATAAGATTTCTGATAGCGGCCGAATGTGAATACTCTATTAGGGATTGCCCTAGTATATCCTGATCCAACCAGGATCATAATAGAGCATGCCTGACTAAAGTGCTATTCGAGCCAGAACCAATAAATGTGAGTTTTTAATTTATTGACTTGGCTCACTTCGATTTAATTTTCTTTAGACAGTAAATTCTTGACTTTTTTTCGTAAAAGATAAAATTGAATGTCGTATCAGCTATTATTAGATATTACTCTTATAGACAGCATCAACCCAAACCTAATAATAAAAGTAAAATATGTACACACTGAGGTTTGATAAAAAACAAATTTTGTTACATAACAAATGATTTTCAATATTTAATATCTGGATTGTTATTTACAAAACATCAATTTTCTAATCTAACTACTTGGTAAATTATCTTGGTTTTCTTTATTTGTTGTGCGTACTTGACCCAGTTACTTTTTCCCTATTTTTATCGTAATTTCAAATACATTGTATCAAAAAGTTATTCCCTATTTAATCCCTCCTTTATATTATAAATCTTAAATTTTATTCACAGTTCTATTATACTATAAGCTATTAAGTTGAAATATTTATCATAGTATTATTACGTTTATGTTATTTTTTATCAGACCATTTATTTGGTTTATTGTTGGTGACTAGATAGTTGAATGGTTTCATTTTACCGACGTTAATTACATTTATGAATAATAATTAATAATGGTACAAAATGATACAATATAATAACTGGAATAGAATTGGTCTGATAATCTAAAAATTACTAAAACTGAAAAAATAATAAAAATAACATGACACGATTTCGTTGCTATTAAATTATATTGAGCATCTTGACCCAATACATAATATTTAATTAAATGATAATAAAACGTAAAAATATTTTGCTTTGAATTTAATTTAGTACGATAAAATTATGTGTGAAAGTCTATTTCCCATCGGGTAATATTTTGTCGGTGAAAAAAAAAAGTTTTTCTGGTTTTTGGATTTTATATTTTACAAAACAAACAAATTCAATATATTAATGAAACAAATGCATAGATACTATGCTAACGAACGTTTTGAGCTTTTTTTGTAAAAGGATTCTGAAAGTTACACCCGAATATTCAACGCCATAAATTTAGGAAAAAATTTAACGTTTCGAACAATTTTCTTGTTTATTGTCAAGGGATTTTAATTTTTCACAACTTAATTAAACCACAATGTTAAAAATGCTTGTATTCGAAAAATTGGAAAAGAAATGAAACAAAACTTTAAAATTTACATTGCATTGTTGCTACTGTAGGCTACTGTACACTTGTAGGCTACTGTACAAAACAGTAATTTTTATTATATGGTTAAGGAATAAATCAATTTTTTTTCTACAGAAGCCTACAAATGTAATAAATTTGTATCAAACTCCAAACTTTATTGCCAGTGGTAGATTTTTAAATAAGCTAGCTGAATTTTTCTTGCGGCCGTGACCACTAAGTTAAAAAAGGAACTATCAAATTCGCTGGATTAAATTGTAGTTCTATGAAACCGAAATTTTAAAGTACAAGTAAATGACCTTGAAAATTTAAAAAAACATGTAATTCAAGCAGTTTTCAGCATCTCCCCTCGCTACGCTCGCGTTATATATTTAAAAAAATTTATAATATATTTTAAACAATTCTAACCTAATGCGTTCCGGTACTTATTCTGTAGGCAATACACCACTGAATAGAACAATTGCTGGCGTCAGCTTACATTATGTAATGAATTGAAATTGAAACTAAACTAACACAACTAATTATGCGCGATGATGTTTCTGCTTTTATACTTGCTTAAAAGTGGCAAAATACTACATAAGCTTTGTGCGAATTGACGAAATAATGACAGATGACAACTATTAATTGTCAAAATTTTGTTTTTTGGAATTTATATTCACCATAACGAAACGTCAAAATTTGGTATAGCTCTTTAGCATCATCAAATTGTGAGTAGGCATAACCAATTATTTCAGAAGGAGCAACAATTTATTACAAAAGTTTTTTTAAGAGCCAAAGTAATATTTGTATTAGTATATATGTTGTATATATTTATTAACAGAAAACATAAATGTTAAGAAGTTTTTCACCTTATGTCAAAATGTTGTTTTTACAAATTTCACCTTCTCCAAAAACTTTGTTCTGTCAAATAATTGTGAGTTCGCAAAAAGCAATAGAAGTAAAATGAAATTTCTTTTTTTGTTTTTTATAATAAAACTGTATTTTTGTAGGATTTTCATATTATTACAAATCTACATATTTTTGTTAAGATTAAATTTTTTATTAGCGCATATTGCTAATGAATAATCAAATAAGCGGGTGCAAATTTATTCAGACTGATCCGCATTTTTAGGTTGTATATTGTAAAAAATTGTTTTATTTTATGCATTAAAATTTGATGATAATTTTATATTTCACATTGAACACTAATTTAAGCATAGTTCGAGACGTTCAAATTTGGAGTGTTCGCAATTGGAAATATTTTTAAAAATTCACTTTCACGATTTCTGAATGATTATTCATTACCGAAATCGATGATTATTGCATGGAAGCCATTTAGCTCACAGTGGAAAATAATGCTAGACAATAAATAATGTACTTAACAAAATTAGACCAAAATAAAGTTTAATTTGTGCTGTAAACCCATTTAAACGGTCAAATTAACTAAATTTCTTTCAACGTCAAAGAACGAGATGAAACTCGAACTAATAACCTTGTACAAACAACCATATAAAACGCCCTTTCATTTGTTGGCAAAACTTTACTGCCATTGAACATTTTAGCAGAAATTTTTTTTAAATACAGAAAAGTTTTATGTAATATGGATTAATATAAGTGTCATAGCAACATTTAAATTTTCAGATCATTCAGTTTAGCTCAAACAAAGAAGCCTTTCTGCATTCTGTCATACCAGGGTGGAATCGCAATAGTTATGGCTATGTACTCTAATCAACTGATATGGTCAACTGACTGACTAATCAACTGACATTTCATCAACTAATATGTTTGTACGACAAACCGAGATCAGCAAGAGTTCATGCCCCCTAAGCCCGCCATTTTGGCAAACATGAAAAACAAAATTGTGCTTCAGTTGTGCTGGATTTGCTACTCAGAAAGAATGCCATAACCCTAACGAAAAAAAATTTCCATGCTAAAACGATTTTTCGAAGACAAGTTAGCCCCACCATTTTCAAAAAAAAAATTAAACAAAATGGTTATCCATGTATTGTGCTAGAGTTCTGCTCAAAAAAATCGTACCAACAACGGAAGAATTTAAATACGCTTAAACAATTTTTTGAGTTGAAGTTAGCCCTGCCATTTTGCAAAAAATGAAAAGCAAAGGTTATGCTGTATGGTGCTAGAGTTGTACTACTCAAAAAAATTTCATATTACCAATGAAAAAAAACTGGCACACTAAAATAGTTTTCGAGCAAAAGTTAGTCCACTCTTTCGAAAATACGAATAAAAAACGCTGAAACGATTTTTCCAGGAAATTTTTGTTTGAGTAGGACAACCAGCATAAGTCGAGCACAATACAGCACAACCTTAGTTTCTCGTTTTCTTTTTTCAAAATGGTGGCACTAACATCTGCAATCGTCGATTGTCCATTCTAAGCAGCTAGTCCAAAAACAATCATATAAACTATACAAAACTTTTGTTTTTCAATTTTTTCAAAATAACAGGGCTATAACTCGGATATGAAAGGGATATGAAATTTTTTTCCTGAACAGCACAACTCAAGGACAATACAGGACATCTTTTGTGTTTCATTTTTTTCAAAATTCATTAAGAATTAAGACTGTCTGAAAATGTCTGATTTTTGTTTAAAGATTGCATCTATTTAATTCTTCTGATATTTCTTTATATTTCTTTCTGATAGCTGAAAAACTGTATTTTACAATAACAACTGGCTATAAAAATTCACATAATGTGATGGTTTTTATCAATAAATTACTGCAAACTAATATATTAGACTAAGAGCCCGCCACGGCCAGACCTTCGTTATTTTATAAAAGCTGAAAGTTTCTCTGCGCATACCCCCTACTCAGGTAGGAACGATTAGCGACATATGAAGTTTAGTATTAGAAGTATTAGAAGTCACGTCACTCATTAGGGATAGTATTAGAAGTCACGTCACCCATTTCCAGATACTTACTATCGTGGCAACCCCCTGCCAGACACCCTTAAACTTTGTCCCTTTATTAAAGTTTAAGGGTGTCTGGCAGGGGGTTGCCACGATAGTAAGTGTCTGGCAATGGGTGACGTGACTTCTAATACTATCCCGAAGAATATATAAAAAAATTACTTTTTATACTTGCACGAAACTTCGGAGGCCCCATTGTTACCTGCCCCCTGCCAAAGCCATCATGATCCAAACTTCATATGTCGCTTATCGTTCCTACCTGAGTAGGAGGTATGTACAGAAAAACTTTCAGCTTTTATAAAATAACGAAGGTCTGGCCGTCGCGGGCTCTTGCTCTATATGACATTAACGCAAACGATTATTGAGAAATCATTATTTCTGTTACTGCCTTATAGTTTCAAAACTTTTTTCATTGATAATCAGAGGTGCTATTTTCAAAACTTAAAGTATACTTTATAATCGAAATTGTATACAATTACAAAAAATTGGTATGATATGGGTAACACGAACACTACTACTTTTTAATCGTTGTATAACTACTAGGTAAAAACCAGTCGTAATGAAAAAAGTATAAATTTAGCTGTAAGTGTTAAAATTAACCAGAATTTTGGCTGAAAATAATAGTACATTATTTAATTAGGAGCTAAAGTGATTCTTTTTGGGTTGAGTCTATAGTTTACAATTACCCATACAAGGTTGTACAACTGGTCCAGTAATGGTCCATTACTGGCAGCCAGTAATGCAGCAATGGGCGAGTACTGGCAACCACGAGTGGGCCATTAACATAATTTTAATGGATGATAACTTCGGACAATAAATGGTTGCCATTCATGGGCCAGAGAAAAAACAACAGCAATGGCCCATACAAGGTTGTACAGTTGGCCTAGTAACGGGCCAATAATGATGACCAGCATTGTAGTAATGACCAAATACTGGCAACCATGACTGGGCCGTTTAAAAAAATATACATTATTATCATATGTAAATTTAAATAAATTAAATACAAACTAATTTAAAATAAAATAAAAATGACGGAAAAAATTCAAAACTCCCCATACAACTGGTTCAGTTGCAAGAATGGCTGAATAATGGCAAACATGACTGCCAGGACTCCGCCATTAAAAATAATATAAAATAATATTTTCATACATAAATTTAAATAAATTGCTCAAAAATATGTTTTCGAAAAAAACAGCCTTGTGTTTCAAAAAATGTGTATGATGTTTCTAAATATTATAATATTAAGTTCAGTTACTTTTTTTTTTCTTGGATTTTATTATATTATACGAGTAGGTATGTAGGCCGAAAAAGCGGATATATTGAGCGAATCAAGTCAAATATATATAACAATTAACAGATTCATATTGATTGCCATCGATTAAAGTAATATTAATAAGGCAATTAAGTACTTTTTGTTACAGTGTGAAAGACAATTTTAAAAAACTTAAAGAATTTTGGCGTTTTAAACAAAGTAATTTAAAAACAAAATCTAATGATACGTTTGAAAAACTAAATTCGGTAACTGATGAAATGAAATTAAAGTATGATAATTTGGAAAGTATTTATACAGATGGTGGTAGAGCAACGGTTGGATGTTGGGTCTTATTCTGCGATTATATTACAATCGCTTTTTTATCTAGTGAAAAATACAGCTATTTACTATTTTGATAAATAGAATTGAGGCTTTTAAAAAAAAGTAAAACGTTGAAAATTTTTGAAAACCTTGCAAAGAAAATATGTATGCTTGATGTGAAGAAAAAATTGTCGATAGTTCCGAGGACAGATCTTATGAAGATTTCCAAAATAAACCATAAGATATCGTTTTCAAATTATATAAAGAGAACTACGAATGAAAAAATTAATATAAATTTTCATAAACTTTTAACTTTCAAGATGAAGATTGGATTGAATAGATTTAAATTATCAAATGGACTCCTAGTGGATTTGCAAACCAATTCATTTTTAAGAACAGATTTTAGAAAACTAGGTCCACAGCAAGTGATGAATTATGTTTTCGGAAACTTTTGCCAAATTTATAATGTTTAAACGAATAAATTTGTTGGAACGAAGTTTCACACTCAAAGTAATAAAAAGTCCAAGCGGCACGTATATCCGCTAGAAATAGGTAGATTTCGAGATCAGACAATTTTGTGTGCCAGTAGAATCTGATGTATCAGATTAGTTTAAACAACACAAACTAATTTCAAACAGATATCGAAAAAATTTTAAAAAGAAAATTAGATACATATAAGCAAAACTATATCTATCCAATTTTGCAACAAACAAATATCAAATCAAATACCAAGAATATGTGTGTGACAATTTATGACATAAACCTACGCTATATCATATGTCGTCCAATTACTGCAAAATATCAAAATAGTTTATTTCTAAGAAAAAAAATTAATTTCTTCTATTCAAACCTTTTAATTTTTTTTTATTGACTATTATAAGGTTTTTGGAAATTGTAGTTATGGATTGTTGCAAACTTTTTTGTTGAAGCCAACAAGTCAAAAACCTCTAACTGCAGAGGTTTATATTTATAAGAAACGGATTAAAATGTTTCCACAGGTTTTAAATTTGTGAAGTTTTTAAAAATATTAGTATCCAAACGGCCGTTATAACGGATTAAAAAAACGATTTTTTTTTTCTAGTATAAAGCCTCTAGTTATTTAACCATGTAACAGATTTTTCTGATTTACGAACTTGTCCAAGATATTAATAAAACACACATGTTTACGTAAGGTTTTTTGATCTGGCTTTACAAATACGACCGTGAGAGTGCCGGTTGATTCAAACGCATTTTGTCTTTTACAAGCTTTTTTGTTGAAACCGCTCACTCAGAAACCTCCAACTGCAGAGGTCTTTTTTTTAAAAGAAACTGATTAAAAAGGTTTCAAAGATTCTAAATTTATGAAGTTCTTAAAAATATTAGAATCTAAACGGCCGTTATAAAGGATCTAAAAAACATAGTTTTTTTCTAGTATAAAAGCCTCTAGTTTCTTAACCCTGTGTCGGATTTGACTGATTTACGAACCTGTTCAAGATATTAATAAAATTAATAAAACGCACGTTTTAAGAAAGGGTTTTTTGATCTGGCCTTACAAATACGACCATGAGAGTGCCGGTTGTTTAAAAAAAAATTTTTTTTTGCAAACTTTTTTGTTGGAGCCACTCACTCAGGAACCTCTAACTGCAGAGGTCTATTTTTAAAATAAATTGATAAAAAAGATTTCAAAAATTTTAAATTTGTTAATTATTTTAAAATATTAGTATCCAAACGGCCGTTATAACGGTTTTAAAAAATCAATTTTTTTTAGAAAAAAGACTCTAGTTCCTTAACCACGTGTCGGATTTTGCTGATTCACGAACTCGTCCGAGATATTAATAGAACACACATGTACAAAAAATATTTTGGATCTACCTCAACAAATGCGACCGTGAGATTGCCGGTCGTTTTCGTTATATCTCATATCGTGTATATATATATATATATATATATATATATATATATATATATATATATATATATATACATATATATAAATATATATATACATATATATATATTTTTATTTTTTTTTTTATTTTTTTTTTTTTTTTATTTTATTTTCAAATTTCAACGGGTTATACATATATATATATATATATATATATATATATATATATATATATATATATATATATATATATATATATATATATATATATATATATATATATATATATATACATATATATATATATAATAATTTTTTTTTTTTGTTTTTTCGTCTCCACTTATCATATATAGTCGTTTGGCACAAAAATTTTTCCGAAATTTCGAGATGAAGCCCATTGCACTAGGTAGATTTTTATATGAAATCTACCTAAAAAATAAATATCAAAGTTAGCTTATGCATGAAAATGTTTCGAATCTTTTACAATTGGAGTTGTCTAATTTACAGATTGAAATTGAATAACTAATAACGAAAAAATAAATTCATAAATCACATTAAGTTCATTGAAAGTTTGGTTACCACTGCTCTAATGCGTAATATAATTCCTGCTTTTAAATTTTTTACACGTAAGATCATTAAAGTTAAAGAAAAAACAAATTACTGGTAAACAAAATATATTTGAAAAAATATAATCCTGCCCTATATCATTGTATAAGTCATAAATCTAAATCATTTGCTTTAAAAATTCCCTTGTAGCCTTTCTTTCTCACAACTTCAAATTATTCTACATTCAATTACATTCAGATCAAGTACATAATATAAAGAAAGCTGTTTTCGTTTTTTTTAAATAAGTTAAAAAGTTCATCAAATAAAAAATTAATGGTTGTAAGAAAACAAAAATAAATTAAATTTTCCTCAAAAGTTTAAGAAGAACTGATTGAAAATGAAAACATACGTATTTCTATTTGTGTTTCTATATTCAATTTTCCACTTGTTTTTCTGTTCTTTATTTCATATTCTTTTTGTTTTGTGTATATTTCCGTCAAATAAATAATTCATTTCCCAAGTGAAATGTGAAAAGATGATGGAAATTATCAGGATAAAATGGAACGTTGCTATGGAGGATGAAGAGAAGAAATAGTACAATAAGCATTTTAAAAGTGACAAAAAAGAACATGGTAGCTAGCTGAGTAGCTTTTCAAGGTGTACAATTAGTTATTTCATACGACATTTTCTGCTACATACAAAGCTTGCATGTTGGTTACACAGCAATCTTTCTCTTATTTATACACATCCTTTCTTGCATCCTTAAAATAAATATGTTTAATATATATGTTTGTACAATCAACCTTTATATTTCTTTAACAACAACCTTTTATGAATAATTTAAAACGAAAACTGTAAGAAAACGAAAGTAATAATGTTTTCCTAAAGTTTGTTATTACAAGGAAAACCTCTTCAAACACATGTTATTCGCATTTACGAAATTTGATAAATTTTTATATGACTTTAGCTTGTATGATATATTCAATTGACCTTTTAATGTGTTTAAGGATGAAAATAACAAGATCTCAGATGTTGAGGTTTTAGTAATTGATGTTAAATGTGTTAAAAGTTAAATTTTGTTAGAATTTGATGTGAACTATAATTAAAATTTTTCGAATTTGTGTTTTTTTGGTTGATTAGGGGTTGTTGACTATATAAATCTGTCATATGTTGTAGGATTTTTCGGATTCGGAGGAAAAATCGGATTTTTTTAAAATTTTCCAATTGTACTCGCAAACTTTTGATATTTCTCTAATTTTTTGGTTATTAGGAGTCTAAATAAGCAAACAAAATAGTCTGTCTATCGTTCGGACAATTGTTAAAATTCTCTAAAGTAAAATTTTCTTTATTTTGAAATTATTTATTTCGATGAAACTCCGGTATATAAGCTCTGAGTACGGTTATAAAAAGCTACCTACTCAAGTAATGCCATTCAACATCCCACTGGTAGAATTGTTTGTGATTGACCACTAAGTGGTCAATTTACCCCCATAGTTTTGATCTCCGGAAACTTTATTTAAGGCAAAGTTTTAAGGGTGAAATCACGAATAGGTTTAACTTAAGAGTAGCACCCAACACTCAAAATAAATTAATATTCCAAAATAGAAGCAAATGCAACATATGTATATCCGGCAATCGAAATAAAAGTTTACCTGTACGTTACAAAAGACCAGACTACCAGATCGGAACGTGCAATCTCTCCCAAGAGGCTGGAAACACAGTTTAGAGGTAGAATGGTAGAATGGATATCATCGCCCTATAAGAGAAAGGACTGCCAAGAAACGGAAAATCGGCAATTAGATTATAATAACGGTACTGCGTTACCGTTATGCCAAGATATGTAAGCGAACAAGGAACCAGTATGGCCTCTACCCACAAAAAATCTCTGTAAATCCCTAAGAGTTATCAATTCATTCCTTTCAAAAAAATCGGTAACGCGAAAATATAATGAAAAACCAGGAAAAACAATGTTTCAAAAATAATTATATATAAATATGAAAAATAATAAAAAACAAAAAAAAACTTAGCTTAATATAGTTGATTGGTGAAATGTTGAATTTCTTTCTTGACGTATTCTTTTTATTTTGAAATTTTTGTGTAAGTATCAGGGACTTTTGTCTGAGTATGTCCCTGCCAATAATTTCCCATCTTCAAATAAATTTGTCCTGACCTGGTATAATTGATGATGGTGAAAGTATGACCATCCGGTACGCGAACACGCTTACCTCCAAACAAGAGCGTTGAGATACAGTATTATCACCCAGAAACAATATCAAGTTGAAAATATGGCAAAAAAAAACTATTAATTTGTACACCATAAATCCTACAACACGTATTTTATTTTCATCCAAAAATGTTTACAATTTTGTCCAAAGCAAAAATTGACAGTTTTGAATTGTATGATGGGAATATTTTTGTTTGAATACTGGTTTTCCTGTGGGTGCAAGCGTACAATAAGTTGTGATAAAATTCATTCTGGCCAATGAAAGAATCTAAAACACCATACATTGGAAGTCACCAATTTTTGTTTAGACCTTGTGCTCCAGAGCTTCGAGAAATGTAAAAAAATAAATAAGGTTTTGAAAGCGTTCGAATGAATCTAACACTTAGGACTTTCAGTTTTTAGTATTTAATTGTACTTGATAGCTGCTCTATTATTCATATCAACATGTAAAAAAAAATAAATAAAAAAAATTTAAAAAACACACTTTTTGAAAAACGAACTAAAAAGTAGAAAATAAATTTTGCATTAACACCAGCGTTATGTCTTTTATAATTATATTTCCTTTGAAATTGTTAGAAGAAAAAATATTTAAATGGTATTTAACACATCTTAGCATAGATGCAAATATTAAATTTTTGACTAATTTAAAATGCTAATTTTCGATTGACAAACAGTTTTCCGTTCCCATTTGTTACATAAAATAAAAGTGGGTGGCGCATACATTAATATAGAAAAGGAACAAATGTATTCTATATTAATCTCTAACAAGAGAGACTACCAACGTTTATTCCTTTTCCTTTCTGAATGCGCCACCCATTTTTATTTTATGTAACAAATGGGAACGGAAAACTGTTTGTCAATCGAAAATTAGCATTTTAAATTAGTCAAAAATTTAATATTTGCATCTATGCTAAGATGTGTTAAATACCATTTAAATATTTTTTCTTCTAACAATTTCAATTGAAATATAATTATAAAAGACATAACGCTGGTGTTAATGCAAAATTTATTTTCTACTTTTTAGTTCGTTTTTCAAAAAGTGTGTTTTTTAAATTTTTTTTATTTATTTTTTTATTTTAGAGTTTTTAGTTTTATAATTTAACCTACAAATAAGTTAACCACATTATTTTACAGAAAATACACCATAAGTAAAACTAGCAATTAAATCACTTAACGAAAATTTAATATTCTTTGAAATTTAAAGTAATTTTAATAAGGTTAATTGCACTATAACGTTATTTAAACATCCAGTGTAAAATTTTAGTACGTTTCTTTGCTCATTGTATTAATTTTAAGTTGTACATAAATTATTAAATATGAGATTTCGCCCAAATGTCAAGTTTTTTTCGGAAAAAAGGTCTGTATTATAGAGCTTTTTCCTTAAAATTCGAATCGTTATATTACTGTATGTAATTGACAGATTACATACAGCAATGATAATTAGAAATCATTAATTATGTATTAAAATGTATTGAAAAAATAATAATTATGCAACTATAGTAAAAAAAATTAACGAGAACACAAAACAATCTGGATTTAGAAGAAATAACAATTATTTTAAACTTTCGAAATACAAATCACTCATTATTTACAATTTAAGGCCATTTTTTCATATAAAAATGACAAAAATGTGTAATATGTCCTCTATTATAATGAGATACTCAGTATGAGCAAAATTTCAGCGCGGTAAATGGGCATTCAGATCTTATGGATTTTCATATTTTCATACATAATAACTGATTTTTAATTATCATTGCTGTATGTAATCTGTCAAATACACCAAAATAACGATTTGAACTTTAAGAAAAAAGGTCTATAAGCTTTTAACGAAATGTCATACTTTTATTTTTTTTTGTGTTCATTATTTACAATGTAAGGCCTTTTATCCATATGAAATGACACAAACATGTATGATGTCTATGATTATAATGATATACACAGTATTACCGAAATTCCTTCGCTCAAAATGAGTCAACCAGAGGATGAGGATTTCAGTGCAATTCTCAAAGGTCTTTCAGAATGAAGAAAAATTTGATTTTTTTTTCTTCAGATTTATAAAGTTTTTTGCTTTAAAAGTTTTAGAAATACGTACTGACTGCTTCAACAAACTTGTCTTTTCAATTTGGGATCAATCACATAATGGGAAGTTACTGAAAAATGAATCACAAAATTCCACCCATCAAAGCTCTCAAGAGTCAAGTTAAATAAAAGTGTGTAAAAATCTGTACCAAACCGATGAAGTCCCTTCGATAGTTCTATTTTATAAAATTGACGAATTGAAAAATTAATCAAAATTTGTTGATAATCAATTTCGCTGTGCGACCAACAGCAACGTTCATAACAATTATTTTTAATAAGCAGCGATAATCTACCTGCAGTTAAACAATTAAAAACAAACTAAAACTATAAAATTATGTTGCAATAAACATTCTTTCAGATGTCATTTTCAAAACTTTATTACACAACTAACATGCAAACAAATTTGGATCAATTTTAGCAATAATATTCTAACTTCAATACATATTTTTGTCGATTACAATTTACCAAAAAACAAATTATTTATAGGTCAATTCATATGTCAACAATTCTATAACTGTAATACAATTAATTAATCAATGATGCAAAACAAAATTATAAATCAACTTCAAGCAATGAAATTATACTTTCCAGATGAAATGTAAACATTTTGAGTATTAACCGAAGACGCGTAGTTCAGTTTATATTCACCTATGTATTTAGTTTGCAAAATTACAAACAAAATTTAAGTATAAAACATTCAATGGAAACAAAAAATATTGAAAATTTTTTTGTATGAAAATAATTATCTTTAGCGTATACTGCAAATAAGCGTGTCTAAGCTGTAGGAAGCCTCAATTAGTATTATAATATACATGATTTAGTAATTGATCCGGATGCATGGAGGGACTTGGTTTTGATAAATGGTAATTTTGTTTAATTTGATCCATGGGCGCGGCGCGTACTTCAGTCCCTGCTATTGACATTAGAGTCAACGTGAGATATTGCATACCACTCCACGCTATTGCTTGCTCCAAAAAATGAGCCTTCATATAATTCTATACCTGCGCTGCTTTGATCATTGAAGAATGCTGTGTGTCACAAAATCAAGGAATATGTGACTAACTGGAATTTTTGTTTGGTACCTGCAATTTTTTAAAAAGTTTCATATGTAGATCAATTTATTTTTATTGGATGGAGCTATCATGAAATATTGGTGCATGTCCTATATTGTTACAAAATATTGTAGGATTTATTGTTTAGTTATCCATTCGTTAAAAAAGCAAAAATTTGTGTCCATCAAAACCACAGGACGCGTCTTGTATGTGACAACACATTTTATTAAACATTAAAAAAAACAATTTGACAGCCTATGCTCGATGAACTCATTGTTGTGTGAGCTATTCGATTAAAACTTAATAGCGTTCATGCTTAATAAAATGGGTTCAAAAAATTGATTGTTCATATTAAGTTAAAGTTGCTTTACTTTGTGTAAACATTTTAATGGTAGTAGGATACGCTTTGAAACATTTATACAAAGACATTTATAAAAAAAACTTTAATTTAATTAAATACAAAATTTATAAAAACTACAAAGATGCTAACAGAATTTGGAATGTGACATAAAAAAAGACATGAAACATCAAAAGAATAATTAGATCAAAGTCTATAACGGATGTATAAATTAATTTCATACAAAAAAGAACATATCGCTTCACTTCTTTCGGTTTACAGTGAATATAATAACAGTTTACGCTACACAGTTTATTTTTTATTAAATTAAGCTACGATATAGCATCATAATTAATCTTAATTTAAGAAGTAGTTATTTACAAGATACGACATTTAATAAAAGTTGTTAAAGAACTTTACAATTAACATCCAGCAAAACTAAAACGTTAGGTAAACCAAAAACATTATCGACGGTTGAAATTTTTTTCTCTAATTTAAATAATAATAATAAAAGGTTTTTTGTAATTTGAACCATTTTGTTGTAAATCGGCCAAACCAATCTTAGGACTACAAGATATGATTTATTTACAAAAAAACAGTGAAAATTGTTTGGAGTCGAGTGCAATAACTCTAACTACCTAAAATTGAACAATAGAAACTCGATATAGAAATATCACAAACGCGGCAGCTACTTTTGTGGATATTTTCTTCAATATAAGAGCAATTTCACGAAGATTCAACAACGTTTTGACTTGACCCCTTTTAATTTTGATTATTTTTTGTTTATAGATAGTCTTTGATAAATAAAAAATACTAGTTCTCTTAGAATTTTTTTTTTCGACCATGGGTCTTCACAGGGTGCCCCTCAATTTTTGTTATTTTGTGATGTGAGTGCATTTTGACGAGCGATTGTAGAAAAACTACTCAATCGATTTTCATAAATGATATGTCGTTGAATAGGTATTAGAACAAAGTTTTTAAAAATGTACACTGTTAATTTTTTGAAATAATTTTTAACGGTGTAACATAAGAAAAAAATGGTGTAATTGAAAAAAAGATGGCATTGCCTTTTTTTTTTTTTAAACTAAATTGAAGCTTATTTTATATCTAACCACTTGTGAAAGTTTAGGACTAGCGATATTTTTTGTTTTAGAGATAAAATTCGTTGTGCATATGACTGTCGGGAATCAGTTTTTTTTGTTCTGAAGGAAAATTATAAAAATGGCGATTTTTAGATTCAGATTTTTTTTTTATGTTAAATATCAAATATTTTATTATTAAATGAACTTTTAAAAAAGCAATTTCAGTCAAGTTCAGCAAAATTTTGCGACATTTTGACTCGACCCTTTTTAATTTGGTTTATTTTGGTCTATATTTAAAAAAATTCTACTTGAAGCCGTATTTTTCATTTATCAAAGGCTATCTATAAACTTAGATATAAAATAAGCTTCAATTTAGTTTAAAAAAAAAAAAAAGGCTATGCCATCTTTTTTTCAATTACACCATTTTTTTCTTATGTTACACCGTTAAAAATTATTTCAAAAAATTAACAGTGTACATTTTTAAAAACTTTGTTCTAATACCTATTCAACGACATATCATTTATGAAAATCGATTGAGTATTTTTTCTACAATCGCTCGTCAAAATGCACTCACATCACAAAATAACAAAAATTGAGGGGCACCCTGTGAAGACCCCTGGTCGAAAAAAAAAATTCTAAGAGAACTTGTATTTTTTATTTATCAAAGACTATCTATAAACTATATCTATAAACAAAAAATAATCAAAATAAAAAGGGATCAAGTCAAAACGTTGTTGAATCTTCGTGAAATTGCTCATAAGTAAATAATCTTGACTCATCTACGGTTATTATTGATTTAAGAGCAAAAACAGCATACAAAGATTTTTTCAAATAGAATCAAGAAAGTGAAGGAGGATAAGAGGGGTCTGGGTATGCTCACTACAAGCAGAATATCAAAAAGTCAAAAGTTAAGTAAAATCATATTATGTTAAATCCTATCGGAAGTAAAGGGGCCATATACAAATCTGTCAAGAAGTTTCGACATTCATCACGGTTTAGTTACTGCTCTAGTAGAGACCTCAGCTTATACCTTTTTGTGTGTCGATAAAGGATAAAGGATTTCTATCATATTTTTGGAAAAATTTCTGCTGAGAAAGATTTTTGAAATTGGACCACCAGTGGCCCCGCCAAGCTCTTAGAACTTTTGTTTTAAGATAGGTTCCCCCCTATTTTTAGGTGGTTCCCCCTTACCATTTTTCTGATCTAGTAGAAAAGTAGTCCTTGACCCGAAAAACATTATGTGCATGCTGAACGAGTCTATGCACATTTCGTGCACTTTTTTATTTTAAACATTTTGAAGTTTTTTCTAAATATCCCAGTAAATTTTATAAATTTAGTTGAAGTTTAAAGGTATTTGAGTGCTAATGTCATACCTATTTGTTTTAATTTAACATTTTTTTAATCATGTAAACATGTATACAAGATGTACGTGAAACTTTCAGACATAAATACATAAATATTTGATGTATGACGTTTATGACTAGGTACCCGCTAAACATGCTGAATCGTTTACGAACCATTTACGAACCGTTTACGAACCGCATTGTTCGTTTACGGTTCGTAAACGAATCACCATGTTTAGCGGGTAGGATCTTCTATTCTAATACGTTATGAATTTTTATTTGACTAATATTTTTGCTAACTTCACTACGAGAAATGAAGATTGCGTTTGTATTTTTAAGTATTAAAATGAAAATGTATGTGTGTGACATTTGTAAATGAGGCGTCATTTTTTTAACGATACAATTTAAATGAAAAAAAAATCCGAATTCAAAAAATTTAAAAATATTTGGCTAGCATATAAAAAAATAATAATGATTCTCCACAATTATAAAATTATTATAAAACATACATATTGATGAAAAACGTGATCTACGCAGGTGAAAAAGTCAAAATTTGAACTTTACCATTTTTAATTTTCCTGAAACTTGACATGTAAGTAGTATGGACAAAATAAAAAGTACAACTTATTTTAATTTTTTTTTTAAAGTGCTTAGTTTGAGCATAGGAGGAAGCCCAATATGCATGAAAAATGAAAATTCTGCCAATCCGATGTAACTTTGAAATTAAATTGCTCAAGAACGGCTATGCCGATTTCATCAAACTTTTTAGGGTTCCGTTTTTTATACGGAACACTATTGGTGAGAGTAAAACGAGTTTTTCACATTATATCGATCATCTCGTAAACTATAAATGCTATGGACTTGAAATTTGAGGTGCGTATAAAACTAATCTACTCACATGAAATGACGGATACAAATAAAACTAAAGTGGTTTTCGTTTGGTTTACAGGGGTACGATGCATAGGCGAAGCGTCTTTGGATGCTAGGGAAGCACTGCTTCCCTTTGAAACAGGCCGCTCTTTTTCAAATTAACGATTGTTTTTTAATAAAGATTTTATCAGCTATCATTCAATAAATTTTCAATACTTTAGTATTTATTTAAAATAAATCTTCAAAGTTTCAGTAAAATTATACAAATATTTCCATATAAATATTTATTATTATTTTTTTTTTTTTTAATAAAATGTGTTGTGCAATAGGGTTTAGAATATGTGTCACAACAACACATAAATACCTTTTAAGACCTAGGTCTAGACCTGGGTCCCACAACAACTGGCGTTCTGAGGTGTAGATTAACGCTTTTTTTAAACATCTGTGGGTTGAAGCCACCTGAGACTAAGTGTTCCGGCAAACTATTCCATTTGTACGCAGTTCGGACAAAGAAGTCTCTCTGCGATCTGCCAGTATGACAGCGCGGGATCTTTACCGTTTCACTGGTTGCGGCAGCCGATTGCCGAGTGGAACGGGGGTAAGAATAAGTTTGAGGCATGATGCCGCTGATTTCATCTAAGCACTGCTGATGACGATATTTGTAAAAAACAACGAGGTCAGCAACAGTGCGACGATGTTGTAGGGAATCAAGTTTTGATGTCAAAGTTCGATCACCTACAATTCGTATAGCTCGCTTTTGAACAGAGTCCAAGAGGGCCAAGATGGAAACAGAGGCAGCACCCCAAACTTGACAGCAGTACTCCATACAGGGACGAATATAGGACTTATAAACATGGAGCAATTGGTATGGAGTGAAAAATTTTTTGCATCTATTTAGGAGGCCGAGTTTTTTAGACGCGCTTTTTGCCATCGCCATTACATGATCGTTCCAGAGTAGGTCATTTGAAACTGTGACACCCAATAAACGAATGTTTTTACATTCACCTATTGGTTCATCACACATACTAAATAAAATATCTTTGGGGAACTCGGTCTTTAACCTGGAAACAATCAACAGCTGTGTTTTGGTGGAGTTGAAATTGACAAGGTTTTGGTCACCCCAGTCGGCGACTTTATTCAGGTCTTTGTTCACGTTTATGGCAGCGTCTCTCCGGGCAGGATTAATTCGTTCGTGCATTTTACCTTTTGAAGGAAGGGGCTCGAACGACTTGTGCAGAGTACTATCATCTGCAAAACTATTTATTGGGTTGCTGGTGATTTTCAACAATTCGTTGATATAAATCAAAAATAGGGTTGGGGACAATACTGAGCCTTGGGGTACACCAGCGTTAATTAGTTTAGACTCAGAAGAATATCCGTCTAAGGTTACCGAAATGTATCGGTCGGATAGAAAATTTTGAATCAGCTTCACAACATTGGGATGAAAACCGTACGCAACGAGCTTGTTGATTAAGTTGGCATGCCAGACTCGATCGAATGCCTTGGAGATGTCTAAAGCGATAACGTATGTTTCACCACCTTTATCAAGTATGCTGTTCCAACAATGCGCTACATAGTTTAATAGATCGGTAGTTGATCTTTTGTTTCGAAAACCATTATATTAATTCCTAATATTTAAAAAAAAAACTTCAACGCAATCAAAATATTTATTTATTTCGTCCAAATAATATACAAGAAGCTGTCCAACTTGCAGCGTACGGAATTATAATATTTGTACGCAAAAAAAAGAAGAAACACAAATAGGAAAAGAAAAAACGAAAAAAATCAAACAAAAACCATAGCAGTAGATGCTGTGTTGCTTATAGCATATCATATACTATCATAGTAGTACTATGGTAAATCTGTTTTGTTTTAGCTTATATGCACTGGTTTAATTGTTTTAGCTAAATTTTACTACTTTACATCAAAGTATGTATTGATTTTTAATAAGAATTTGGATTTATTGTTTAAATTACAAATGTTTGAATAAATAATTATGGTGCATTATTAATTAAAAATTATTGCAGAACAGTTTCCAAACCAGTTTTGTTTTAATATATCAACATATTTTTCAATAAGAAAATAGAAAACCCACTGATTTCTAAATTATGTAGGTATTTGTCTTCTTTTGAACCATTTTTGTGGTTCTATTTCTCGATTGTTTGTTAGGATAGGACCAATCAACAAATACAATAATTTTTTCCCTTGGTGAATTTCACCATAGTCCATACTTTGATATATTAAGCAAAGAAATTTTTTCATGTATCTGATGAGATACATGAAAAAATTTCAGTTTCAGCTCAGTTTTTACCGCAAAATTTATTTATTTTCCTTGCCGTTTTGTGCATTGATAATTTCATTTCGGATATTAAATAAAAACTGTTCCTTTAGAACAAAATAACATTACAACTTTAGAATTAAAAGTTTTGCGTTGATCACAAATGGAACGCATAAACTTTAAAAATATTTCAAATATAAATACACAATTTTATTCTTATTTTAAAATAATTATTTTGAGCTTATGATTGATCTGACTAGTCCATTATTTTTTTGATCTGACTAGTCCATTTTATTATAAAAAATACAAAAACATGTTTGTAGCCGCCGATCTAAATAAATTAGTAAAATGAAATGCTTTCAATTACACAACTTGCTCGAGGGAGAGTAGATTAAAGTGTTTGGATGATACTGTGTTGAATGGAAGTAGATTTTAATGTAGAGGCTGGCTGCTAGTGGCGTTGAATTATTCAGGAGATGAGTATGATGATACGAGATGTTGTATCCAATATTAGGAGTTACTTTGAATGCGTTGATTAAGCTGAATCTTCATTATGATTTAACAATTATAATGTTCACGTAAAGTAAACACAAAAGGCAGCAGATAAAATGTTGTTGTAACAACCATATCATGAATTAAATTTATTTCCAAACTTCTTCAGGTACACTAGCTTCCACATTCACTAATGGTCTTGAACCATTATTAAGTAGCACAAATATAAATTAAATTCTCTCAAAACACAATAACATTTTAGAGTTTAATTGTATATATAAATAGATTATACAAGTTACATGAAATTTGTCTTATTGTATTAATCAAATTGATGGCGAGGCGATGAAATATAATTTACATAGAGAATTACATTTTTAATTTAACACGAAAATTAAGAACTCGAAACTATTTGGAAAAAACAAAATCTGAATAATAAAAAAATATTTTTTGTTTTTTTAATAAATGTTAACGAAATCATCGCCTGCTAAATTTTAAAGTTTTTTGAGAAATGATTTTAGTTTTGATGTTCGCCACAAGTGAAACAAGTTTGATCTTCAATGGTAAGCGTCTTTAGTTAAAAGTAATAGAAAAATATGCAAAAAATATATTTTTCTACAATAGCAAATGAATTCTTTTTTCATGCAGATTTAATCTCCTTTGAAAATCGTTTTTTCTTCTAGTGTATAAAATCATATTCGCTAGATAACAACTTGTAGTTGCTAAGGTATCTTCATCAAATAGAATATGAATTTTAAATGGTATGTCGTCGATTTTCAATTAAATAATTTATAATAAATATCATTCACGAAAAAGCAGCGTTTCCATATCTTGTAGCAAAACGTACTATGTTTCTTAAAATAGGCTATTTTTGAGTTTTAATAGTAGTTATTGTGGAATATTATTTAGAACGCAGCATCCCATTCTTAAAAACTCGCGCTTCGCCTATGGTACGATGTGAGACCTTTGAGAAAATATATTTTTTTATAGAATCAAGTAGGGTATCATATGAAAGGACTTCATTTCAGTATTCTTTAAAAAATTATTTTGGAATTTTACACCTCACCATTTTTTGTATAATTTGGAATAATGACGTTTTTTTCGTGTTTTCTTACCTCGATTAACTCCGAACCTAACTGATCGAAAATTTTCAAATGTATTTGGAATGATAGAAAAATTAGTACGTTTTTAATAAAAAATATAAAAAAGTGTCATATTTTCATACTTAGATTTATTAAGGGGGTGGATATGTGGAGGGGTAAAATCACTATATAAAATGGGGTCAAGTGGGGTGTCATTTGAAAGAGCACTTTATTTAGAAAACATACCAATTTTTTTTAGAATTTTGCCATGCACAGTTTTTGAGTTATTTTCAAAAAAGTGCAACTTTCAGACCGTTCCCCCCCCTACGTTTCGACACTGATTGACAGAAAAATTTGTAAAAATTCACAAGGTTAGGAAATTCGGTAAATTTTGTATGAAAATTATAGCGATGTCTCAAATAATTATATTTCTGTGTGTTTAGAGGACCGGTGTAAAGAGGGTAAAAAAAATTTTTTTTTGACCCAAGCGAGTGGGGTGTCATTTGAAAGAACACTTAATTTTAAATTTGTTTCAATTTTTTTTAGAATTTTGCGGTGCACAGTTTTATAGTTTTGGACAAAAAAGTGCAAAATTCAGACCGTCCCCCCCCCCGTACGTTTCGACACTGATTGACAGAAAAATTTGAAAAAATTCACAGAGCAAGGAAATTTAGTAAATTTTGTATAAAAATTATAGAGAGGTCTCAAATAATTATATTTAGGGGACCGGTGTAAAGAGGGTAAAAAAAAAAATTTTTTTAACCTGAGCGAGTGGGGTGTCATTTGAAAGAACACTTAATTTAGAGTTTGTTTCAATTTTTTTTAGAATTTTGCGGTGCACAGTTTTTGAGTTATTTTCAAAAAAGTGCAAAATCCAGAACACTTAATACTAATATTATTTAGCTGTAACACTTAACTTATTTAACTTATACGAGCATAGGTTAAAACTATCTGCCACTTTCAAAATTTAAAACGAAATTGCGTGATTAAGTTCTTCAATTGATTTTTTTTAACACCACAATTATATCGAGTAATCTTTCGACTTTCGAGTTTTGAGTTTTCTAATCATAAATAATAAAAAATCTTTGAAATAAAGTTCTAGCAATGTTCTCCAATACTATCTAATACATAAAATTAATTGGGACAGGAAAATTGTCGATCATAAATTTTATGTACTCGACAAATTTAATGAAAAAAATATGAAGAGGCTGAAATCTCAAGACTTTGAGATATCAAGACTTCAGTCTGTATTAAGGGTTTTTATATAGTTTTCAGCAAAAGGCTTTTATGAGGACATTCTTTTAAGTTTTGGACAGCAACATAATATTAAACATAAAACTCTTTGTAAAAGTACAAGTACAACTACTTTTTCAAAATTCTAAGAATATTCCAAAAATTATTACAAAATCAAAATTAAAACTATTTTCAAAATTCCAAAATAAAGCAGAAATTTTAACAAAAGCAAAAAACATCTGCCTAATAATTACAGTTTTTGTTAAAAAAGTCCAAGCGTAGTCCAAGCACGTATATCCGCTAGAAATAGGTAGATTTCGGGACCAGACAGCTTTGTGTACAAATAGAATTGGATATGTCAGATTAGTTTAAATAAAAAATTTAACTAGAAACAGAATAATCCAAAAATTTATCAAACCAAACTAAATACATAAACGGAAACTACTTTGTCAATGCAATTTCGAATAGTTTTGTTTAATTTGGTTGAAACTCCTTAATAACAAATTAAATCCTTTGGTGATTAACGTTCTTACTACACCACAACTGCCATAATATAATTTATAATCAACAACAACATCAAACAACTTTTGCACCTCAAATATAATACAAATATCTATCAATTGTAAATATGTAATCATTATACATATATTTATTTCAACTAAACCACTTCCAAATATTCCAAATAAACTATTCCCTAATTCAAAACAACAACAACAAACATTCAAAACAACATTTTTTAGCTTTTTGCGAAAAAAAATAAAAACAAAAGAAAATTGATTTAATATTTCTATGGGATATTTTTGGGATTTGTTGTAATTATATACCGTTTTAGTGGCTTGCATTAGGTTAGTATAATGTTAATTGCATTAGAACTTCTAGGGTTAAAAAGCTGAAAATTTCTGATGTTATAGTTGAAAAGTTGAATTAAAAGCTAGTATTAGTTTAATCAAAATAGACTCGAAAATGATGAAAGCATGGCCATTTGCGTTTGTTTTCGTTTTAATAGCCCCAGGGTCTCAACCTCTGAACTTAAACAATTTGTTTTTTAAGTTGTGGATAGATATAAGTTGGTATCTACGTGTGCAAAAGTTTTCATTTTTGAGCTTGGTCACTTTCATCTAGATCAACGACAACAAAGTTTAGTAAATTTTTAAAACAGCTGATTTTTCAGGAACCCTAAATGCCAAGGTTGTCATTTGACAAAAAATGATAAAAAAAAGTTCAAACAGTCAATATTCATCAATTTTATTTAAACTTTATGTTTCAAACGGAAGTTATAACGCCTTAGATTATGCAACTTTTAAGACTCTAGCCGCTTAAACCCCGATATGGCCAGTTTGCGAACATGTCCAAGAAATTGTTTGCCGCAACATACACAGAAAATATTTTTGGTGTAGGTCGAAAATTGCGACCGTGAGAGTGCCGGATAATTCCGTTATACCTCATCACGTATATATTAGGGTGCTTTTTTTTTGGGCAACAATTCTCTTTTCTGGTGCCCCACCGAAATTTTGTTGGAAATACCCAAGAAATCGTCCTC
>OY856187.1:116505328-116601486 GCA_963693315.1 Diogma glabrata
TAGAAAATAGTAGATTTTTATACAAGTGGTGAAAACGTCTCTTTTTGCGTGACTGGACGGTTTGTCCACGAGACGCGATAGTGTCGATGAGAATAAGTTCAGGAACGCAAAAACGTTTTTACCACGCGTAGAAAACGCTATTTTTTCTACGCTTGTAAATATAAATGATAATATTTACAACACAATAATAACATTATCTTACACTGGTAAAAATGCTATGTATAAATACAATCTTGTTTATTTTTTACACAGTCAAATTTAGATATGTCGTTTTGTAAGTTTTTAGTAGATGAATTTGACAATATGAATAATGAAAATAGTTCATATACTTTCTCTAAAAACTTTTACAGATATTTTGCCGTCATCGTCATCGTTTTAAGTCATCGTTTAAAGTATAAATTTAAAAAATTGTAGGTAAAGTTTCAATTAAAAACAAATAAAAATAAATTTTTTAATAAAATTTATTTATTTATTTAATAAATTTTTTTTTATTTTTTTTTTTAGGAAAGAACTCAGAGAATATATTTTATATCTGACAGTTAATTATCGGAGGAAAAAATTATACGATCTATCTGATACAAATTTTATTTTATCGCTCCGATTTCTCCGATATAGAAAAAAAACACACTCATTATTAGTTTTAATTAATTAATTACACACAGTTGATATAATGATTAGTTTCGATTTGATTCGATCAAAATATTCAAAATATTCAATCCCTTCGAAATACTGCGATATTGACAGAAATAAACACAGCAACCGAAACAACAACAGAAACAGTAAATCAAATTCAATCTCTAAATATTCAATCCTTTAAATAACCACCACCTGTAGGCGACCACCGAAACTTATTTACTTTCAGTCCTAGTGACTGAAAACATTTTCAGTCACTACTTAGAAAAAGTTTCCCTTTCACATAGGTTATACTATATATTAAAATGACATTTTCGTGACTTGAATTAGAGAAATATATTTTTGTACTTACTTACAAATGCCCAGTTTTATGATTGCATATAACATCAAATGAAAAAAAAATGCTTAGAATTCAATAAAACACTATCGAAAAAGTTTACAACACCAAGAAAACCAACAAATAGAATCGAAAAATTTGTTTAATCAAATACAATTTATCATTTTACTAAAATTTTAAATATATGTTAACCATGGCAACAAACCAATTTCATATAAACAAAATCAGTTTGCTTTGATTATTTGCAATATTTTTATTTTTGTGATTATTCTTTAATTTTGAAACGTATGAATTCAAAGAGGTTCTAACATATGTAATATTTAATTAATAATATATATACATATTGGTATTAATTAATTTTATAACGTACTAATTTTTTGATTAAGTTTTGCCATATACATATTTTTACTTCTCCGTAATTTTAAATTGTGTGAAGTAATGCAATCTATCGTGAAAAAAAAATCTTACATACCCCAAATTTTGTTTTTTCTTTTGTTTTGGATTTGGACCGTTCTCTATCTAAATAGCCAATAAAAATTTTGGTGTACGTCTGTGTGTGGTTGGGTCCGTGGGTGGGTGGGTGGTTGACCTTCCTGCATAGGATCTTGATGAAACTTTGGCAAATAATCCAAGTTCACTTGAAAATGGAAGATCTGGATTCATTTTAAATTTGGACAAAATGACGGGGGTCTCTCGAGCACCTCTAAGTTTAAATCTTCAATAACTTCTAATCCCGGTTTATAATCTTATGGAAACTTGGTATATACGGTTTTAGTACTTTTTCCAATATTTCTGCATAACAACTTCCGATTTGACACTTCCGGTTAAAAAGTTTTTTTTTCCAGGTGTTCATCCCTACTGTAGCCTACAATTACCGATCGATTTTCATGAAACGATGGTAAAAGCTTTAAAGTAACATGAGAAAGATTTTGTCAGCTTTTGGAGTACATTGGATAAACTGTTGGGGTTCCACCATACAACAGGTGGATTTTTCCATCATGTTTTTATGTTTGTTGGGAGCATACTAGATTCGTGCATGAATTTTAATGACACTTTGGAAAAAGATGCAAATATGTATGGCAAGGAACTGATTGATTTTTGAGCGATAGTGAACAAAGTAGTGGGGGGTCCCCCGAGCACCTGTTTTTTGAAACCTCAACCATCTGTCTCTGATAATCGAATTGGCTTAAACTTGGTACATAAGCATTTAGTACGGTTCACAACAGTTCTGCATCCCATTTTCCGGTTTTTCACTTCCGCTAAAAAAAATTGTTTGTACTTTTTTGAATTTTTTTTCAGTGTCTTTATATGCACACTGCAGCCTACAATAATGAAGTGACTATGATGAAACTTATGGAAAAGTTTCCAATTAGTGTGAAGAGATAGTTATTATGTTTTGGGACACATTGAAACTTCCGGTTTGTCACTTCCAGTAAATTTTGTTTTTACTTTTTCTCGTGCAACAGAATATTGGTTTGTTGGGATACTACTACTTTCTTTAATATTTTTATAATTAGACTTACGCGAAATCTATAACATTGGTTTGCTTTTAATTAAAGTATTTGATAGATATTATCTCATTTTATATCCAGAACACTATGTTTCCAGAGCTGTGGTGAAGTCAGCCTATGATCAGCGTCGCAATATTTTTTTAATGCAGTATTAATTACAATATGTTTCACAGCAATACATAATAGCTATTTATGTACCAAGTGCGTTATGTAAATTTTGTAGCGTATGACAAAAACATTGTATGACGTTTAAAATAATTTGATAGTTTTGGAAAACCATATGAACATTTAATAACTAAAATGTTGCTAAAAAATTTTGAACAAATGTAAAAATCTTTTACTAGTTTAAATTGAATAAGAATTATTTACATTTTGTTAACAAAAGTACAGTAAAACAGTTTTATTTAGTTTTTAGCGTCTTAATAGCGGGCGTTATGCATTCATAATGCCCTCTCATAACGCCCAGATTTTTATGAATGTGTTTATATATATCGTATCCTAGACATTATAACAATTATATCATTGTGAAACATAAAAATCTTTTAAGACTAAGGTTCCACAACAACATGCGTTTTAAGATGTTGATGGACGCAAATCTTGTTTTTTTTAAGTTTTAAAAGAAGAGATAACTATAAACAATAAATCCCATCACTTATAAAATACGACCTAGGCCTATATTTCATGATGGGTATAGAAAGTAAAAATAAAATAAGAGATAAAAAGGAAATTTGTTTTAAAATTTCCATTAATAAGACTAAAAAGGGTTGTCCATCATTCAGCTAATGGCATATTCCTTGATCATGTGACGCACTGTCTTTCTCAATGACTAACGCCCACACATTGAGTTATATGAAGGCTGAATTCTTGGAGCAAGTAATAACGTGTCACCACCAAGGAATATTCCATAACTAAAATTGAGGGTACTACCTTTGACTGAAAAGAATTCATCCGCCAGTACCCCTAAGATATTCTTGGCTAGGTAGTGATATTTTACTCACTGCTATTGCCATTGGTATGTGAAATCTCACGTTAACTCGTTTGTCAATAACAGGGACTGGAGTACGCAGGGTTGTCACACCCGTAGATCAAAAATAAAAATATTCAAGTCACAAAAAATTATCCCGCCATGCGGTAATCACGAATTTACAACCAATAATCCGATTTTTTAGAATACATTATTGATTTGCTTCACATTTAGTACAGTGGAAGAGAGAATAAAAAAACATTTCGTAGAACAAAATTTTTGTTCTCGCGAGCTGTCCTCCTTTTATAGCTAGAGGTCGTTTTTAAAAACCACGGCTTTCATATATGTTCAATATGATGTTTTTTAAGAAGTTGTGAATGGATTTTAATTTTTGTTTTGTTTTACAGGTAAAATTAAGTCCTTGTCACTAGGGAATGCAAATCCCGGGATTCGTGAAGCAAAAAAACCCGGGATTGCAATTTCTACTTGTCACTTGTCAATAAATATAACTGAAGTTACGATTTTCGATATAAATTTAGTGTAAAAATTAAAAAAAAATAAAAGTTGCTTTCATCTATACTGTTGCTTTTAATTGTTTTCCAATAATTTAATAATTTTATTATTTTTCTACATAATAACAAAACATTCGCTTTTGTCGATTTGCGGCATATTATAGAATTTAGAAAAAAAAATTAATTCATATAAATAAAGTAAAGGTTTTAAAGTTTAAAGTTCTTATAATTCTCAGTTTTCAGTTTTACCCAAAATCCAAGGTTTTAGTATTATGTAGCAAAATCATGAAATTGCAAAATTATGGGGAAAATTTAAACTACGGGGAGGCTGCCAACCTTTATTATTTTTATATTTCTTTTAACAAACTACCAAAACTTGTAATTTTTATTATTTTCATTTAAAAGGACTTACTTTTTCTTTTAAAATTTCAAGTCAATAAATTTAATGATGGTGATTCGTGTTACACTTGAAGACTTAAAATTTAATAGATAAGTTTTATATGGGTAGAGCTGATATATGTGCCCATTATTATGAAAGTGGTCTAAGTCATATATTTCTTGTTTTGAGATATTAAAGGTTTGCAAATGATTATTTATTAAAAAACATTTCTTTATTATGAAAAATTTTATTTTTTTACTACTTGCATGAGAAATTTCAATTATTTACTCAAAAACCCAAGACAAAAGTTATTTTTCTCAGCTAAGGTTACTAATAATTATTCCCCACACCTAATAATAAGTATTTTAGCACCTTAGTAAATAATGAAAATATAATTTTTGTTCGTTTGTTAACTGAGTTCATCTTTGAATTTTTTTAGTTTCTTCCTAAAATAATAATAATATATTAAAAAAAAATAAGCGTTTTGATTTTATTTTAATAATAATAAATAATGAATGAATGCAAAAATTTCTTTGCAACTATAGTTTAGTTTATTTGAAATTTTAATTCGTGTTAAAGTTAAACAGAATTCTGTTGAAATTTAGTTTAGTTGTGAGTTGTAGACTAAAAAAATTCTAAATTTGGCTCAACAATATTGAACAGATTTTCAATTCAATTCAATTCATATCAAAAATAAATAAAAGCTATATTTTTTAATGCAAAGCATATGTGATTTTTATATAGTTTTAAGAAAATTCATTGAAAATAAATTTCTAACTAAGCAGCCCTGAATAATAAATATCCAATACACAATCCAATGATATGATACACAATGTTTCACCAAATCAAAATTTTTATTTATTCACCATTTGCTTATTAATTGACATTTTATTTTGTGAATAATTAAGAGTTTTAGTGCATTTTTTACATCAAGTAGTAAAAAAAATAGTATATAAACCTCGGTGAAGAAAATTTTCTCCATTTCGGTACTTAATTCGCTCGAAACTTCGTTTCTCGCGAATTAATATCCACCTCAATGTAGAAAATTTACTTTATCACCTCGGTATATAATGTACTATTTAGAGCCTTGTAAGTCTTCAATAATGAAAGTTTATTATGCATGTGAAATGTTGTATAAATCTCGTTCCGAAATATGCTTTTTACAGTTTGAATTGACTTAAACCATTTTCAAAATTAACTGAACGGCGTATAAATGACTTAACGCAAAAGCAAACTTCGAAATTCTAATGTTTTACTTCGGTCTGAAAGACCTAAGTATTACATTCATGAGCTCAAAGTGAAATACTTACCCTCACTTTTTTGGCATTTCTCGACGTTTTAGGACCTACTAATTCTAAAAACCAAAAAAAAAATGTCTGTCTGTCTGGACGGATTTCAATTTTTTTTTTTTTAAATAGGTTTACTCAATGGGAAGAGCCGAAAGGACGATTTGTTCGATAACTGTACCGGAAGTGTGTCAAAAAAATCGTCAAGTGTGTCAAAACAAGGAAATTAGCATACTTTTTGCTTAAAAAACTTTCATTTTAAGTGATTACGTGTAGGAACATTAAATTTGGAGAAATCTTGATGGTCGGGATTGGTATGATTGGTTTTTAGTTTTTACCCAATTTTTAAGCGAAAAAAATAAAATTAATAATTTTTATGACATGAAAATATATTATTATTATAGAGGATTATGGCATTATAAGTTTGTCAAAAAAATGTTGTCAAGTGTGTCAAAAAATGATTTCATTCATTTTTTTAGCCAATTTTTTTGGAAAAAAAATGTAGCTGTTTTTATGTAAATGTAATTGAAAATGAAATTGTACATGGAAATTTTTGAATTTGTTATAGTTTTTGAAACATTTTTGGAATTTTGAAAAAAGTTTTTAATTTTGATTTTGTAATAATTTTTGGAATATTTTTAGAATTTTGAAAAAAAAATAAGATTTTTGAATTTTATATGCATATTTTTAGAATTTTGAAAAAAGTTTCAATTTTTGATTTTGTAAGAATTTTTGGAATATTTTTGGAATTTTAAAAAAGTTTCAATTTTTGATTTTATTATAATTTTTAAAATTTTGGAAAAAGTTACAATTTTTGATTTTGTTATAGTTTTTGCAATATTTTTAGAATTTTTGAAAAAAGTTTTAATCTGTGATTTTGTAATAATTTTTGAAATATTTTTAGAATTTTGTTTGAAAAAAGTTTGAATTTTTTATTTTACAATATTCTTGGAATTTTGAAAGAAATATTAATTTGTGATTTTGAAATATTGATTTTGATGATTTTGGAAAAGTGTCGAGAGTTCAACATACCTGTGCACCAACTTTTCATTGATTTCAGGCAGGCCTACGACTCTTTCGAACGAGAGACTCTATGGTCTGCTCTGGTGTCAATGGGAATTCCTGGTAAACTGGTATCACTATGCAAAATGACAGTACAGAACTCTCAGTGCTGTGTACGAGTAGAGAACGAAATATCAAAGTTTTTTAAAGTCGACTCCGGATTAAGACAAGGTGATGCTATCTCTCCTATACTTTTTAATCTAGCCTTGGAATATGTGTGCCGTCAAAAGAAACTACCGACTAATAACAATATCTTGTCAATAAACTCAGTACAGATGATTGCTTACGCTGATGATGTTGTCATCCTCGGCCGAAGTGAAGCTGTTATGAGTGAGACTTTCAAGTCGCTTGAGAGTGGTGCTAGGAAAATTGGTCTGCAAATTAACTACAATAAAACCAAACATATGAATGTTTCAAGGGAGGCTGAGAAGAAAGATTTGATGTGCGGCGATGATCGAATTGAGGGAATTGAATGTTTTAAATATTTGGGATCAATGCTTGACTCAAACAACAGCATACTTACAGATATTAAAGCTCGAATCGCTGCAGGTAATCGAACTTTCTACTCAATTAAACCTCTCCTTGGATCACCGTATGTATCAACTAACACCAAGCTCAAGTTATACAAGACATTGATTAGACCGGTTGTGATGTATGGGTCACAAACGTGGACCCTTACACCATCGCATTTATCTGTATTTGAGCGTAAGATCCTACGCTACATTTTTGATCCACTTAAGACGATGGAGGGTATAGAACCGGATATAACATTGAGATCTGAGACCTTCTTGAGGGTCCTGATATAATAGGTTGTATCCGTTCTAATAGTATTGCTTGGTTTGGGCATGTTCTACGAGCCGATTCACAGTCTGGAATGATTAGAAAAATGTACGTTAGTACCCCAGGGAGTGGTAGACCGCGAGGTAGACCACGATTACAATGGGAGACTGACGTAATAAACGACCTTAAAAAAATCGGCTGCCATGGTAGTTATGTCGCTGTTGCGAATGACCGTGGTGAATATTCAAAGCTGATTAACCTGGCAACGCTCCTACATGGAGCATGAAAGCCTTAAAAAAAAAAAAAAAAAAAAACTTTCACTTAAAAAAGATCAATTTTGACATTTAGGAGGAACAGCTCATTTTTAAGGGCCTATGGTACGACAATATAAAAACTTTGCAACACAACGTTTTGGCAATTATTTTCGACATTTTGTTCGACTTTTTTGTTTGTTTTTCTTCAAATTTTGTCTTAGATTACTATCATAACTAACACTAGATAAAAACTAACAGCCGATAAAAATTCTTTTTGATGTAAATATTGTTTTTGTTAAGAGTAGAGTTAAGCAGTATCGCGATCAACATATAATATAAACTTTTTACCGAGTTCAGAGCGGTGTAATTCTCTGTATATAAACTTAAATATCGGGTTGTTGTTTCGTTCGATTGATACTGCTCGGACTGTGTAATTGTGTAATTTTGTGTAATTTGGTTTAATTGTAACTGTAATTGTGTAATTTTGTGTAGTTTGGTTTAATAACATAACTATCATCAGTATGACAACCTGTGAGAATTGTAAAAGAGCTTTTGGAGCAGCTTCTGAGGTAATCATATGTGGCTTTTGTTTGAATAGTTTTTGCTGCCAATGTGAAGTTGTTGGCAGCGATCGCTCGCTTTGGCAACTCTTAGAAAGCACTCATGTATCATGTGGTTTTGCAAAACTTGTTGTGTTCTGATGCAAAATTCTGTATTTAGACGAACAATACGGATAACATCCTCGGATGCTGAAGCCCTAAAAGCAGCTGAATATAATGGAGTGATGAATAAAATTTGTACTGAGATTTCTGAGAATCGTAAACTCATCGAAAGTTTAACGGAAAAAGTGAATAGTTCTCAGCAACAACACCAACAACTAATCCAACAGCAAACCCAGTCCTTACTCTCCGAAACTCATGTAAATAACCGATTAAATATACCCATGTCCAATCAGTTTCCACTGAGTCGTGAACCCATTAGCAACCAAAAAAGTAAAATTCATGTAAGTTCTATAATTGGTACTGGTGACGCCAATGAATTATTAAAAACAGTATCAATACCCCAAAAAGAATATTTGTACGTTGGCGGTTTTGATCCGACTACTATTGCTGCCAGTATTAAATCGCATGTTGCAGGTATTCTTGAAGCTGATTCTGAGGAGAACATAGAATGCTGGCCTTTGGTTCCAAGAGGCAAAGAGTTAGCCACCTTGAACTATATTTCCTTTAAAGTGGGTGTTGCAGCTGAAAGTTTGGATATCATTCTAGATCGAGCTCGTTGGCCTACTAACACCATCTTACGCCCTTTCATTCAAACTTCAAAAAACTTAAGGCATGTCCAGTTACCGACAGGAACAAACCTTCAATAAATCCTTCAATAAATCTAGAAAATCCTACCCATAGCAGCTTGCAACAAACCAAAAACATTTTTATACATCATTTTAATAAATCAGATAACGTTCAGTCAGTAGACCCCTCACTTCAGTATTCTTTAAACCTCTATATGCATAACTGTAGCGGAATAAGATCTAAATCCAAGAACATTTTTTTATCAATCTTGAGCAACGACTATGATATCATATTGCTATCGGAGACCTGGCTTACAACATCTTTTAACACTGAAGAATATTTTCCGGCTTCATATACTGTTTTTCGTCAGGATCGCCATTCTTCCGGTGCAAACACAACTGCCAAGGGAGGTGGATTAATTACTGCTGTAAAAAAGGAATTTAAGTTTGAATTTGTATGCTCAACTGTGGAAACGGCCGAACTTCTTTGCATTAAAGTCAAATGTGGTAGTGGATGGATATTTATTGTCAATATATATATTACTTGTAATAGCTCTGATGCAATATACAGTTCTTTGGTTGCATATATCTCCAACTTTATAATACCATTAGTAAGCAGTGAAGATCATATATTGTTTGCTGGTGACTTTAATCTTCCAAAAATTCACTGGGAAACTCGGGAAGGTGAACTGTATCCTGTATTTGGTTCCGTTAACGCTAATCTCAACACCTTTATTGACAGTTTTTTTGGATTTGGTGTCAAACAGTACAACAACATAAAAAATTCAAACGGACGTTTTTTGGATTTAGTTTTTTGTTCAACGTCAGCCATTGAGATAGTCCCCTGCGATGATTTAGCTGAGAAAACTAGTATTTATCACACACCGTTGAATATTAAATTATTTATATCAATCTGCACTTTCAGTGATTTTAAATGTTGTGACTTTGTATACGATTTCAATAAAACTGACTTTATATCGTTGAATAGTTTTCTTGATAATACAGATTGGAATTTACTATTTAGTTGTTGTGATTTGGCAACTACCGTCTCACGTTTCGAATATATCTTGCTGTATGGAATAGAAATGTTTGTTCCAAGAAAGAAAGTCAAACGTAAGAGCTATGAACCTTGGTATAATAAACCGTTAATTTCTTTGGAAAATCGTCGAATTAAAGCTCATAGGAAATTTAAACGAAGCAATGACTCACAAGACTATTTAATATATAGTCAGCTAAGAAAGAGTTTCAAAATTTTAAATAAATTTTTGTACGCTACCTACATTTTAGAAATAGAACAGAATATACGCAGTGATCCTAAGTGTTTTTTTAGATATTTGGATTCAAAACGAATTCTATGTGTTTCAACGGGACTTCGTTAACTGGACCACAAGAAATAAGTGAAGCATTTGCTGAGTTTTTCAAGAGTGTCTATGATCAATCATCTAACATATCAGCAGAGTTTGACGCGGATAATAAATTCATCTTCAATGTTTTTCAGCTTACCCTTGAAGAAGTATATCAAGGTCTATTGGAGCTTGATAGTAAAAAAGGTCCTGGTCCTGACGGTATTTCACCCATACTTTTTAAAGAATGCAGTTCTTCTCTAAGCCAGCCTTTAACTCATATTTTTAATCTGAGTCTACAAGAAGAATGCTTTCCTGATTCTTGGAAAACCTCTTTTATTCGACCGATATTCAAATCCGGTAGTAAATGTGATGTAAAAAATTATCGTGGTGTAGCTATATCTTCTGTAATTCCCAAACTTTTTGAAAAGTTGGTTAAATGTCGTTTGGAGTTTCACCTGAAAAATGTAATATCAACTGCACAGCATGGATTTGTTCAAGGACGATCTACCATTACTAACTTAATGCTTCTCTGTAACCATCTATTTGATGATGCTGAAAATGGTTATCAGACCGACGTAATGTACACGGATTTTTCCAGGGCGTTTGATCGCGTAGACTGTGAAATACTTCTTCAAAAGTTGGCTGAGTACAACTCTGAGTATATTCCAATTAAATGGTTAGCGTCATATTTGCACAGAAGAAAGCAATTTGTTAAAATTGGAGACTTCACGTCGTCTACTTTTGAAATAACATCTGGAGTACCTCAAGGTAGCCATATTGGACCATTTTTATTTATTCTGTTTATTAATGACGTAACGCAATGTTTTGAATTTGCGAAATGCTTAATATATGCCGATGATTTGAAAATTTATGCAAGTATTAAAACGATAGCTGATGCTGAAAGTTTTCAAAATGATGTTGACAACTTCTGCAACTGGACATGGAGAAATAAATTATCTTTGAACGTGGCTAAATGCAGAGTTATCTCATTTTCTAAAAAAAGAGCATCATAGAGCACCCGTACATAATATTCGATGAACAGGTGGACAGAGTTAATAACTTTCGAGATTTGGGAGTTATATTCTGCCATGATTTGTCATTTAACATACATATTGACAGCATCATTAGTAAGGCAAACGCAATGTTGGGTTTCATCAAAAGAAATACAAAAGATTTTGTTGACCCAAATACATTAAAACTGTTGTTTACTTGTTACGTACGCTCAAACTTAGAGTATGCGTCCGTCATTTGGTCTCCGAACTACAAACTGCATTCCAATAGAATTGAGAGTATCCAGAAACAATTTTTAATTTATGCTTTACGAAATTTACCATCCGATCGAGAAGGATATATTAGGGAGCCTTACAACAACCGACTAAGGGTTCTCGGTTTGCAGAGTCTGGAACGTAGACGAGAGGCTGCGTGTGCGGTCTTTGCTCACGATGTACTGTGCAGCCGTATTGATTGTCCTGATCTTCTGTGCTTATTTGACTTAAGTGTTCCTGTCCGACGTCTTCGACCAAGAAATTGTATTTTACATGTACCACTGAGCCATTCAAATTATGCAATGTTTGAACCAATTCTAAAATGCGTAAAGTCTCTTAATAAATTCAATGATGTATTTGATTTTAACAGTTCACGAGATATTTTTAGATATAGAATTTTTACTTTGTAATGCATTTTATTTAGAGAGTAAGTTATGTTTTAAACAATAATAAATAATAATTTTCAAATTGTATATACTATACTGCAGAAAATAAATAAATAAATAAATAAATAAAAAAATAAATAAATAAAAAGAACACTTGCGGCAAGATCATCAAAGTGGATTTTTTGATAAAATCGTAGATTTTTAAATATCTCATGAAATATGCAGACCATATAAACCTTTTTGTAGGCAATGTAATTCTCTACAAAAAAGGTACTGTTCATTTTTTGCCTAAAATGTATATTTCTGATGATATTTAAAAAAAAACTTTTAAATCTTCGTAACTCATAAAAAAACATAATACGGATGACGAAAAAGTACTAATTTTTCAATAAAAAAAGTCAAAATATAATCCTCACATGACCAAATTGCGGTTCGCGAGCCGCATGCGGCTCTTTGAAAGAACGAGTGCGGCTCTCGAAAAGAAATGAAAAAATTTAATAACATTAACATTAACATTAACAAACATTAACAAAAATTTAATAACATTTAACAATTTAACAATTTATTAAAATTGTAATAAAGTTGTAAATAAATTACCAGTAAACTACCAGCTCTTAATCTAAAATATCGAAAAATGGGATAACTTTCGTTAATTAAAACAAACAAAAAATTGACTACTTCCCCCCCTATCAGCAAATTTTTTCAAAGAAAAACACTATCCGGAATTAAAGGATGAACAATGGATTAATGACTGTGTATTCTTAACTGATATAATGGAGAATCTGCAGTTCTCAACCTAGCACAAGGAAAAGATAAAGTTCGTACTGATCTTATTCAAACGATTCTGACTTTTATAAAAAAAATTTAACTTTTTAACGCAATTTAACTACAAAAATGTTAAACCACTTTCTCGTTTGGAAAATAAACTCTCTAAAATTGATGATAAAAAACTGAGTGAATACAACAGTACAATATGAAGAGGCTGACATCTCAAAGCTATGAAGTATCAAAACTTTGGTCTGGCAGGGTTAAGGATTTTTATATATTTTTCGGCAAAAGGCTTTTATGAGCACTTGTTTTTAGTTGTGGGCAGCGATGTTTATTCAACATAAAAAAAATGTTTAATATACATCGTTTAGAAGTTAATTACAGAACTGACACGAAACATCAACACGTTACCGGAAAATTATAACAGATCATAGATTAACATAGTTTATAGTGAAAAGATGATACACTCAACAAACTACTCAAAAACCTTTCCTTTTAGCGTTCAGTAATTTCAACTTTTCAAATACAAATAATCCATTATCTAATAATTTCATGTTCAATTACTTTTCATTTCATACAAATAAATAATTAAATTTTTTTTTTTTTCAAATAAAAGGGGTCTGATTGAATTGGTTGCAAAAAATTATAACAATAAACAAAATCAAAAATTCAAAATTTTTCCAAGATTCCAAAAACTATAATAAAATCAAAAATTGCTACTTTCTTCAGCATTCCTAAAATATTCAAGAAAATATTACAAAATCAAAAATTCCAAAAATGTTCTAATAATTTAAACGTTTTTTGAAAATTCTAAAGATATTGTAATAATTATTACTAAATCAAGGATTGAAACTTTCAAAATTCTAAAAATATTGCAAAAATTATAACAAAATCAAAATTCAAACTTTTTCCAAGATGATTCAATCAATCAAGATTAAATCTAGCAAGATGATATGTAAAATCGATTCAATCAAAAAACCGTTTTTTTCGTCATACAAATAATTAATTTTATTTGACAAATGTTTCTAATCGAAAATGTTTCCCATTTTATGTTTCTCAAAAAAATTGGGCAAAAAAATTAATGAAAATCATTCTTTTGACACACTTGACGTTATTTTTTTGACACACACATTTATAGTTCAATAACCAAGCTTCTGTTCTCACATACCAATCCCGACCATCAACATTTCTTATCACTTAAAATGAAGGTTTTTAAGCCAAAAGTATGAACTTTTTTGTATTTTGACACGCTTAATGATTTTTTTACACACTACCTATACAGTTATCGAGCACATCGACCTTTCATATCTTACAATTAAGTCGTCCTATTTTTAGAAGCATAGCTTATTATTAACGATGGATTATCGATTACTTATTATATTTTGAATAAAATTTCCACAGGAGAAATGGAATTATTAGAAACTCAGGCACCCATTCATAAAATGCACCAAAAATCAACATCAATCTGTTTTGGAAACGATTGTCTCAATCAAAGTACCGCAATTTGAAAAAAAGCTGCTTGCATATTACTGTCCATATTCGGCACATCATAGTGTTGTGAATCACTTTTTCCAACGAAATTTATAATATCAAAGCAACGTTCACAACTTACAAATAACACCGTTCACAACTTACAAGGCACAAGCTTCGTACCGCGCTAACGAACTATGAACCCGATTTCAAACAAGCTACAAACACCATCTACCAGCAATCAATGTCTGCCAGTGCCATGTTACAAAATTTAAATAAATGTATGAATTCATAATTAAAGTATTTGCTTGAAGACGGTGTATGCAACTTGCAAGGAAATATGAAGATTCCATAACAACTTTGATATTTTATTTTTTGGTTGGCTCTCGTAACGAGAATTTATTGGAATCCGGCTCCACGTGTAACGAAGTTTGGCAATCTCTGATATAATCGTTAAGAGAAAAAACCAGAACTAGTACCTTTTCGTCATATGTATTTTTACGAGTTACGAAAAATTTCGAGTTCTTTTTTCAAAATATCATCAGAAATATACGTTTTATGCGAAAAATAATCAAGATCTTTTTTGTAGAGAATTCATGGTCTTATAAAAAAATTTACAAGATTATTTCGTCGCTTTAATAATGAAACAACGTATGCTATTTATACGTTGTTTTTATATAATAGGTGCGCTGCATTCCCCATAAGGGCATCTTTGAATTGGCGTTTTTACATTTTCGAATTATTTTATGACTGGGTAAGAATTAATAAATTATAAATTAACGTCCATGCAAATGCATGCGCACATCAAACTTTAAACTCAAATATCTCGAAACTATACTTTTGCGTATACGTCATTTCATTATTAAAGCGACGATTTTTAAATCTGTATAGTTCATGAGATTTTATCAAAAAATCTAGGTTTAAAACTAGATTATTTAAAAAAATGCCCGTGTATTTGTTTCATCAAAAAGCATTTTTTTATGGGACGTTTGAGAAAATTTAATTTTGAACGACCAGCCTTGCGACCTTTGTTAAAAACTTTAAGCTTTTGATGTATTATATTATCTTAAAATTCTTAATATTGCTGGTGTAAAAAAATATGTGTAGATAGATTCTCCACAAATTCAAGAAAAAAACTATAACAGATTCCTCAATTAAAATCCAATTTAGAAAAATAAAAGTCGTTACCCTTTATTTATGCAAACAGATAAACAAACAAACAGTAAAATGTTGATTAGCTTAGCTTAAATAATGCCCAAATGTTTGCTGTTGTTAAACTATAATAATGTTTATGAATTAAAACAAACTAGGATGACGTCATCAAAAATAAGAGGAAAGGTTAATAAAACAGTAGCAAAACAAATACAGTAGAATGTAAGTAACTCTATAAAATAAAATTTGAGTTGGTTTGATCTTTAAGGTCAATCTAAAAATTGTTTGTAAGCCCAAGTTCATTTTAGCGTACTCAAAATTTGCATGACTAGTTTATTACTTATATTATGTTTTATTTATTTTATGTCTTAAAAGCTTATTAATAATCGATATTTGGGAAAAGCAAGCGTGTTGCTTTAATTGTTTTTAGATCACTTTAAGTAGAAAATAGTAGAACAAGATTTCCAATAAGATTTTCCTTTTATTTCAACATAGGGTTTTGATGAGAAAAAGGGATCGCGATTTTAATTAAATGAGAAAAAAGAAATTTTCTATGGCTGTTGATTTATTTACATTTAACAATTATAAGATTAATTGATGATGAATTAAAATAGAATTATTCAAGTTATTAATGTGGAAATACTTGTATTTAAATAAAGTGGGGTTAAAAACTGGTTGAATGGTTTGGTCGTCTTAAGACTCTGTGAAATAACAATAAAAAAGTGAAAATAATGATAAGGTTCGTACAAATTTTGTTTTCATTTTTCGTTCTTTTGTTCTGTTATCTACTGTTATTTTTCACCTGCATCAATTTATTAATCCCTTCCATTTTCTTGGCTAAACTTAGTACTTCGTACTATAAGATTTGTTTTTGAGCAACCGATAATGTGATTTAAGGATTCCGATCCCAGAATTAGAGTTTTATGAATCTCGGAACTACGGGATTCATAAATTTTAAAGCCCGGGTTCTTAGGATCTAGAGATTTATGAGATTTTTAAAGCCCGGGTTCTTAGGATCTAGAGATTTATGAGATTTTTAAAGCCCGGGATTCATAAAGCGCTAATCCCGAGATTTCAACCTAATGTGGTTAAGAAAGTGGGGTGTAGTTGATTAGCATAACTTGACATAATAGACACTTTGTTTTGACTGAAAATTAGTCCCGGGTCCTTCGGGTTAAAACTTGCCTGCTTGCCTATTGGACTGTTCAATAATCAATAATTTTTTATTTATATATTTCTTCTTTTTTAATACAAAATCGTTTCCATTTTTAGTTTTCCTCTTCATTATAACCTCATTGTGAACATCAATTTCTCTTTTTTTCTCCCATTATGTTAGTAAATTTTATTTATTATCAGAATAAAAAATTATCGGGTCTAATTTAAGTTATATAATAAAGACATTTTCATCTTTTTCTGCTGAATTAAGATGATGATTTTACTTTTTATCTATCTATGAACTGACTAGACAAGTGATCATGAATTTAAAACCACTTTTACGAACAAATATTTATTTAAACAACTTTTAAGGAACAATTAATACAATTCAAAAAAAAACATTATAAATAAACCAGCTTAATTACATTACATTAATTTTAACATCTGTCATTTCAGTTATCAGCAAAAAGCTACAAAAAAAGTTAAAAACTAATATATTTTTCAGTTATCCAATTTAAAATATTTTTTATATTCATTTTCAACGAATTATTTTAATTTGCATTTTTTCAACAAAAAATTGGAGTAAAATAATCAAAATGAAAATTATTAAATTAAATTTAGTAATTTTACGTAATTTTTTCGATTTTTTAAGTTGATGGAAATTTAATTGAAATTTATAAAATAAAAACTTTAGTATAATGACAACAATAATAATTTAAAAAATTTAGACTTATTGACAGGAGGAGGGTTACGATGGTAAGTATTATGTACACTGAAAGAAATCTAAAGTTTATTATTCAAACAAAGAAAAAAAATTTCTCAGAATTTCATAGTGATTAGGACAACTATACACTTTTAAAGTGTTACATGCAATATAATAGAAATTGAAAAAAGTTAATAAATATTTTCATGAAATAAATTGACTTTGACCTGGTATCATGAATTTTTAATTTTAAAATAGAAGTATTTGAAATTAATTGAACTATATTTTCACATAAACATTACGTGCGGTTGCCTCAACTACAGCCTGCTAAATAAATTTCGATTCTCCATCCGAGACAACCGCATTTCGATTGGAAATAGAGCATGCTTGTTGAATTTAGAAACGAACGTTGGTTATTTATATATATATAATACGGAGGTAGGTAATACATAAATAATACGATCAAACTCAATTCAGAAAATCTTTTGAGATGTTTTCCAGAGACTTCCTTAATGTTTTGAAAATTGTTGTAGAATTGAAATAAGTTTTGGAGAGCGGGACATTGAAATAATTAGCTTAAAGTAAACAGTAATTGCAGTAACCAAACCATTCTATTTATCTTTTTAACAACAGTGTTGTGGCAAGTAGAAATTAAAATTTCCTTTAGAATTTCTAACAAAATCATTATCTAAAGAAAAATATAACCAAACCTTTCCTTTAAAAAAACGTATCCAAACATTCAGAGCATATATGACATTACTACTTCCACAATTTCTGAAAAACTACCTTTCCAATAATTGTTTTGTAATTGTGCATCACTGAACCGAAAAATTTATAAATAAATTCCATTGTTTTTCAATATTTGATAAATGGCTCTCAATAATATTTTATAACCTTAAATTTTACAAAATATTTACTTTGATGTTGCTTAATTTTTTACTCAAATAAAAAACAACAATAACTTATTGTCAACAACCAATAACAGTTATAACCCAAAAATTCACTTAAGTTTTCCTATCACGAATCAACAAAAATATAATAAAATTGAATAAAAATGATTCATATTTCATTCATAAATTGAACAACAAAAAAAGCCATGAAAATCAAAATCTTGTTTACTCGTCCGTAAAAGCAATATAAGGAAAAAATTTATAAAATACATATATAAATTTTTAATATTTTTTTTAAGATCCTTTTTCCTTTCTTTTTGTTGTTTTGTTTTTCTTTTATATACATACCCAAATATATATATTTTTTATTTTGTTTTATACGAAAAATAACAAAACAAAAGAAATAGATTGAAAAATCTTTAATATTAATAAAATGAAGAAGTTGGATTAGAATTGAGATTAAGGGATCAATAAAATTGTTAGAGAAATGGTTTACTTCAGAGATAAATATTCGCTTTATTATTATAAACCAAATACTTTGACTTTTAGAACACCTTCACAAACTTTTATACTTATGATAAACAAAATCAAATAATAATAATAGAACGTAGCAAGCATGTAGCAAATTTGGTACATATTTAATGAAAAATAAAATAAAATATGTTCATTTTTTGGAACGGTAAGTTTTTCCAATTTACACTTTCGTATTTTGGGATATAACATTGGGTCGATCAACAAGTAGATTTATTATCATTTAAAATAAGAATGTTCGAAAATTTCTATAAATTATGAATGAGCAACAAAATAAAATGCTTCGTGGATAAAAAGGTCAGTGCTCAAATTTTCATTTTAAATGTGAAATTAAAAAAATTTAAAAGACAATTCAACTCAATAAATAAAGTTTCGATAAGGTTCAATAAAAACGCTTCATTTACTATTTTTTAACAAATCAAAACGAATTGTTTCGATTATTTTTTTCTGGTGGGAAGGAACAGCGAATATTTTCGGCCTACTTAATATATTAATTTAAAACAAAATTCACATACAAAATTATGTGAAAATGCAATTTGCAAATAGTAAAAACGTCCGTTTTCATTCATAAATGATTGCATGTTTATGTTTATTTGTCAAAAATAGATTACAAATTTATAACATTTATGCGCCTACTAAGATGAAATAATATTTTATTATGTATGATTATGTTGTATGAAATAGTGTTACTATTTCTGTTCGTTAAATTGTCTGCTAAATACAACTCGTCACCAAATTATTAGTCGATTATTTTTCAACATTTCCACTCATGCCATTTGAGGTTAAAAATTTCGCTCGTGCGCTACGCGCACTCGGGACCTCAAATAACATTCGTAATAATGATTATGAAAAATAATCGACTATGATTTGACGACTCGTGATATTATATATGAATGTTCAACGAATATTTTAACTGTCGTCATAATTATGTGCTATGTAAGCATACTAATGTCAGTTTGTATCAATAATGCTAATTTTCAAAATGTTTAATTAATTGTAGTTTAATCAATTAGTGTTTAATGAGATAGTTTATTCTCAAGTAAAAGTTTAAAATTCGAGCAAGGCACGAGAGAGAATTTTTAATTTACGAGAGAATAAAATTCATTAAACATGAATCGATTACATTACTTTATCGTCTAACAGAATAGTAAATTCTTGTATGAGCTTAGAATGAAGGCAATTCTTCACGAGGATGAAGTTTCCCGAAACGAGCGTAGCGAGTGGAGGAAATCATCCGAGTGAAGAATTGCCATCATCCTAAGCGAATACAAGATGCTATTTTATCCACGACTGTAAAATATTTCGTTTAATTTTCAGTTTTCATCTTTCAGCAAAAATTTTTATCGCCATATTGAAATAAAAACATCAAAGATAGCAAAAAACAAAACAAGTTTGTTGTTTAATTTGTTAGGGGAATATTTAATAAACTATAGAACTGTTAAAGAATTTTAATCAAATTCACTAGTTGTGGAATGAATGCAATTACAATGGAAGACATACGCATGGAAAGCATATATTCTTTAGTAGTCGTGGAAAAGGATTTATTATATAAAATAGAAATTTTTTCTTCTCAATTAAAACGACAGATCTTTGTTTTTTTAATTGAGAAGAAAACGTTTCTGATTAAAAAAATTCCCATTCCATACAGTCAACCAAATTCAACTAAAATTTCACTAAATTTAATTTTTGAGAAAAATAGAAAAGCGATTTGAGTGAAATCTGAAAAATAATATTTATATCAAAATAATTTGATTAATACAAACATAAGGAATCGTATAATGATAATTTTTATAGGAACATTTTCTTTATTCAATAGGTTAAGTTCATTATTCAATAGGTTAAGAAAACAATACAGTGATGCATACTATTATCAAGAAAAAACATTGAAATAAAGTTGTTATTAATAGTTGGAAGAGGATACAAAATTTTTATTTTATCTACAGTTAGTTCCATGCATCAACACAACTTACAGCAACAAAATTTATATCAATCGGAATATTTTCGTACAGATGCAGGTCAATGTAACGTCCTGTATAAAGACATTAACCTAATTAATAAACTTTCCATTAAAATAGAGGAAATTCTTTAAACAAACAATTTAAACATCAATTAATAACTACATATACAGAATGATATCTTTGCTTGTTACAACTTCCTTTCAAAAATTCATTTAGTTATTATAAAAAAAGGAAAATTTTTTTATTGTTAATTATTATTATAATTATTAGTGTTGTGAAAATTATTTTTTTCATTTTTTTGCGTGCGTTGTTGCAAACCTCATTATTTATTAGCTTCAATTCAAATATTGTAAATTATATCAATCTGTCAATGGGTAATTCTTTTATAAACCGAACAGATTTGGACAAAATCTGACCGACCCATTTTTGATTTGGCTGAAATGTTTTTACGGATTTTTTATCGAAAAAAAAGATATACGTGTTCGAGGATTTTTTTTTTTTTGGAAAATAGATCTGTTCTAAATTTCGAGAATTTCGTGATTTTTAGTTTGAAGGCTTATTTTCGAAAATTCATAACTTCGGTTTTATAGAAGATAGAAGCTTTTTCTTTTTTTTATTTGAAAGTTAAAAGATGGAGTTTTTTAAAATAAATATTTTCAACTAAAGTTATTTACAAATTCCTATTGTTATAAACAAATAAAATGTTAAAATTAAATTTTAACCACTCATGAAATTAATTTTTAATATAATGATGGTATTCAACGTTCAATTTCCTATCAAAATATTGCGACGCTGATGCATAGGCTGACTTCACCACAGCTCTGGAAACATAGTGTTCTGGATATATAATGAGCTAATATCCATAAAATACTTTAATTAAAAGCTAACCAATATTATGGACTTCGTAGTTCTAATAATAAAAATATTGAAGCAGGCAATAGTATCCCAACAAACATAAATTCTGTTGTACGAGAAAAAGTAAAAAAAATATTATCGGAAGTGACAAAGCGGAAGTTAGGATGCAGAACTGTTGTAAACCGTACTAAATGTGTATGTACCAAATTTCATCCAACTCGATTATCAGGTACAGAAGTTATTGAGCTTCCAAAATAACAGGTGCTTGGAGGACCCCCTACTTTGTTCACTATCTCTAAAAACTAATCAGTTCCTTGCCATACATATTTGCATCTTTTTGCAAAGTGTAATCAAAATTACTTAACGAACGAATGTTGTATGCTTCCAACAAACATTGAAACAATAAACAGGCGTTCGGGAGGACCCCACCACTTATCACAATATTGTCCAAAAACTAGTCAATTCTTTGTCAATAAAGTCTTTATCTTTTTTCAAAGTGCCATTAAAATTGATTAATGAATGAAATCTGTATGCTCCCAACAAACTTTAAAAACCAAGTGTGAAAAGTCAGCAGATGTATGGTAGATCCCCCGCCACTTTGATCAATGTGTCCCAAAAGATGATAGTTATCTTCTTACACTAATTGAAACCTTTCCATAAGTTTTATCATAATCACTTCATTATTGTAGGCTGTAGTGTGCATAAAGATACTGAAAAAACTGCCAACAATTAAAAAAAATTTTTTTTACCGGAAGTAAAAAACCGGAAGTTGGGATGCAGAATTTTTGTAAATCATACTAAATGCTTATGTACAAAGTTTCATCCAATTCGATTATCAGGTACAGATGTTATTAAGCAAAAAAAAAACAGGTGTATGGGAAAGTGTTATCAAAATTGGTTCACGAACGAATGCTGTGTGCTCCCAACAAACATTGAAAAAATGATGACACAGTAAACAGGTGTTCGGGAGACCCCGTACCACTTATCCCAATATTGTCCAAAAACTAATCAGTTCCTTGTCATTTAAGTCTCCATCTTTTTCCAAAGTGTCATTAGAATTGATTAATGAATGAAGTCTGTATGCTCCCAACAAACTTTAAAAACAAAGTGTGAAAAGTCAGCAGTTGTATGGTAGATCCCCGCCACTTTGATCAATGTGTCCCAAAAGATGATAATTATCTTCTTACACTAATTGGAACCCTATTCCATAAGTTTCATCATAATCACTTCATTATTGTAGGCTGTAGTGTGCATAAAGACACTGAAAAAACTTAAAAAAGTACAAAAATTTTTTTTTTACCGGAAGTGAAAAACCAAAAGTTGGGAAGCAGAACTATTGTAAACCGTACTACATACTCATGTACCAAGTTTCATCCAATTCGCTTATCAGGTACAGAAGTTATAGAGCTTTCAAAAAAACAGGTGCTCCAGGGACCCCCCACCACTTTGTTCACTATCGCTCAAAATCTAATCAGTTCTTTGCCATACATGTTTGCATCTTTTTCCAAAGTTTCATCAAAATTTGTTCACGAACGAATGCTGTGTGCTCCCAACAAACATTGAAAAAAGTGTGACACATTAAACAGGTGTTCGGGAGGACCCCTACCACTTATTCCAATATTATCCAAAAACTAATCAGTTCTTAATTACTAAAGTCTCCATCTTTTTCCAAAGTGTCATTAAAATAAATTAATAAACGAAGTCTGTATGCTCCCAACAAACTTAAAAAACAAAGTGTGAAAAGTCAGCATTTGTATGGTAGACCCCCCACCACTTTGATCAATGTGTCCTAAAACATGATGATTATCTTTTCACACTAATTGGAACCCTATTCCATAAGTTTCATCATAATCACTTCATTATTGTAGGCTGTAGTGTGCATAAAGACATTGACAAAACTTCAAAAAAGTACAAAAAAAAATTTTTTATCGGAAGTGAAAAACCGGAAGTTGGGATGCAGAACTGTTGTGAACCGTACTACATACTCATGTACCAAGTTTCATCCAATTCGCTTATCAGGTACCGAAGTTATAGAGCTTTCAAAAAAACAGGTGCTCCAGGGACCCCCCACCACTTTGTTCACTATCGCTCAAAAACTAATCAGTTCTTTGCCATACATGTTTGCATCTTTTTCCAAAGTGTCATCAAAATTCGTTTACGAACGAATGCTGTGTGCTCCCAACAAACATTGAAAAAAGTGTGACACATTAAACAGGTGTTCGGGAGGACCCCCACCACTTATTCCAATATTATACAAAAACTAATCAGTTCTTTGTTACTAAAGTCTTCAAATTTTTCCAAAGTGTCATTAAAATAAATTAATGAACGAAGTCTGTATGCTCCCAACAAACTTAAAAAACAAATTGTGAAAAGTCAGCAGTTGTATGGTAGACCCTCCACCACTTTGATCAATGTGTCCCAAAACATGATAATTATCTTTTCACACTAATTGGAACCCTATTTCATAAGTTTCATCATAATCACTTCATTATTGTAGGCTGTAGTGTGCATAAAGACACTGAAAAAACTTCAAAAAAGTACAAAAAAAAATTTTTTACCGGAAGTGAAAAACCGGAAGTTGGGATGCAGAACTATTGTGAACCGTACTACATACTCATGTACCAAGTTTCATCCAATTCGCTTATCAGGTACAGAAGTTATAGAGCTTTCAAAAAAACAGGTGCTCCAGGGACCCCCCCACCACTTTGTTCACTATCGCTCAAAAACTAATCAGTTCTTTGTCATTCATGTTTGCGTCTTTTTCCAAAGTGTCATCAAAATTCATTCACGAATGAATGTTTTATGCTCCCAACAAACATAAAAACTTTGTCGAAAAAACCACCTGTTGTATGGTGGACCCCCCAACCCTTTATCCAATGTGCTCCAAAAGCTGATAAAATCTTTCTCATGTTATTTAAAAGCTTTTCGCAACGTTTCATGAAAATCGATCGGTAATTGTAGGCTACAGTAGGGATAAACATCTGAAAAAAAAACTTTTTAACCGGAAGTGACAAACCGGAAGTTGGTATGCAGAAATATTGGAAACAGTACTAAAACCTTATATACTAAGTTTCAATAAGATCATAGCCCGGAATCAGAAGTTATTCAAGATTTAAACTTAGAGGTGTTCGGGAGACCTCCCGCCATTTTGTCCAAATTTGAAATGAATCCAGATCTTCCATTTTCAAGTGAACCTGTATCATTTGCCAAAGTTTAATCAAGATCCTATGCAGAAAACTCACCCACCCACCCACGCACACACAGACGTACACCAAAATTTTTTTTGGCTATTTAGATAGAGGATGGTCCAAAACAAAAGATAAAATAAAATTTGGGGTATGTAAGATTTTTGTTTTTCACGATAGATTGCATTACTTCACACAATTTAAAATTGTGGTGAAGTAATAAAAAATGAAAGAAGAAAATATGCTTTTTGAAATCACCATATGTTGGAAAATTTAAAAATAAAAAAAATATAAATATTTTTGTCAGTGTCATATTTTTATAAAGCCTCACTGAGTACTTTTCAAACAATTAAAATCGGTTAACCCGTTCGAGCACAATTTAACTTTAATTTTTACGTGTCTCTAAATTTCTTAACAAATTTCGAGCGATCCTGTGTCTAAAATGGTAAAAAAAATCAATTATTGATTTTGTTTTATTATACTAACGATTATTTAAGAACTAAAGCAGTTATAAATATTGATGGAAAATCGAATTAAGCCACGTCGATGATGTGAACCCGACCATTTCCGATTTCCTTAAAACTTTTTAAGGAAATCGGAAAAGGTCGGGTTCACATCATCGACGTGGCTTGATTCGATTTTCCATCAATATTTATAATTGCTTTTTTCATTTTTGAAAGAGAAAAAAACGAATTTGAATGAGAAATCTGACAAATATAGTCCAAAAAATCAACATATTAAGAAACAGATGTTGAATTGTTTAAAGATTGTCGATAATGGCGATTACTTCCCTGAAACAAAAATTAAGTTACTGTTAAATGTGACATCAACACCAATTTCGGATGGTAAGTTTTTAAATTTCATTATTGAAGGTATGAAAATTATTGAAGGCAAGACAACAACTGAATTTCAAGGTTTGTGCAACAGAGATCTTTCGGTTGACAGTTGACACGAAATTTGTTCATGTTGTTTGTGAAGTTTTTTTAAATTATAAAATTGTTTGTTATTTAAATTTTAAAAACATTATATCTACAAAGTCGCTTTAATAGTGGGTCTCTGCTTGTAGTAGGGTATAAATTCACTTATATGTCAACGGAAGGTGTTAATGATTTAGGTGATGCAATTCAAATAGGCATACGAAAATCTAAAACTTAAATTCCAAAAATCATTGCGATTTTTCTTAAACTACCCAAACCAGCACCCAAATTCTGTAACTGTGAAGCGGTGAAGTGTTAAAAATTTCTTCGTTACTTTACATTAAAAAATTTATCACTTCACCATTTCACAGTTACAGAATTTGGCTGCAGAACAATATACCGTCCATGGCTGTGGTAAAAGTACAATGGTCTTTCATCAATTCAAATGTTTCTCAACAATTCAGTTATAAGTTAGATTATACATTTTTTATTAATAACACAATTTTTAGGCCAGCACGCTAGTATTTAATATTAAATATTTGGAGTCAGTAGGAGACTAGATTAACATATAGTAATAATTTTTTTTATACTACTATAAATAACAAACCGATGCTGTTACTTAAAAATACTTCGTTGGTACTCAAACTCATTCTAAAAAATGTTAAATATTATTACTAATTACTACTAATAACTAATAGTAATATAATATTAAAATGTACTGAATTTAATTATAGTTAATTAAATTGTAATCATAATTAGATTAAAAAAAATCTAGCACTTCCTCCAAATTACTTTTAAATCAAAAGAGTAAACAGGTGCACAAACAGAACTATGTAGATAAATATCTCACGGTATACAGTATCTCAACAATTTTCATGACTCACTCTGAATGTTCCACTTTCTTTATTTCAAAAACGAAAAACTAGTAAGAAAATTGTTATAATGGAGATAGATTAACGCCATCATTAACAATTTTTCCTAAACCGCCCGAGCAGAAATTTATCAGGGCTCATATAGCGTCCCGAGTAGGTTTCTAATTTGAACCCTGACAAATTCTGACAAGATATTGGTGTTAGTTGGTAGTTTATTTTGACGCCACACATATCGGGCATTTTTTACAAATCGAACAGAGGTTTTATATCGAAAAAAAGATATACGTGTTCGCAGATTTTTTTTTTTTTTTTGAAAATAGAGCGGTTCTAAATTTCGAGAATTTCGTTATTTTTGGGTTAACGACTTTGTTTCAAAAATCCATAACGTCGGTTTTATTAAAGATAAAAACTTTTGTTTTGTTTTATTTTAAAGTTAAAAGATGTTTTTTGAGAAAAAAATTAAAATAAGGCAATAAAAATTATTTACAAATTCCTATTGTTATAAACAAATTAAATGTTGAAATTTTTAGTCATTGTCCCACCCACCTAATGAGTTTTTAGTTTGACTATCGTATTCTACGTTAAATTTTCTGTAAAAATCGCATTTTCAATAAATGGAGAAATGATTTTTACTGTTAGAAATAAATTAATTTATCGAGCGCCGGACGACAAAAAATTCTATAAATTCACACTGGAAAAACATGTTCCAGTCGAAACGCAGTTGTCTCAACCTCACCGTGCGGTCAGATATGGCGAATAGAACTACGAAACTCTTTCAACAACTGTATATTTATAGAACGATGTAGTTGAGACAATCACACAAAATATTTATGTGAAAATAAAATATAGTTCAATTAATTTCAAATACCTCAATTTTAAAATGAAAAATTCATAATATAAAACCAAAGAAAATTTTTTTCATGGAAATAGTTATTATCTTTATTCAACTACTGTTATATTGGATGAAACACTTTATTTTTTAAATAACACTCACTATGTTGTCAGGAAAATATTTAAATGTAGTTGTCCCAATCACATTGAAATTGTTTGCAAGTTTTTTTTCTTTGTTGGAATAATAAACTGCCAACTTCGAGATGAGGTTGTCATTACTTCAACTTTTTTTTCAGTACATTTTGGTCATTCATTCTTTTACATACGGCCGAACAGATTAGGACAAAATCGAACCTACACATTTCTGATTTAGCTGAAAATTTTTTAGGGTTTCTATATAAAAAAAAACAGATATACGTGTTCGTGCATTTTTTTTTTTTGAGAAATAGAGCGGATCTAAATTTCGAGAATTTCATTATTTTTGTCTTGAAGACTTATTTTTAAAGATTTAAACTTCGGTTCTGGTAAAGGCAGACAGACTTTTAGTTTTATTTTAAAGTTTATTTTTCTCCATCTTATGAGTTTTATAAAAAAAACTATGATCTGTAAAAATTAAAAACAAATTCCTATTGTTATAAACAAATAAAAAGTAAAAATCAATTTTTAGTCACTGTCCAACAAAAATAAAGAGAGTTTAGCACAACCATCGTATTCTACGTTCAATTTTTTTTAAAAACGTATTTTTTATTAATAGAGAAACGATTTTTACTGTTAGAAATAAATTAATTTTTCCACAGCGGTACGACAAAACATTTTATAAATTTTTGTCGTCCCGCGCTGAAAAAATTAATTTATTTCTAACAGTAAAACTTATTTTTCCATTATTTACTTAAATACGTTTCTGATAGAAAATTGAAAGAAAAATACATGGTTGTACTAAACACTTTTTATTTTTTGGACAGTGACTAAAATTCGATTTTAACATTTTATTTGTTTATAACAATAGAAATTTGTTAATAATTTTTATAAATAACATTTCTTTAAACTCCTTTATCTTTTAATTTTAAAATAAAACCGAAAGAAAGTGTCTATCTTTACCAGAACCGAAGTTATGAATCTTTGAAAATAAGTCTTCAAGACTAAAATAACGAGATTCTCGTAATTTAGATACCCTCTATTTCGCCAAAAAAAAAACAGAAAAACACTCGAAAACGTATATTTTTTTTATAGAACGCTCTCACCCTCGATAAATTAATTTATTTCTAACAGTAAAAATAATTTCTCCTTTAATTAAAAATACATTTTTTATAGAAAATTGAACGTAGAATACGATGGTTATACTAAAAATTCATTAAGTGGGTGGGGCAATGACTAAAAAAGGATTTTAACATTTAATTTGTTTATACCAATAAAAATTTGCTAAAAATTTTATTGATTTTATTTTTCAAAAAAGCATCTTTTAACTTTAAAATAAAACAAAATAGAAGTTTCTATCTATAATAAAAACGAAGTTATGAATTTTTAAAAATAAGTCGTCAATCCAAAAATCAAGAGATTCTCGAAATTTAAAACCGCTCTATTTTCCAAAAAAAATCTTCGAACACGTTATCTTTTTTTTCGATATAAAACCCTTAAAAATATTGCGACGCTGATGCATAGGTTAGCTCCCCACAGTTCTGAAAACAAAATATTCTGGATATATAATGAGATAATATCCATCAAATACTTTAATTAATGTTATAAATTTCGTGTAGTTCTAATTATATAAACATTAAAGAATTCTGTCGTACGAGAAAAAGTAAAAAATATTTTTATTGGAAGTGAAAAACGTAAGTTGAAATGCAGAACCGTTAAAAATCATACTCTCAGCATATATACCAAGTTTAATCTAGTTTAACTATCAGGTACAAATGCTATTGAGCTTTCAAAAAAACAGGTGCTCGGGGAACCCCTACCACATTGTTCAATATCGCTCATTGTTCAATATCGAATCAGCTCCTTGCCATACATATTTGCATCTTTTCCCAAAGTGTCATCAAAATTCATTCACGAACGAATGTTGTATGCTCCCAAACAAACATTGAAAACATAGTGAAAAAAAACACATGTTGCACGGTGGACTTCCCAACCCTTTATCTAATGTACCCCAAAAACTGATGAAATATTTCTCATATTTATTTAAACCTTTTACCAACGTTTCATGAAAATCGATCTGTAATTGTAGGGTACAGTTACAACTCTAAAAAACTGTTTAACCGGAAGTGACAAACCGTAAGTTGAAATGCAGAATTGTTACAAATTATACTCTAAGCATATAAACCAAGTTCAATCAAAATTAATTATTAGGAACTGATGTTATTGAAGTTTCCAATAAACAGGTGTTTGGGTAAGTGCGAATAATATATTTTTTTTCTATAAATGGAAAGAGATAAAAATGCTGCATGGGACCCTGTATTTTTGTATTTATTTTTACAGGAGCCCTTTCTTTTGTGGTAATTATTTTCAATGCGAAATTTGAATTTAAAAAACTGCTTCAATTTTTTTTATAGTTTTATAGTGTACATACACAAATATTACTTATCCTGTATATTTTATAATCTAAGCTTAAAAGCTTTTACCAACGTTTCATGAAAATCGATCTGTAATTGTAGGCTACAGTAGGGATAAACACCTGAAAAAAAAACTTTACCGGAAGTGACAAACCGGAAGTTGGTATGCAGAAATATTGCAAAAAATACTAAAATTATATATACCAAGTGTCAATAAGATCATAAGCCGGAATTAGAAGTTATTGAAGATTTAAACTTATAGGTGCTCGGAAGACCCCTCGCCATTTTGTCCAAATTTGCATAGAATCCAGATCTTCCATTTTTAAGTGAACCTGGATCATTTGCCGAACTTTCTTCAAGATCCTAAGCAGGAATGTCACCCAGCCAACCACCCACCAACCCACAGACATACACCAAAATGTTTATTGGCTATTTAGATAGAGGATGGTCCAAAACAAAAGACAAACCAAATTTTGGGTATGTAAGATTTTTTTTCTCGATAGATTACATTACTTCACAGTTCACACAATTTAAAATTGTGGTGAAGTAAAAATTTAAGCTAAATCAAATATCAAAAATCAAATCGGTCAGACTCAGAAAGGTGTTCGGTTTGTGAAAGAATGACCCATATGCCAAGGTTTAGTATAGAGGAGATAGCATCACCTTATCTTTAACCGAATTTGAGTTTAAGAAACTTTAATATCTTGTTCCCTACTCGTACACAAGATTGAGAGTTGTGTTCTTTAATTTGGCATAGTGACAGTTTACCAGGGATTTCATTTGAATCCAAGCAGCACAAAACTAACCGAGCACATAGCAAGAATGTTCTTAGAGTGGAATCAAATATGGAGTCAAATTTGGAAACCAACAACAACGTGATGGGTAGGGTGGTATCCAATGTCGATTATCGTGTACCAGAATATTGGGTTTATTCCTAATGATGGTTTGGTTGGTATTGGTGCAGTTTAATTAATAGGTTCAACAATTAAACAACAATATACATTAAAAAGAAGCTATAGCATTTTCTTTTGGAGTTGTTATAGCAGCATCTTAGTTTAGGTATTCCTTACTGATTTATTGTCAATTGCATAACGATATTGTCAATATTGCTAAAGTAAAATATTTCGGTATTGAATGCTCTAGTCTTAATCCTGGCTAAAATTAAATTACGTATCAGATACATATCTGAAATTAAGTTTCTGTATTGACACAGCGTCATTTCATTTTGAAGGGGTTTGCAAAGTGTTTACTAACAAAACCGTTACAAAGAAAAGTTAAGTGTATTAAGCCTTAACATCATGAGTGTATTAAGTATTAACCCTGCATGATTGTAAGCCCACCATACCTAAACTTCTGTTATTTGATATATATTATTTCGTTTTCAAATACCCGGGTAATTTAAAAATAAAATACTCGACTACCCGGATATTTTTAAACTTGAGTAATTTGAATACCCTAATGGTGGGTGACATGACAGCTAAAGCTGAACAAATTAGCAAGACATGGGAAAAATTAAATAAATTGTACCCAATGGAATTAGATGGTCCAGTTTATTAAGAAAAAACGTTTGCTTAATAATATAAGCCTATCATAGAATTTTTACTTAAATTGTTTATTTTACAAAAATTATGTAAATAAAGGACAAATAAAGAATCAAAAGGAAGAAAAGCTATGATGAAGGATTATAACGCAATAACCTCCGTCGCAATAACCTCAAATTCGGTTGTCTTTTCTTCAAAAACTAAATTTGAAGAAACAACAACCGAATTTGAGGTTATTGTGACAGAAAACATTCGGTTGGCACAAAAGAGGTTGTAGTGAACGAATTTTTTCTCTCAGTATTTAGAGACAACTCATGTAAACAACTGCTAGATAGGTCAACCACTATAAGCGAATCCTATTTCACCCAAAATCTTGTTTAACCGTTCTCGTATAGACTCACCTGAATGTTGAATCAAAATCACCACGTAGCAAGTGGGTACAATGAGTTCACAGATTTTCCACCCAATACTCTAAAAAAATTCCATTCGTTAAACAATATGTAATTTGTTAATGTTGAATTACTGTATCGATGAAATAAAATCAAAATTAACTGTTAAAATCTGTTAATGTAAAAATATCAGATAAAGCTGCCTTTAAAACGTATCCAAGTTCTTTAGACAGTTTACTAGTCAAAGGTTTTGCAAGGAGACCAATTTGCTTACGTGTTTTCAAAACACAAATAAAGGCTTTTATACATAATTTTCAAAAGTGAAACTACTTCAAAACTTGCTTTATGAAACTTTACCTAAATTTTCTTTATGCTTTGAGACTTTTTAAAACAAATACCTCCATTTTTCGTAGAATAGTAAAAGCAATTTTGATTGTCGCTTTATTTGTTGTTGTATTTCATAGTTTTGAACTGTAAAAATCTCGATAATATATTTGAAACTAGATTGCGCATTGCAAAGCGCTACTGTTTAACGTATATTGAAATATGAATTTATAGTAATTTAATTAATAACTCACCATATAAAATCCTTGCAATGCGAACAAAATGTTGGTTGCTTGAAGAAACGAGGAATAAATCGATGATCCTTCACATTATAAATATTTTTTTTCTTCAAAGCTCCCTTACGTCCACGATTCCGCAACGCCAATTTATTATCTTTGTCATCCGAAAATCCCTCTTCATCACCCATTTTTTAAAAGCTTTTCTTTCTCTCTCGACTCTCACGTGCCACACCAACAAAAATAGTAATTTACTTATGTAAGAAACTTTCCGTTAAATTTCCGGCTATAAATTTACTATTTTCACTGATAGTCTAAATCGATTTCAATTTAATTTAATTTTTTAAATGATTTTTTTTTTAATATTTTCTTTTAATTTGTTTTTCACTTGGTAATTTTTACACGAAAAATAAAATTTAAAAAAAAAATTTGAGAAAGAAAAATTACAGGTAAAGGAAAATTGATGATTGAAAAAATTTTAAATAAAATCGATTTCTTTTTCTTGAAAAACCTGGCTGTTCCGAATTCTAAGTTTTTCTAATCCTTAAGAAAAAAAGTTGGAACGAAAAAAAATGGTATGATTAATATTCACTTTTTAACTATTTCACAATAGAAATTTAATAAATTTAATTGATTTGATTGAATTGAATGGAATTTAAAAAAAATCTATCAATTTTAAATTATGGAGACTGTAGCGAATAAGTTGTATAATGGTAAAGTTACAACCTATAATTAAGAATTCAATTTAATTAACATAAAATAACATAATTTGGAGTTTTAACAAAATAATAAATGAACGAAATTCTATCGTCGTTATTTATAATTTAATTACAATATACAAAATTACAGCATTATGTATATAGTTTCCTAAGAATTGATCGATATTCAGAAACATAAAACTTTTCTTTTTTATTATTTCCTGTTATTTATTTATAAAAAATAGAATCACTTTCGTCTGATAACATCAATCTAAATCAAAATGAAAGAAATGAAATAAATTCACAAATAAAATTGATCGGGCGAAATTGATTGATTGTATCGTGTGCCGGCACATTTCCACAACTCAAATGGAACAAGTGTTAGCCAGAACAGAAAATAATGGGAAAGAAAATAAATGATTGAATCTAAAAATTCAGATAAGGACATTAAATTTAAAACGTTAATGAATGTTTCGTACATTTGTGTTACAAAGATTTAATGTACCCAATAAACATCTGCAAAGCACTAAAATCTTAACGAAAGCTAAAATTCTTATCAAATTTGAATGATTATACAATTTTTATTTATCCCAAAAAAAGGAACTTGTTTTGATGATTTCTTCGTTTGAAAACTGATGCTAAAAAGTTGAAAATTCGTCAAAAACGTCGATTAAAAGAAGATTTTTCATTTGACAAATTAAGAATGGAAAGGAAATTAAAAAGTGAATTCGAATTTTGTAATCGTTTTCAAAACTATATTGCTCAAGATGGAGTAATACGGATGATGTGGGTAGTTTTCTATTTATCTACGAGTGACAATATCTAATTTTGAGCGTTGATTTTGAATAAGTGTGACTGCCGCTAAAAGAATAGTTGAAAATATATCTTATGAAAAATTATTTAAATTTTTTTTTGTAAAATCAAATTCAAAAAATAAGGCATCGATTTAAGACGAGTATGAATGATCAGTTACCGTATTATAACGACACATTTATAAACGTTCACACACAGAATCAACTCAGATCGAAATTGAACAACTATTATCACTTCAACAAGTTGTCTGCCTGAATACTTTCAAACAACACGAAATCGATAGTAAACGATAACAGGAACAGAAGGAAATTAATTTATGATGCAATTTTCTTCAATTTTAAAATTTAATCGATTCAACATTTCAATCAAAAAAATCATTAAATTTTCTTGTTATTTATTCTAATTTTTATTAATTAATTTTCAATTTTCACAAAAACACAATTTAATATAATTTATTTTATATTCATATTCCACAAAACGAAAAATAATTAATTCACTTTAAATTTTAAAATTATAATAAATAAAAACATAACAGAAATAGAAAAACATAAAAAATTTAATTTCAATTAGTTGATTTTCTTTCAAACGATTTTGTTTTTCTTGTTGGTTTAACACAATTTATATGAAATGATTTCAGTAAATAAAACTTTTTTAATTATTTTTTTTAAATTATTATTTTAAAACAACAATTACACTGTCGTTCACATACAACCAAATAAACAATTAAACACACGTCCGATATTTTAGACTTTGCTAATCGAAGTGGTTTGTCTGAGCTTAAAAAAAAGAAAACTAGACAAATAAAAGAAAAAAAATCTCTATTGTACTTGAGATATGTTATGGCTTCACATAGGTTTGAGAAAAAATACGAGGAGAGAAAGATTATTTCAGCTCGATATTACAACAGTGAGCATGATCGAAAGAAAATTGATGAAAAACAAAATAGAAAATTATTTTAAATTCAGCAAAGGGGAAACAGTAAGTATTAAAAACAAAAGTCGATTTTAACAAAATTGATTCAGCATGGTTTTGATTGTTTTGTTTTTGATACTTTTTACAACATATTCGTGTGTTATAATGTGGGTGTAGGGGAGAAGTGGGTTAAGAAAAGTTTTAAGAACGAAAACAATTTTGCTGGTAGCAATTACTCTTACTTTTCCAAACCCAGTTTGAAAAGAAAAGAAGTTATCAATATATTCCTAACTAGTCTAGCTTGTGCAGAAAAATATTCTTCCATCACACCACGATTCTATAAGCTGCATTTTCGTATTCGACTCTATGATAACAGATCATTAGATAGTTTTAGGAATCCAAAGTAAACTCGACTTGGCTTTGTCGATCAATTGTTAGCAATGCAGATACAGATGCAGCGGATCGGCCGTTATACAATCACTTGAAGGAAATTCACAGGATTTGAACGAGGCTTTCAGCAGGATTATCCAGATAACGTTTCTGTGAACTGGCATATAGACTGTTAAGTTCACTGTGCCAAATTATATGAATTATTCATACTAATTGTTTCAGGCTTATTTTAAAACCGTGTTGTGGTGGGTTCAAGGTTTCCAAGAAAACCAAAAAAGATTTTTGTGCCACCCGTTTTGTTCCTAGTATGTTGAAAAAACAAGTTTTATCCAGTGTGACTAGCCACTCACCTATCCATACCTTGTTGTAAATCTCTCAACAATTTAATCAAGGAAGACCTTGTGGAGGATACGCTGATAATAACCATTTGTAAAGATTTTTATATTATTGGTGATCATAACCAATTAAAAGTGGTAAAGGAAACTAGAACAATCGATTAACCCTGCAGTCATTCACCAGAAAGTTTGCTGTGATGGGTGCCAGCAAAACCATTGTAGTTTCTATTCAGCATGCATTTGTGCTACATAAAGGAAATGTTTTGATATAATAATGAGAAACTGTAAACTGAAGTCACAGATAAATATTTGGGATGAAACATTCACAAAATAAAACAAATTGACATGTGTGGAAAACATAAGTGATTTTCAAGAAGACCAAAATACCATCGATTCACGTTTCTCGAAAAGAATGACTTTAAATAAACTTCAGCGCTCAACCAACGCTTTTATTAGCTTTCTATACAGCTGAGTTCTGGTGTCGAAAGCCAGAAACCAGTTTTCAAAATATTCTGTTCTGGAAATAGTGTGAGGATATACTCACTAACAAATTCGATTGATGGGAACCATTGCTAAAGATTTTTCTTAGTTTTGTTTTAAAACAAATTATTATAATAAAACGTATAACCAAAATAATTTTACGAGATTGGTAAACGAAAAGATGGGCTGCATAGTTATTGCGAATCTTCCATAAGCCTTATACACCAAGTTTCATTCAAATCAGTTACGTGTTAAAATTATTTGAGTTTAAAACAAACAGCTTGACAGACCCTTACCATTTTGCTCAATAAAATCAAAAAAGTTTACTGTTCTTTATCGTACAGATCCAGATCAAGTATCAAAATTGCCTCAAAATTCTGCAACGAATGAAGTCAGAAGAGATATAACTTTTGGTTGGTGAGTAAAAAAAATGAAAAAATTATAGCGGTTATAAGAAAATAGAAGTGGGTTGACAAAAGTGTTTTAATTTTTGCCAAAAATATCAATATATTTTCAAATTATATACCAAGTTCCATCGAAACCACTTATCAGATGTTAAAATTAAAAGATAATATCTCCAAAAAAACTAATGACACCCAATTGCCATATAAATCTACAAATTTTTTTAAAATTTCATGAACTGAGGAACTGATTCATAAACGAAGGCAGTAATAGTGTGTTTTAAAAGGCATAAATTTTGTTGTAAAACAAAAGAGAGGCCATCCCCAATATCCATAAAAACAAATCAGTTGCTTATCATATAAATCTACATCTTTTCTAAAGTTTCATCAAAATTGATCCATGAACGAAGGCCCAAAAAACATACAAACCACCAGATTGGATTAGATTAGATTCCCTTTCCTTACAACTATTCCTCAAGCCTTACCGTTTGATTAATAAAATCTGAAACCGACTGCATTGACAATAGTTTGATTGTACTGGCCACTGATGTCCTGTTAGGAAACCGGCCACAGTGCTGAGAGGTTCCCTGTTCAGGTTTAAAAGAAAATCAACATTTTTTTCTGAAATGCTGATGAACATCATACTTTGCCTGCCTGTTTATGATGCATTCCACAAGGCCTTCACCTTGAGGTCCGCATCATTCTTTAATAATAACAAGACAAACGTTTTAGATAACCCTAATGCTGGTGTTGGACCTAAATATTTTATGACCACTCCAGTTAATTCAGTAAATTATTTGTGATATAACATCACCCCGATGGAAAATCTCCCATCAAGAATAATATAAGAACTGAATATAAAAAATTTATGGTGCAAATTATGAAACTTTTTGCAATCCATACAATTTTCGAGCGATCTAGTTTCGAACCAATGAGAAAATTTTAAACTTTAAAAAAGTTAGTTAGTAGTTTATGTTAATTAGCGTTGACATTTTTTGGTAGAATTTATCTAGTCGGCTAGCCCTGATGAGAATGATAATCTTTTTTAAAGTTTAAAATTTTCTCATTGGTTCGAAACTAGATCGCTCGAAAATTGTATGGATTGCAAAAGTTTCATAATTTGCACCATAAATTTTTTAGATTCAGTTCTTATACCACTCCAGTTCTTGCAAGTTTATCCACTTTTTCGTTGCCCGGGAATCCACTATGATCTGGAACCCATGGCAGTGTGATGCTGTTGAGTTGCACTTTCTCCCAATTATTTTTCCTACACTCCTGAATTATGATGAACTTTTTACTAAGGCTTCTTCAAAAATGTTTGCTGGTTAGCGTGTATTATAACCTTAAAGAACTACAGAGTAATTTCACTGTAAGCGATAAACCAGATGCAAAATTATTGGAAACAACAAAAACCGTATAAAATTCAACAATATTCACTACCATGAGTAGAAGTTATTAAATATTTAATTAAACTGAAGTTTTCCATCCTCATTTCACAACCATTACAATAGAGTTAAAGAAAAGGACTCTACTAGAGCACTCTAGAGCATAAAGAGAATCGTGGCCCAATTGATATGTAAACACATTTTTAAGAGCAAATACAAAATTTATTAAATGCAGCAATTGCAAAAAAATGGTGTCATCTCAAAAATTGATCACATCTCAGATGACACAACCAATAAAATTCAAACTATATTACACCTTGCGATCAAATGTTCAGCCAATCAACCACCTAAGTCCTAAGACATACAATATAAAACCAAATACCGCTATTACGTGTTGACGTCAAGAAGGTTGCCCTGTATTAACTCAACTATTGTCCTTTAAAAACTAATTCAAATATTTATTTCTTTTATACATCTGCCAACGGTTGTTCTCCTATTTTTGAATGAAAATTTTTCATGTAACCAAAACAGAAGCTGTATTTAAATGCTCGTGTAGCAACATTAACATTTTAAAATCTGCAACATTAATTTAATTTGTCTTAAGACTCTGCTAAAGTTAACAAGAGGACAAAAGATTTTGAAGAACCGTTTTTGAATTAATTTAGACTCTTCTAAAGTTAACACGAGGACAAAATAACTAACAAAAGTTGTTATTAAATTTTCAATAGCATTTCAGACCATTATTGGAATACTAACCGTTGCTACCCTCATATAGCATTCACCAAACCAAATCCTATTTCAAATTCAACGTAGATAGAGAACCACCATATTAAAGTAAATAGTAAAACAAGAACAAATAAAGCAATTCGTCTTTCACAAAGCATTGGTCAATCCAACTTGTTCCTCATATAGATGAAAAACGTGATACATGTGAAAAAGTCGAAATTTGAACTTGACCATTTTTGATTTTTCTGAAACTTGGCATCTAAGTAATATGAACAAAATACAAAATAAAACCTATTTTCCAATTTTTTTAAAGTGCATAGCTTGAGCATAGGGGGCACCCCAACATGCATGAAAATGGAAATTGTGCCAATCCGATGTAACTTTTAAATTAAATTGCTCTAGAACGGCTATACCGATTTCATCAAATGATATAGGTGATTAGTTAGTCGTTTGAAAAAAAATTAATTAATTGTTTTTGCAATTAATTTTATACATAATTAAAAGATGGCGCTAGGGTCGAAGATCATTTGGAATTTAATTTATTTTTTCTTTTTAAGCAATTCTATCCTTATTTTAAAATATTTCAAATTTTCAAAGAGGCATAAATTCGTGTTCTTGGGATATTTAATCTTAAAGATTTTAGTCCGACTTAAAATTCTAATTTTTCAAAATTTTTTTGAACAATTTTTATCAACAAAAAATTTTAACCACTAAAGTTCGAAAAAATGATGAAAAATTCGAATTTTAGTAGGTCTAAAAATTTTTTAAATGGTATATCTCAAGAACACGAATAAACGCCTCTTTGTAAATTTGATATATTTTAAGGTAAGGATAAAACTATTTTGAAAAAGAAAAATTAAAATTTAATTGAAGTTAAAATTTTTTGTTAATGGAAGTTGTTTGAAAAAATTATGAAAAAGTAGAATTTTAAGTGGGACTAAAATCTTTCAAATCAAATATCTCCAAGAACACGAATTTATGCCTCTTTGAAAATTTGAAATATTTTAGAGTAACGATAGAACTGTTTAAAAATATAAAATAAATTAAATCCCAATTGATCTTCAACCCTAGCGTCATCTTTAAAAAAGTTTTTTAACATTTCAATTTTAAAACTAATTACCAAAACAATTAATTAATTTTTTTTCAAACGTCTAACTAATCACCTATCAAACAAAAAAAAGTCTGATGAAATCGGTGTAGACGTTCTAGAGCAATTTAATTTCAAAGTTACATCGGATTGGCAGAATTCTCATTTTTCATGAATGTTTCATGCCCCCTTCCCCTTGGATTGTTGATCCACCATAATTGTTTTTTACGATGATTTGTATTTCTAATCATGTCCCTTTAACAAAATGTGGCAATTTAATTTAGATTTAACAAAAGGTCTTGACCGTCTACGCAAAAATGTAGCAAAGCAAGCGATGCTAAACATCAAAAAGTCCAAGCGGCACGTATATCCGCTAGAAATAGGTAGATTTCGAGATCAGACAGTTTTGTGTGCCAGTAGAATCTTATGTATCAGATTAGTTTAAACAAAACAAACTAATTTCAAACAGATATTGAACAAATTTTAAAAAGAAAATTAGCTACCTACAAGCAAAATTATATCTATCCAATTTTGCAACAAACAAATATCAAATCTACCACAAAACATGTGTGTGACAATTTATGACACAAACCTACTCCATATCATATGTCGTGCAGTTACTGCAAAATATCAAAATAGTTTATTTCTAAGAAAAAAAATATTTTTTTCTATTCAAATCTTTTATTTTTTTGACTGTTATAAGGTTGACATTGACTGTTATAAGGTTTTTGGAAATTGTAGTTGGGGATTGCTGCAAACTTTTTTGTTGAAGCCAACAAGTCAAAAACCTTTAACTGCAGAGGTTTATATATATAAGAAATGGATTAAAATGTTTTTACAGATTCTAAATTTATGAAGATTTTAAAAATATTAGTATCCAAACGGCCGTTATAACGGATTAAAAAAACCACTTTTTTTTCTAGTATAAAGCCTATAGTTCCTTAACCATGTGTCAGATTTTTTTGATTTACGAACTTGTCCAAGATATTAATAAAACACACATTTTTCAGAAAGGTTTTTTGGTCTGGCTCCACAAATGCAACCGTGAGAGCGCCGGTTGATTCAAACGCATTTTGTGTTTTACAAGCTTTTTTGTTGGAGCCGCTTACTCAGAAAGCTCCAACCGCAGAGGTCTTTTTTTTGAAAGAAACTGATTAAAAAGGTTTCAAAAATTCTAAATTTATGAAGTTTTTAAAAATATTAGAATCCAAACGGCCGTTATAACGGATCTAAAAAACAGAGTTTTTTTCTAGTATAAAGCTTCTAGTTTCTTAACCATGTGTTGAATTGGGCTGATTTACGAACTTGTCCAAGATATTAATAAAACGCACATGTTTAGAAAAGGTTTTTTGATCTGGCCTTATAAATGCGACCGTGAGAGTGCCGGTTGTTTCATAAAAAAATTTTTTTTTGCAAACTTTTTTGTTGGAGCCGCTCACTCAGGAACCTCTAACTGCAGAGGTCTTTTTTAAAACAAATTGATAAAAAAGATTCCAAAGATTATAAATTTGTTAAATTTTTTGAAATATTAGCATCCAAACGGCCGTTATAACGGTTTTAAAAAATCAATTTTTTCAGAAAAAAGCCTCTAGTTTCTTAACCACGTGTCGGATTTTGCTGATTCACGAACTTGTCCAAGATATTATTAAAACACACAAGTACAGAAAATTTTTTTGATCTACCTCAACAAATGCGACCGTGAGAGTGCCGGTCGTTTTCGTTATATCTCATATCGTTATATATATATATATATATATATATATATATATATATATATATATATATATATAAATTTTTTTTTTTTTTTGTTTTTTTGTCTCCGCTTATCATATATAGTCGTTTGGCACAAAAATTTTTCCGAAATTCCGAGATGAAGCCCATTGCAATAGGTAGATTTTTATATGACATCTACCTAAAAATTGCAAAAAAAATTTTAAATAACTCGATGTTTGTAGCTTCATTTAATATGCTCATTTTGGAATGGGAGAAAATATTTATTTTGAGCAAATTTTCAATGTACCTGGATTAAGCTTTGACAGTTTCGACAATATGATACGTCGTTTTAATAAAAAATGAATACATGATTTGTGAGACAGAAATAATTCGCTAATTTGAACCATAAACAATATAATACAAACAATTGAGTAAAATTTACGTTTTTTAAAGTCAAATCCATTCAAAATTGGGTAGCACAAAGCTCTGTTTGATTTATAGCTAGTCATTCGCGCTATATATTATAGCTAGATGATTTCGATATTCTTCCTTCTACTCTATTTAGAGCTTCTGTATAATATAGGTATAAAATCACAAACAAATCCAAATTCGATTTACATAATAGCAATGACAATTGTTAATAAATTATTTAACTTATTTTCCCTTTGTATAATAATTTTGATATAAGCAACTCATTTGTTTGTTTACAAGAAGTTGAATTTGATAACTCTTCGTTAAAGTTCATAGAGAAATCAACGATCAGAAATTGGAAAATATTTCGTATAAATTGTAAATTAGTAATACGCAAATTTTTCACACATAATGTAAATACTTAATTGAAATCCGTAAAATAGTATATACAATTTTCAGCATTTAAAACGTAAATGATTATAATATTTCTTTAATATTAATTTAAGTAATCATGAATATCAATTAATTAATTTTTTATAGCAACAGAGAAAATAAAAACTGAATAAGGAAAATCAAATATTTTTCTTGAAAAACGAAACTTAAACTAAACTTTGATTTACATTTTCTTAACTACTAGATTAAAATTTAAATTGGAATTTTTTAGTTTTTACATACGCCACATACACCCCCTTACCAGTGATATTGTTATATATCAATATCAAAGAAATATCACGATAAAAAGGTATTTACAAAGTGTGACTTATAAAAGAAAATACATATTTGCAAATATTTGCATATCTTGCATTAAAAACTTCTTGCGTTAAACAAAAATTTTAACTTTGAAATTTAATAATTGAAGTTAGTAATTTGGATGGTGGACGTGTGAACCGTCCAGACCTGGTAACAGAAGTTTGAGGTTGTAAATTAAATCGCACTGTTTTTTTAATTTTGATCGGAGTGCTCGAAATTGAAATTGAAGAAGGATCGGAGTTAGAGATGTGATCCTGTTCCGTAGAATTCGAAACAGGTATCGAAGTACAGTGCTGAGGAGAACTAGATATTATCGGTGAATGGTTATTCAGGGATCGTTCAGATTTAGTGCTATCCTGATAGCTGGGTTTTAATCTGTAGATACTAACTTTAACCATTCTTCCTCTAATATCTATAGCGAAAGTTTTGTCATCACGATTGATGACGAGATAGGGTCCATCGTAGGGTTGTTGCAATGACCTTCGGACCGTGTCTACTCTGAGGAAAACGTGTGAGCAGGTTTTCAAATCGTTGAAAACAAAAACGTTATCATTCGAGTGACGAGAAGAAGTAACAGGTCGGAGATTGTTGAACTGTAGCTTGAGGTTAGCTACAAAATCCGACTGTGGAACCAATGTCGTTTGTTCCGACAAAAAGTGTCCCGGCAAGCGTAAGGTAGATCCATACACTAATTCCGCGGAGGTAGATTTAAAATCTTCCCGAAAAGCTGTACGCAGTCCAAGAAGTATAGTAGGGAGAGTACGTGTCCAATCTTGTCGATCGTGACACATTATGGCCGCTTTCAATGTTCGATGAAAACGTTCGATCATGCCATTACATTTAGGATTATAAGCTGTGGTTCGTCGATGTTCGAAACCTAACAGCTTTGACAGTTCAGAATATAGTTGTGATTCGAATTGTGACCCTCGATCGGTCACAATGAAATTTGAAACCCCGAAGCGAGATATCCACCCAGAATAAACAGCAGTGGCTACAGTTGCAGCCGTAATTTCTGAGATCGGGATTGCTTCGGGCCATCTTGTGTATCTGTCGATCAGAGTTACACAATACCGTTGTCCTTCTGACGAAGGCATCGGTCCAATAATATCCAAATGAACTTCGGAAAATCGTTCTGAAGTTGAAGAATAAGTAGATAGAGGAGATGGAGTGTGTCTTGAAACTTTTGATTTCTGACACTGTAAACAGTTTCGAGTCATTTCCCGGACATCTTTTTTTATTGACGGCCAGACCACGGCGTCAGTCAGTAATTTAATAGAAGCATTGATTCCGGGATGAGAAATGTTGTGCATTTGCACGAAAACGCTTTGACGAAACTGTTTTGGAATAAATGGACGAAGTTTCCTCGTTGAAACGTCACAATAAATAAATTTGTTAGAGTCAAGGAATAGAGGAAACTGTTGGAATTTAAGCGTCGTGCTATTTTCCGAAAGTAGTTCCTTCAACTCTGAATCAGTAGTTTGAGCATCAGCAATTGCCGAATAGTCGATGCTCTCAGGTAGTTGGATTTGATCAATGCGTGACAAGGCGTCAGCAACAACATTGTCAATTCCAGAAATATGTCGAATGTCAGTTGTAAACTGGCTGATAAAATCCAGATGTCTAAATTGTCTAGGACTAGCTTTGTCTGGATTTTGCGACAATGCATAAATTAAAGGTTTATGATCCGTGAATAGGATAAAATTTGGCCCTTCTAGAAGGTAACGAAAGTGTTTAATGGCTAAATAAGCTGCCAAAAGTTCACGATCATAAGCGCTGTAGCGCTGTTGAGTTTCGGTTAGTCTAACCGAAAAGAAATTGAGAGGCTGCCATGAATCGGTGACCAGTTGTTGAACGACTGCACCAACTGCTTTGTCGGAAGCGTCGACCATAAGAGCAAGTTGGGCATCTAGAGAAGGATGAGCGAGCATCGTAGCATCGCTGAGTTGCTTTTTACAGTTTGTAAAAGCTTGAAGAGAGGAATCCGACCAGTTAATAGGTCGTTTGTCGTTCTTTTTTGAGCCTTTTAAGAAATCATTTAATATGGCTTGATCACCAGCAGCGTGAGGAATGAAACGTCGATAGAAATTGATCATTCCAAGAAATTGACGTAGTTGTTTGACCATTTGAGGAGTGGGAAAATCGGAAATAACATCCACTCGTTCTTTCGTTGGTCTAATGCCGTTAGAATCAATGGTATGACCTAAGAAATTAATTTCGTGTTGTGCGAAGTTGCACTTGTTAAGGTTAATGATCATACCAGCATCTTGCAATTTTTGAAAGATGACCTTAAGATGTCCTAAGTGTTCGACATAGGACTTAGATGCGAAAAGTAGGTCGTCTAAATAGACGAAGCAGAAATCTAAACCACGTAAAATGGTGTGCATATGTCGCTGAAACGTTTGACCAGCGTTTCTTAAACCGAATCCCATTCGTGTGAACTCGAAAAGTCCGAATGGTGTAGTGATAGCTGTCTTAGGAATATCAGACGGCTCAATAGGAATTTGGTGGTAAGCTCGCACTAGGTCGATAGTCGAGAAAATAGTGCAACCTGCAAGTTGTTGCGAAAAATCCTGAAGAAAAGGAATGTTGTATTTGTCGGGGACTGTGACTTTATTTAAGCCACGGTAATCACCGCAAACACGAAAACCACCTGTTTTCTTTTCGACCAAGTGAAGTGGACTGGACCATTGACTACTAGAGGGTCTACAGATTCCTTCTTCTAGCATATAGTCGAATTCAGTCTTTGCAGCTTTAAGTTTGTCAGCTGCTAGTCTGCGAGTTTTGCAGGAGACTGGAGGTCCAGTAGTTATAATCGCGTGTGTCACATCGTGTTTCACAGCTGAAGAGAGACCCGAGTCAAAGGTTAATTCTTTGAACTCGTTTAAAAGCTCGTTAATTTCACGAGAAAATTTATCGTTAATAAGAACTGATAATGAAGGAGTAGAGATAGGAGCTGTGACTGCTGATGTGAAAATATCAGACAGTGGGTCGATAATTCGTTTCTGTTTAATATCAACCAGAATACCGCATTTGTTCAAAAAGTCAGCGCCAATTATCGGAACAGAGACACTGGCGATGATGAAAGAATGAACGAATGAACGTCGAAGACCTAAACTCAACGTTAAAGTTTTCGTCCCATAAGTAGACACGGTAGTAGAGTTTGCAGCAATAAGAGTGAAGTCTGATTTCACACTGAGCTTCTGAGCGGAAGTAGCTGGAATTACCGATACCTCGGCACCGGTATCGATAAGAAATTTTAGATTAGTGATGGTATCATAAACCATCAAACGGTAATTATTGTGGCAGTCACCGCATTCCGCTAAATGCGGCGAGCCATTTAGTTTTTTGAATTAGAAGAGAATGTTAAATATCGGGAACAATCAGGATGGCATTTTTTAGCAAGGTCACCGAATCGATGGTGATAGAAACAAATGCCCTGAAAAAAATGTGGAGGTCTTGAGTTTGATCGCGATCTGCGATCGTTACCTCTAGAGTGAGTTCTAGATCTTGATCTAGAAGAGTTAGATAAAGTTTGGCTAATTGCCGATAATTGAAATTCCAGCTTTTTATTTTGAAGTTCTAAATTTTTAAATTGCTGTTGCAACAAAGAAATTTCTAAATTTGATTTAGCAGAATCATCATTAATAGATTCAATGTGTTGCGAAGGTTGTGCAACTTGGAAAATTGATGGAGTCATCAAAGCGCTGAATACAGCATCTGCAGTGACGGCTACAGCGTCAAGAACGTCATTAATAGGAGCAATGGCGGTTTTAATGAGAGGAGGAAGTTTTTCGCTCCATAGAACTCTCAGTGTGTCATCAGAAAAATTTTGTTTTGCTTCACTTCTCATTGCTCGCAACAATTCGGATGGGCGTTTATCGCCGAGATCCATCCCACGGAGCACGGTACGAATGCGGTCCGTATTAGATTTTCCTAACCGAGTGAGAATTGCTTGTTTAATTGAATCGTAAGGATGATCAGGGTCGGGATGTGCGATGATATCGCTAACAAGTTGGGCTAACTCAGGGGTAAGAACGCGACAAAATGTTCTAAATTTATATTTTTGGCTCGTAACTCGATCGTTACTGAACTGAGCCTCAAGTGTAAGAAACCACAAATCGGGTTGAGTATGCCAAAAGGGTGCAGGAGTAAAACCTACGGCATTAATGTCGATGTCGCTTTTAGGCTTAGATATAGCATTGCTGCTACAAGGAGTTTGATCATCATTAACCAGAGAAATTGGATTTTTGGTAGCTAGTGCTACAGCTCGTGCAATTGCGTCATTCACTTCGCGTTGCGAAAACATTTTGGGGGTCTCTTCAGGTGCTGGAGGAAACGCGTCAACCATTTAAAAAATATTTACTTTCCTTAATTTTCGTGATAGGTAGCTGGTGGCTAGAAAACCCGTTGCAAAAATTAAGGATAGTGTTTATAATAGAGATTATTTTATAATTAAAAGTTTTTTCTTAAATTTTAAACCCCTTAATTTCCTTTCAAAATTCAAAATCTGTTCTGTTATAATAATACAAACGGAAACAAATAGTAATAATAGAATAATAAATTAACAATAAAAAAACTTAAAATAATTTTAAATAATAAGAAAAATAGTTTGCATAGATTTGTTACTTGACTCCTTAAGTTTTGAGTTCCTTAATCCTGGTATTCTTTTCTTAAATCGGGGTCACAAAAATATAGCTAGTCATTCGCGCTATATATTATAGCTAGATGATTTCGATATTCTTCCTTCTACTCTATTTAGAGCTTCTGTATAATATAGGTATAAAATCACAAACAAATCCAAATTCGATTTACATAATAGCAATGACAATTGTTAATAAATTATTTAACTTATTTTCCCTTTGTATAATAATTTTGATATAAGCAACTCATTTGTTTGTTTACAAGAAGTTGAATTTGATAACTCTTCGTTAAAGTTCATAGAGAAATCAACGATCAGAAATTGGAAAATATTTCGTATAAATTGTAAATTAGTAATACGCAAATTTTTCACACATAATGTAAATATTTAATTGAAATCCGTAAAATAGTATATACAATTTTCAGCATTTAAAACGTAAATGATTATAATATTTCTTTAATATTAATTTAAGTAATCATGAATATCAATTAATTAATTTTTTATAGCAACAGAGAAAATAAAAACTGAATAAGGAAAATCAAATATTTTTCTTGAAAAACGAAACTTAAACTAAACTTTGTTTTACATTTTCTTAACTACTAGATTAAAATTTAAATTGGAATTTTTTAGTTTTTACATACGCCACAGATTTAACAACTCATTACCTTTTTGCATCCGAAAAAATGGAAATAAAATAGGCATGTTCACTTCAATAAGAGCTAATCAAACTGACACATGTTCAAAAATTGAAAATCGTTTCAAAATATTACAATCATATCCCTATCCAAATTGATTAATTAGAATGATTATTTTTAGTATATAAAGATGGCATTCGTGATATCGGTATTATAGTATAAACTCAGAGCAAAAATTTTTTAGGTTTTCTTCAAATTTTTAGTACACTCAACCAATAAAAAAAATTAATTGATGAAATTTCAATGGTTAGGAGCTTGCGAACGGCCTTAACTGTGTACATGCCAATTTATAGAAAACCTTCATTTTTTTTTTTTTTCAAAACAAATGCTGACTGCAGAATATGTGCATTGGAATTTTGATCAAATTAAATGCTAAGCTCAAAAACACTTATCTATTCGTCAAACAAACAAAGTTTGACAGAAAAAATTAGTTCAATAGGGAATTTTTTTTTTTTTTTAAATAAAATGTGTTGTGTAGTAGGAATTACAATATGTGTCACAATAACACATAAAAACCTTTTAAGACCAAGGTCCCACAACAACATACATTCAAATTTGTTGATGGACGTAAATCTTCCTTTTTTTTTGTTTTTTTTTATATTTTTTGTTAAAGAATGGATAACTAAACAAAAAATCCTATCACTGACAAAATATGATATAGGCCAATATTTTATGATAGAATAGAGAAAATAAAAGTAAATTAAAAGGTAAATAGCAAATTTTTACAAAAATTTGCTGAAACAAAACAAAACTGTAGTTGCCAATAATCCAGCCGGTTGCATATTCCTTGTTCCTGTGACGCACAGTCTTTCTTAATGATTGAAGCCCACATATAGTTATATGAAGGCTCGTTTCTTCAAGAAAGCAAAAGCGTTTCATCATCAAGGATTATTTCACAGCTAAGATTGAGGGTGCTACCGTTGACTGAATACAGTTCATCCGCCACCACCCCTAAGATGTCACCTTGGCTAGTAATATCTCACTGCTATTGCCAGTGGTATGTGATATCTCACGTTAACTCGTATGTCAATAGCAGAAACTGGAGTACGCGGGGTTTTCACACCCGTATATCAAAACTAAAAAAAAAAATTTCAAAACAATAAAAACTGATCCCTCCATGCGGAATTTGAGTAAAATTTCGGAAAATAAGTTTAACGAATATTTTAACATTTTTAAGATCTTAAACAAAATTTCAAACGTATCAAAATAATCCCTTTTTCGAATAACGGAGTTGGAAATGCAATATTGAATATACAAAAACACCAACCCAATCTCATCATGGGTAGTAAAATAAATCCAACCACGGCATAACAAGCTTCTGTAAATAAACATCACATAAGCATAGCTTTCGGCATACACACAAAACAACAAGAATCGGAACCGAAATTTAAATGCACTGAATGCACTTACTCAAAGTTCATGACACAAGGATACACTGAATACAGATAGTGGCAGTCTGTCAAAAGTTTTCCCAACCTAGAATATAATGATAACTGCAAAGTGCATAAACAATTAATTAAGTTGCCGTGTCTATATGGTTTAACTAAAAAATGTAATATTAAGGATAATAAAAGCCGGTACAGGCAGGCTGGATCACAAATTTTAAACTTGTTTTCCACAGATTTTATGACCGCTTTCATTTTGTTACTTCCGGTAAACAATTTTTCAAACTACAACCTACAAATATGAAGCCATTTTGATAAATGAAAAGGAAGTAATTAAATTTTGTTAACATCGACTAAGGAAACGGCAATTCTTCCATACAACTGCTGATTTTTTCACTTTGTTTTTTATGTCTGTTCACAAAAGTTTCTATTCACAAAACAACTTTGGTATGTAACAGATCCTCATTTATATGGCTAATTAGTTTTCGGGTGATATAGAACAATGGGGTAAGAAGGGGCTAAGGACCAGTTCATTAAAACTTCAATAGCTTCAAGCTTGGATCAGCGATTTTGAGATCCAACACATTTCTGCATTTCAACTGTCAGTTTGTCAGTATTTATAGAAAGTTACTGTTACTTTGTAAAAGCAATGTGAGAAAACAACTAAACGGTTTTACGAGAATATTCTTAATAAGTTTAATAATTAAACGAATAAAATTAATTAAAATTAAATATCTTGAAAATCTGTTAGTTGTCATACCGTTCAATAAATCACTAAAAAGCAAGTTCTCTTAGGTGAAAAATACCACTATAGTGAACCCACTGACCCCAGATCTCCCCTAATTTAGCACAATATTTTGAATTTTATTTTCATATTACAACTATTTCTGTTACTTCTCAAAACCACAACACCATAATTATTAATACTAGAAAAAAACATTAACAACACAATACTGACAGCAATATTTGCAAAAGATAAAACCGATAACAGGGGAAATATTGTGATAGTAATTAATTTAGAAAGAAAAAAAATCAAGATAAAACTTAACACAAACACTCACTCACTCATTCGTTCACGCTATTTAATTTTAGTTATAACTATTGCAATTGATTTAATTAAAAGTACAATAAATTTATCACATAAACTTAATTTAATTTAATTTTATTTATATTTTAAATTCACTTTTTTTTACAATAACAGCAAGCATCCGTTTCAATTCCGTTTTGGGTTAATTAAATTAAATTGCTTGTAGATTTTTTTTACAGTGAACTTGTTTTTATTACGGCTCTATATATGCATATGTATATAGAAAAAATACCTTTTTTAATTGATTGTTGAAATTAATCAAATCGACACAAGAACAACAACAAACTATAATGTCCATTAAATCTATTTGTTTTGGTTTTTTAAATCTTTTATATTATATTTTTATTTTTCGCTTCGATTGTGAAATTTTTTTCTCGATTGAGATAAAATAAAATTGGTTTTCGTCTTTTTTAGACAGAATTATCCAAAAAAATGAATTTGTATACAATATAGTTTTATTACAAAAACAAAAATAAGAACACAAAAAGCTGTTGACATGCGCGCAATTTTTCTCTAATAAAATTAATGGATTTGCAAGTAACCGAAATAAAAGGAACTAGTACAAATCGAATAAAACTATGTGATAATGTGAGTAAAAAAGCAACAGTATATACAAGAGATTTTAACCATATCAATGTTTTTGTTGCTCTACAAATTTGGGTCAATAAAATGAATGTTTTTTTTCCAGTTTTTCAATTATAATTTTTTTTTTCAAATATCTTTAAATAATTTTAGTTTTGCTACGACTAGCATTTCATAGATGTAGGTAATGTTTAATATTTGTGGTGATTAATAGATGTCAGTTATTGAAATTTTGTTTGTACATTTTTTGATAAAATTTAATGAAAAATACGAAGTACAATTTTAAACTTTCTTCATCAATCAAAATGTTTATACTAGGTAGGGCCAATCAGTTTTGAAACAAAATAAAATTCTTAGCAGTTTGTATTGAAGTATTGATGTCGGCGCTGCATCTGTTACCATCCTGGCTCTTTTAAACTCTGTTCAAAAGCTTGCTATACGAATTGTTGGTGATCGAAATTTAAAATTAACTCTTGATCCCTGCAACATCGTCGCACTGTTACTGATCTAGTTGTTTTTTATAAATATCGTCACCAGCAGTGCTCGTATGAAATCGATCCATCATGCTCCAAACATATTCTTTTCCCCGTTGTACTCGTCAATCGGTTTGTGCAAACAGTCAAAGTGTCGAGATTACTCACTGTCATAGTAACAAAATGCAAAGGGACTTCTTCTTTATCCGTACATCGTGCAAATGGAATGCTTAGCCTGAATCAATAATCTCGAGTGCCTTCAATCCACAAACATTTAAAAGAAAGCGTCCACCACCACCTCAGAACGCAAACGCATGTTGTTGAGGGACCCAGGTCTTAAAAGGTAACTTTGTATTGTTGTGACACATTTTGTAATTCCTACTACACAACACTTTTTATTAAAAAAAAAGTATTTGGATGGTCGGCAAATTTAGAAAAATTATAGTAAATTAGGGAAAATCAACTCAGCTCGGCAAAAGTTCGGTGGGGTATACGTTTGATGATGGTTTTTTACGATTTGTGGCTGAAATATGCATCCGTACGTTCATTATTGCATTATAAGTTTGTCAAAAAAATGTTGTCAATGTCAAAAGAATGATTTTCATTTTTTTACACAATTTTTTGGGAAAAAATGAAATTAATTATTTGTATGACATGAAATTTTATTATTATTATTGAGAATGATGGCATTATAAGTTTGTCAAAAAAATGTTGTCAAGTGTGTCAAAATAATGATTTTCATTTATTTTTTTGGAAAAAAATATACTGAATTATTTATATGAAATGTTAAATGTAATTGAACATGACGGGATTGGTATGTGCGACCAAAATCTAGATTATTGCATTATAAGTTTGTCAAAAAAATGTTGTCAAGTGTGTCAAAAGAAAGATTTTTATTTATTTTTTTACCCAATTTTTTGTAAAATATTTTTATTAATTATTTGTTTGAAATGAAATTTTATTATTATTATTGAGAATTATGGTGAATTATATGCATTATATGGTGAATTATGGTGAATTATAAGTTTGTCAAAATATTTTTAGAATTTTGGAAAAAGTTTTAATTTTTGATTTTGTAATAATTTTTGGGATATTTTTACAATTTTGAAAAAAGTTTGATTTTATTATAATTTTTACAATATTTTTGGAATTTTGAAAGAAATATGAATTTGTGATTTTGTAATATTTTCTCGAATCGCTAAATGGAAGATTTTTGAATAGTTTGCTGAAAATGTAATTGAAAATGAAATTGAACATGGACATTTTTGAATTTGTTATAGTTTTTGAAATATTTTTGGAATTTTGAAAGAAATATGAATTTGTGATTTTGAAATATTTTCTCGAAACGCTAAATGGAGAGGCTTTTTTAGTAGTTTGCTGATTGTATATAATCTTTTCACTAAATTATGTTAATATATGATCTGTTATAATTTTCCAACAACGTATTGATGTTTCGTATTAGTTTTGTAATACATATCTAAACAGAGATAAAAAATGCATGTCCTTTAACAAAAAGCTATGTTTGATATACATCGCTGCCCAAAACTAAAAACCATGTCCTCATAAAAGTTTTTTGCCGAAAACTATATAAAAATCTTTAACCCAGACCGAAGTCTTGATATCTCAGAGCTTGACATTTCAGCCCCTCCATATTTTATTATTAACTAGCAGAACCCGGCGTGCTTTACTACGCTTATAAATAAAGTTTGTGCGCAGACATTTTGTTGACATAGAAGCAATGATTTCAAAAAGTGGTAATGAGAAATGCTAGCATATAATTTTTAATTTTTCTTTTTAAATATATGAATGAAAAATAATCAGCACTCTAGCTAAGTTCGGATATATGAAAAATTGGCGATCAAATAAGTTTTCAAGTAAGCAATAAAAAAATGTATATGATGTTTTGAATTAATAGAGGTGTGTCATCTCTATATAGAACATTATACAGAACAAAAATAGAATCACAAATGTTCACAGTGCTCATGCATTGTATTTGTTCCCGACACGAAACACAAAAATCTCTCAAATCACTCACAAAATTTCTAAAAATTTTATTTTTTACACCAAATAGTGTAAAAGTTTTGTTTATTTAACATTATGCTCGTCGCATATTGCCACTATGTCATAAGAAAGAAAATTCGAGAAAATTCGTTATGATAACCTTCAATTTCCATTGCGTCATTTTTATTTTTATTAACTTATTTTAATATGGAAAGAATTTCAAAATGTCGTTTTAATTCTTTTTATTTATTCGAGTACTTGTGGGTACACTTTATTTTTTGTTTTTCCGTTTAATGGAATGGTTTTCCTAACGCGTTAGCCACAAACAGTTGTCTTTATGAGAAGCACGGATTCTCCAAATCTAGTCCACATACTTGCTGTAACTGTTCTTTGATTTGTTGATGGTCATTGTAAAAACGAGTTACACTGGGAACGAAATGTATTTGACATACAGTAAAACTCGTTTATAAAGTACGGTCAAGGGACCGACGTAAGCGTACGTTATACACCATGGTACGTTATATCCATAAAAATTAAAAAAGCATAAGCAAATTTGCCTGTTATTCTCATTATATCGTTGTATTTCATATTAAATTATTTACTACATGTTAATTGATATAAAAGCGATCACAAAAAAATAGGAATAGTTTAAAAAACAATTCATTAATAAAATAATTATGTTAACGCTAATCAAACCGACGCTACATAAACATATGTATATGTAAATATTTTCGAATGTGAATGTCTGAATATGTCTACTCAGATTAAGCTGCCATGGACAATTTTTTTACTGAAAAATAATCAGTAATTTTCTGTTGTTAAGGCAAAGTTGAATAATATTTTCCACTTTAATTACAATTTGGTCGTCGAATTGCATTTGATCAAATCCGGGCTGCAAACCTGATCAGCAAGCGCGTAGCGTACGGATTTAACCCCGCGCTTGTGTAGTTTATTCAAAACTTTCTCACCGACCAATACATTTCGGTATCCATCGATGGCTTTTCTTCCGCGTCTAAATTAATTAACACTGATGTACCCAAGGCTTAGTTTTGTCACCACTTTACTTTTACATCAAATGAAAATCACCGGTAACTCAATAAATAATTTTGCAGATGATAGTACACTGCACAAATCGCTCGTTTTACTGTCTTTAAAAGGGAAAATGCATGAACGAATAAAGCCCGTCCGGAGAGATACCATAAATGTAAATGATAGCCTGGCAAAAGCTGCCAATTTTGGTGACTGAAATATGTTCAATTTTAACTCACCAAAACATGGCTATTGATTGTTGCCAGATCAACGACCGAGTTTGCCCTGTTTTACTTGTCAATGGTCAATGGTATTTTACTGGTCACTCACTGTCATAGTGTTAAAATGAAGATAGATTTCTTTGTCCATACATCGTACAAATGGAATGCTTTGCCCGAATCAATAGTCACGAGTGCCTTCGATCCTCACGAGTGCCTTCGATCCACTAAGGTTTGAAAAAAAAACGTTCATCGACACCTCAGAACGCATATTGTTGTGATAATTTGATCTTACCAGGTATCTATGTGCTTTTGTGACACATATTGTAACTCTTATAACATAACATTTTTTAACAAAATAGAGTGCCACCATCGAGATATATTCCATAACAATAAAGTTCATCTGGCAGCACCCTTAAGATAACACCTTGGCTAGAAGTATCTCACTGCTATTGTCAGCGGTATGTGATATCTCACGTTAGCCCATATATATATGTCAATAGCAGGGACTTGTGTAGGCATTATCGTCACTCCCGTAGACCAAAAATAAAAATTTGTTCGAATTTTTATAAATCATCGTACTCAGATTCTATTTAGTTTGAGTCGTCTAATAAACGCCCTGTTATCAGTTACTGTCGAATACGATCGTAGTTATCCCAGGTTTTTTGAAACCATAGCTTATGGTAGTTGCTTTAACTTTTTATCACGACTTCGAAATAAAATGAACGACATCTAAAGCCGCGCATGCACATACAACAGAAACAGAATTTCATACAAATTTAACAGAAAAAAATTCTGTTTCTGTAAAATTTGTATATGAAATTCTGTTTCTGTTGTATGTGGCTTCAAGCCTTAAGAGTGTTTTCGCTCTATCTTTAAGGTTCGATACACTAGAGTTTACAAATATTTTAACGTCTATCAAATATTTTAATTTATTGGCCAAAGTTATCAGTAGCATTTTAATTTGATTTGGGACCGTGTCGTACCTTTAGCTTTTTTTTTAAACATAAAAGCATTAAAGAAATCGAACTGATAAATTAGCAAATATTTTATCAACACTTGCTTGCGAATTAACCCATGAATCACAACAAATTAATGAACGGAAGCCGAGACATTTCGTAGAAAAATAATAAATATCGTAAAGCACCGAATCCTTACGACTTTTAAATTTTTATGTTTATTTTGTATTCTCATTTTCTATTCGTACTTTATAAACTGGGCAAATTACACAGAAAAATAGTTCACGGGACTAAACGTGCGTACGTTATAACCTTATAAGCCGAGGTACCTTATAAGAAGGATAATTTGTTCGTAAAATTTTTATAGATGTAAGAAAAAAATTTGCTGTACTCTATAGACCAAGTGTACTTTATATAGGGTGTACGCCAAAAGCGAGTTTTACTGTATTTAGAATTACAATGTATGTCACAAAACACATAAAAACCTTTTAAGACCTAGGTTCCACACCATCATGTTTTTTAAGACGTTGATGGACACAAATTGCTTTTTTTTTTTGGTTTTTTATGTACTTTTTAAAGAATGGAAAACCAAATAATAAATGCTTTCACATAATAATGTACGACATAGGGCAATATTTCATAATAAGATGGATGAAATAAAAATAAAATACTTTTTTTTTCAAATTTGCAGGAACAAAGCTAAAATTGGGTTACTAATTTTCCTAGTGCTAGAAGCATATACGAAGATCATGTAATGCATTGTTTTCCTCCATCCAGCATATATACTAGTTATATGGAAACTCATTTCTTCGAGCAAGCAAAAAAGTTCATTCTTTAAAAAAAATACAAAAAATAAAAAAATTGCGTCCATAAACACCGAAGAAGCATGTGGCCAAGCCATTGTTGTGGGACCTTGTTCTTAAAAGGTTCTTATGTGTTGTTGTGACACGTTGTGTTGTAATTCCTACTACCCAACATATTTTATTTAAAAATACCTAAAAAAGTGTGTAATCACCAAAAAATATTCCATAACTATAAGACCAAGTGTGCTATCGTTGATTGAAAAAATTTCATCCGGCAGCACCCCTAAAATATCACTTATATCAGTGATATCTTACTGCCATTGCCAGTGGTATACGATATCTCACGTTAACTGATTTGCCAATAGCAGGTACCAAAGTACGCGGGGTTGTCACACCCATAGATCCAAAATGTATATAAAATTCATAGAATTCATAGAAAATATATAGAATTCCATTCAAGATATATAAAATTTATTGGTATTAATGCATTGTTACCGTTTGCAAATCACTATTGCAAACGTGTTGCCGGCTAAGTGCCACTATTTTTAATTAGTTTGTTCATCATGATTGCCATCCGTTTTTGATTATACATAAGCTATGCTTCTTTGCTATGCGAATTCCATTTCGTAAAAATTTAATTAGCTTTAAATCGATATAATCGATGTTATCCACTATCTTCACTTAGTTTTAGAAATATGTATCTCATACAATTGCATACCAACAACATATTTGGTGTAGATAAAACAGTTTGATCATGTGCTAAACTCCAATTTATATAATTTTGATATATAAATAAACGTAATTGTTTGTCAGATCATACTTTCATTTTTCAATTTCATTAAATTATGTTCAATGTAAAAAACATTGATCAAAGCAAACCAAATGTATAAAACGATATATTTAGATACAAATAATAAAGGCAAAACACCTTAAGTTAATTATAAGAGGCCTGGGGTTTTATTTATATACATAATATATAGCCTATGTTCATTGAGAATAATGTACGTTTCAAATAGTGAAAGAATTTTTCAAATAGGTGCAGTGGTTTTGGAGATTATCAAATACGAACAAACAAACATTAATTTTTATATATATAGATATACAGAATTATGCAGTATAAGTATGTCAAAAAAATGATTTTATATATTTTTTTAAAAAAAAATTTAGCTATTGTATGACGTAAATGTGACAGAAATTTTTGAATTTGTTTTAGTTTTTGAAATTTTTTTGGAATTTTGAAAAAAGTTTGTATTTTTGATTTTGCTATATTTTTGCCATATATTTAGAATTTTGGAAAAAGTTTCAATTTTTGATTTTGTAAGAATTTTTGGAATATTTTTAGAATTTTGAAAAATTTTAAATATTTGATATTATTTTTTTTTGTAATTTTGAAAAAAGTTTCAATTTATAATTTTGTTATAATTTTTGCAATATTTTTAGAATTTTGAAAAAAAATTTATTTTATTTAATTTTTACAATATTTTTGAAATTTTGAAATAAATATGAATTTGTGATTTTGTATTATTTTCTCGAAACGCTAAATGGAGAGGTTTTTGAGTAGTTTGCTGATTGTATCATCTTTTCTCTAAATTATGTTAATATATGATCTGTTATGATTTTCCGGCAACGTATAGATGTTTCGTGTTAGTTTTGTAAAAAATTTCTAAACAGAGATAAAAAATGACAAAGAGTTATAGTTGAGAGATATAGTTTTCGGCATAAAACTTTTATGAGGATATTGTTTTTAGTTTTGGGCAGCGATGTATATCAAACATAAATCTTTGTTAAATTACAAGTATTTTATCTCTGTCTAGAAATTTATTACAAAACTAACACGAAACATCAATTCGTCGCCGGAAAATTATAACAGATCATATATTAACATAATTTAGTGAAAAGATGATACACTCAGCAAACTACTCAAAAACCTCTCCATTTAGCGTTTCGAGAAAATACTACAAAATCACAAATTCATATTTATTTCAAAATTACAAAAATATTGTAAAAATTAAATAAAATAAAATTTTTTTCAAAATTCTAAAAATATTGCAAAAATTATTACAAAATCAGATTAAAACTTTTTTCAAAAATTCTAAAAATATTGCAAAAATTATAACAAAATCAAAAATTAAAACTTTTTCTAAAATTCTAAAAATCATTTTTTGACACACTTGACATCAACAAATTTATAATGCAATAATCTAGATTTTGGTCTCACATACCAATCCCAACCATCAAGATTTCTCCAAATTCAATGTTCCTACTCGTAATCACTTAAAATGAACGTTTTTTAAGCAAAAAATATGCAAATTTCCTTGTTTTGACACATTTGACGATTTTTTCGACACACTTCCGGGACAGCTATCGAACACATCGTCCTTTCGGCTCTTACCATTGAGTATACCTATTTTTAGAAACAAAAATTTTTGAAATCCCTCCAGCCGATTTCTAGATTTTGTTGGTTGTGACGGCCGGACGGCCAGACATACATTTTTTTTTTGCTTTTAGGACAGGTAGATTTCATATAAAAATCTACCTATTGCAATGGGCTTCATCTCGGAATTTCGGAAAAATTTTTGTGCCAAACGACTATATATGATAAGCGGAGACGAAAAAACAAAAAAAAAAAAAATTTATACATATATATATATATATATATATATATATATATATATATATATATATATATATATATATACATATATATATATATATATATATATATATATATATATATATATATATATATATATATATATATATATATATATATATATATATATATATAATATATATATATATATAAACGATATGAGATATAACGAAAACGACCGGCACTCTCACGGTCGCATTTGTTGAGGTAGATCAAAACAATTTTCTGTACTTGTGTGTTTTAATAATATCTTGGACAAGTTCGTGAATCAGCAAAATCCGACACGTGGTTAAGAAACTAGAGGCTTTTTTCTGAAAAAAATTGATTTTTTAAAACCGTTATAACGGCCGTTTGGATACTAATATTTCAAAAAATTTAACAAATTTAGAATCTTTGGAATCTTTTTTATCAATTTGTCTTAAAACTAGACCTCTGCAGTTAGAGGTTCCTGAGTGAGCGGCTCCAACAAAAAAGTTTGCAAAAAAAAATTTTTTTTTGAAACAACCGGCACTCTCACGGTCGCATTTATAAGGCCAGATCAAAAAAACATTTCTAAAACTGTGCGTTTTGTTAATATCTTGGACAAGTTCGTAAATCAGCCCAATCCAACACATGGTTAAGAAACTAGAGGCTTTATACTAGAAAAAAACTCTGTTTTTTAGATCCGTTATAACGGCCGTTTGGATTCTAATATTTTTAAAAAATTCAAAAATTTAGAATTTTTGAAACCTTTTTAATTAGTTTCTTTCAAAAAAAAGACCTCTGCAGTTGAAGGTTTCTGAGTGAGCGGCTCCAACAAAAAAGCTTGTAAAACACAAAATACGTTTGAATCAACCGGCTCTCTCACGGTTGCATTTGTGGAGCCAGATAAAAAAACCTTTCTTAAAAATGTGTGTTTTATTAATATCTTAGACGAGATCGTAAATCAGAAAAATCTGACACATGGTTAAGGAACTATAGGCTCTATACTAGAAAAAAAAGTAGTTTTTTTAATCCGTTATAACGGTCGTTTGGATACTAATATTTTTTAAAACTTCATAGATTTAGAATCTGTGGAAACATTTTAATCCGTTTCTTATAAATACAAACCTCTGCGGGTAGAGGTTTTTGACTTGTTGGCTTCAACAAAAAAGTTTGCAACAATCCCCAACTACAATTTCCAAAAACCTTATAACAGTCAATGTCAACCTTATAACAGTCAAAAAATAAAAGATTTGAATAGAAGAAATTATTTTTTTTTTCTTAGAAATAAACTATTTTGATATTTTGCAGTAATTGCACGACATATGATATAGAGTAGGTTTGTGTCATAAATTGTCACACACATGTTCTGTGGTAGATTTGATATTTGTTTGTTGCAAAATTGGATAGATATAATTTTGCTTGTAGGTAGCTAATTTTCTTTTTAAAATTTGTTCGATATCTGTTTGAAATTAGTTTGTTTTGTTTAAACTAATCTGATACATCAGATTCTACTGGCACACAAAACTGTCTGATCTCGAAATCTACCTATTTCTAGCGGATATACGTGCCGCTTGGACTTTTTTAGAATCAGTAGGTCCTAAAACGTCGAGAAATACCAAAAAAGGTGGGGGTAAGAATTTCACTTTTGGCTCATGAATACTTAGGTTTTTTCAAAACCGGAGCAGTTTAAATTTTTTAAATTTTGAAATAAAAATATGTTGAACAAGTAGCCTTGGACCAATATATTTGTTATTATTGATACCAATATATTATTTCTTCAACAAATCGTATGACAACAAAGAGTAACATATATTTTAATTGGATTAGGAAATTGGAATCGAAAGGTTGCTTTGATAAAAATTTTTATTTTTTATAGAATTTAAACAAATACAAATGTTTTTACTTTTTTGGACGTTACTATGACAACAAAATATATGGTTAAAAAGTGACACTTTAAGGCCGCAAATCACAGTGATAAAGTAACACTTTAATATGTAGGCGAATAAAAAAGTTTGTTTTGGGAATCAGTCAGTTGATCAGATCACCGGCTCCCACGAATGGTTCCTTAAAATTGATTGTGCTCGTGAGGCCTGCTGTAATGATTAAAATTTCAGCCAATCTGACAAAAACGAGGTCTAAAAGTGGCGACGAGGTCTAAAAGTGGTTTAGAGGTCTAAAAATGGCGACTGAATAGAAAGCACGAAATGAGCTAGAGAAAATATTAAAATTAAATTAAAATTAAAATCAATTAAATTCATCAAAATTAAAATTAAGTTCGAACTTGTAGTTGTACCAACCAACAGTGAGTGATAAAAAACTATTGTAAATAGTCAAAATTTGGTATTTGATTTAGTTAAATAATATCGCATTGTGTTTGATGGTTTTGTAATACAAAAAAAGTAAAATGGCGACTGAATAGAAATCACGAAATGAGCTGGCGAAAATATTAAAATTAAATTAAAATTAAAATCAAATTAAATTCATTAAAATTAAAATTAAGTTCGAACTTGTAGTTGTACCAACCAACAGTGAGTGATAAAAGTGTCAAAAACTTATATAAATAAACTCAAAATAGTTCAAATAATAATAATAGTTCAAATATCAATAATAAGTATAATATCAATAATCGCGATTGAATAGCTAAATACATTTTTGGAAGTTTGTGTCTGTATTAACTGGCAGTGAGAACAGTGTCATATTTATATTAACTAACAAACTATTATTACACATATTTTCTACAAACATGATACAAACGAGATCTCAATCATTATCAGACAACAATGATGGCCGCCATGTTTGGATTAAAAAAGACTTTTAACAATGACATTAGTGAGCTACAGAAATGTGTTAAAGATCTAAATAAAGACTATATCACAGTTAACAAAAATGTCAAGCTCATGCAAACCGAAATTAAAGCAAACACCACCGGCATTGAAATCGACACTAAGGATATTTCATATCTCACAAACAGTTTCCTGTATTTTCAACAACGCGAACTACAAAATGATGTTATTATATTTGGAGTGCCCTCAAACTCACTGTTATCGGCCGAAGATATTTTTAAATCATTAGATCGATTACTATTTTTCAACTATGAAAATATTTTGGTCAGCTATTTGCAAAAAAATAATGACAGAACTGGGGTAGGAAAATTAAATGTAATATGTCGATTTAGAAATATTGATGGCAAATCATCATTTATGAATAAACTAAGATTTGGTCCTATATATTTAAAACAAATTGATCCAACATGGATAGTAGAATCAACGCAACTATTTGTAACGGATCGGCTTATGAAACCATTCTCCGCACTCCTTAGCAATCATCGGAAACTCAAACAAGCCAAGCAAATCACAGACGTATACTACCGGAACTGCCAAATATTGGTTAAATTCAACTCTAGCGATTCGCCTGTTCCCGTATCATCAATGAGCGAGGTCCAACAAATAATTGCAGGTTTAAGTGGAAAAACACAGCCAATTCACCAAAGAAACATTTGAATTAATTAACATTAGTTCTCATTTCTCTAGTTCAACCTTGTTGTTTTTCTTATAAGATTAGAAAATCACAACATCAATAGGTTTCGTTTTCTTTTATTTTGTTTAATTATGTCGAATTCTTTTTGTCCAGAGTGAAAAAGTGATTTTTTTTTTCATAAAAAGAACATGCAAAAATATGATCCAGTTTTGTAGTTGTATTTGTGAACTGTCATTGAATATTTTTGTAATTAATTGTATTTAATTAATTGAATCGGTCATTTCAAAAACCTCTTAAGTCACATTTTTTTCCAACATGCTTTTTTTGCAGAAAGTGGTTCCCTAAAGGTAGATGCACATTCTGGGTAAAAACCACGTAAGTCGATAGCGATGGCATTCCTGCGTAGGACGAAAGGAACCGCAGGTACGGACCCATGACACTCGTCCTCTTTTCGAGCATTCGTATTATATATGAATTATATATGAATTATATACGTATTATACTATTATATATGAATTAACTCATAATTAAGAATGTTGGAGAATATGACTATGTACCATTAAGATATTAAAACATGACAAATTAATACATGTAAAATGTTAATAAGATTATTATTAAGTGTTATTCTCAATAATAAGCAATAAAAAATATGATTACTACGATTTTTTTGGTTAAATTTTATACCACTAGCCCCATTTCTCGCTAAAACAACATAAGTCAAGAACTGTTTTTCAGGGTTTTTTCATTATTTCTATTAATAAATTGTAAAGGTTATTCGCTATTTTAATTTTTCACCACTCAAATACTAAATTAAACATAAAAAGTCCAAGCGGCACGTATATCCGCTAGAAATAGGTAGATTTCGAGATCAGACAGTTTTGTGTGCCAGTAGAATCTGATGTATCAGATTAGTTTAAACAAAACAAACTAATTTCAAACAGATATCGAACAAATTTTAAAAAGAAAATTAGCTACCTACAAGCAAAATTATATCTATCCAATTTTGCAACAAACAAATATCAAATCTACCACAGAACATGTGTGTGACAATTTATGACACAAACCTACTCTATATCATATGTCGTGCAATTACTGCAAAATATCAAAATAGTTTATTTCTAAGAAAAAAAAAATAATTTCTTCTATTCAAATCTTTTATTTTTTGACTGTTATAAGGTTGACATTGACTGTTATAAGGTTTTTGGAAATTGTAGTTGGGGATTGTTGCAAACTTTTTTGTTGAAGCCAACAAGTCAAAAACCTCTACCCGCAGAGGTTTGTATTTATAAGAAACGGATTAAAATGTTTCCACAGATTCTAAATCTATGAAGTTTTAAAAAATATTAGTATCCAAACGACCGTTATAACGGATTAAAAAAACTCCTTTTTTTCTAGTATAAAGCCTATAGTTCCTTAACCATGTGTCAGATTTTTCTGATTTACGATCTCGTCTAAGATATTAATAAAACACACATTTTTAAGAAAGGTTTTTTATCTGGCTCCACAAATGCAACCGTGAGAGAGCCGGTTGATTCAAACGTATTTTGTGTTTTACAAGCTTTTTTGTTGGAGCCGCTCACTCAGAAACCTTCAACTGCAGAGGTCTTTTTTTTGAAAGAAACTGATTAAAAAGGTTTCAAAAATTCTAAATTTTTGAAGTTTTTAAAAATATTAGAATCCAAATGGCAGTTATAACGGATCTAAAAAACAGAGTTTTTTTCTAGTATAAAGCCTCTAGTTTCTTAACCATGTGTTGGATTGGGCTGATTTACGAACTTGTCCAAGATATTAACAAAACGCACAGTTTTAGAAATGTTTTTTTGATCTGGCCTTATAAATGCGACCGTGAGAGTGCCGGTTGTTTCAAAAAAAAATTTTTTTTTGGAAACTTTCTTGTTGGAGCCGCTCACTCAGGAACCTCTAACTGCAGAGGTCTAGTTTTAAAACAAATTGATAAAAAAGATTCTAAATTTGTTAAATTTTTTGAAATATTAGTACCCAAACGGCCGTTATAACGGTTTTAAAAAATCAATTTTTTTCAGAAAAAAGCCTCTAGTTTCTTAACCACGTGTCGGATTTTGCTGATTCACGAACTTGTCCAAGATATTATTAAAACACACAAGTACAGAAAATTGTTTTGATCTACCTCAACAAATGCGACCGTGAGAGTGCCGGTCGTTTTCGTTATATCTCATATCGTTTATATATATATATATATATATATATATATATATATATATATATATATATATATATATATATATATATATATATATATATATATATATATATATATATATATATATATATATATATATATATATATATATATATATATATATATATATATATATATATATATATATATATATATATATATATAATAGTATATTGTAGGCTTTTATATTAATTTTATTATAAATATATTGGGAATAGAGCCTATTTAAAAACAAATTAATTATTTTAAATTAAAATGTATATTTTACGTTTCGGCAAACATCCTTTGCCATTTTCAAAAAAATTTTTACAAAATTTTTTAAAAAATTAACAAACAACATCAACAACATTCGTTGAAGAAAAAATTATATATACACATATATAATGGAAATATAATGGTATATATAATTTTTTCTTCAACGAATGTTGTTGATGTTGTTTGTTAATTTTTTAAAAAATTTTGTAAAAATTTTTTTGAAAATGGCAAAGGATGTTTGCCGAAACGTAAAATATACATTTTAATTTAAAATAATTAATTTGTTTTTAAATAGGCTCTATTCCCAATATATTTATAATAAAAATAAAAATAAAAATATATATATATATATATATATATATATATATATATATATATATATATATATATATATATATATATATATATATATATATATATATATATATATATATATAAATTTTTTTTTTTTGTTTTTTCGTCTCCGCTTATCATATATAGTCGTTTGGCACAAAAATTTTTCCGAAATGCCGAGATGAAGCCCATTGCAATAGGTAGATTTTTATATGAAATCTACCTAAAAAGTCCTTTAAAACTCATTTGTTTGTGTATGAAACAGTTTTTATTGATTTCTGAAAAATTCTAATTGCGTGACTTATGAGGTTTTTGAAATGACCGAATCAATTAGTTTATTATTAATTTTTATTTTAAAACACTATTTAAACAATATTTTATTTAAAAAGTAACTATTTCACTATTAAAAAAAATAATAAGTAAATGGCGTTTTGTTTGTTTACTAATTTTGACAGATTTTTTAAATGTATTTGTATTCTTTATTGTATTTTATGCTTGCTCTAGCTAAAAATCTAGATTCAAACAAAAGTTTTTAGGGCAAAAAAAAATCACTTTTTTTTGTCAAATAGAATACGTTATGTCAAAAAAACTTGATCTAGATCAAAAATGGGCGTGTTTAGAGCGATTTTTTTGGCAAAAAGAATTCGACATTAGTTGTTTGTTTACGTTTTTTTTTTTTTGACATACCGTAAAATTTTTTTTGCTATTTTTTTATTATATTCCTGTTTTCTTCTTCTCTACTTTTAGGTAAATTAAAATTAAAGTTGTATTTGTATTAATTAATTCAGCAAATAATATTTTTTGTTACAACAGGACAGCTGTACTGCACACAAAGGTACATTATTTTTGTTGATCACTTTTTCTTTCACCACTTTCGGTTGCTCTCCATATATTTTATGTCGAATTCTTTTTGCCAAAAAAATTGCTCTAAACACGCCCATTTTTGATCTAGATCAAGTTTTTTTGACATAACGTATTCTATTTGACAAAAAAAAGTGATTTTTTTTTGCCCTAAAAACTTTTGTTTGAATCTAGATTTTTAGCTAGAGCAAGCATAAAATACAATAAAGAATACAAATACATTTAAAAAATCTGTCAAAATTAGTAAACAAACAAAACGCCATTTACTTATTATTTTTTTTAATAGTGAAATAGTAACTTTTTAAATAAAATATTGTTTAAATCGTGTTTTAAATTAAAAATTAATAATAAACTAGTTAATTAAATACAATTAATTACAAAAATATTCAATGACAGTTCACAAATACAACTACAAAACTGGATCATATTTTTTCATGTTCTTTTTATGAAAAAAAAAATCACTTTTTCACTCTGGACAAAAAGAATTCGACATTAGATTATTACGCTACATAGTGATATACAGTAATTATATAAGTAATTTAAGGTGTGCCAGTTTATCAGTAGTATGAAAAATGGACACCTTTGAACCAGATTGTTTAAATGCCAATTTGGACGTCAAATATTATAGAAGTTTTGAAGGTGACTTTGCATCCCTGACACGTACGCAGAGTCTTGGTCAATTTTTAATAAAGGTTGTAATTGTAATTTAAGCGCAACAGTTGTGGTACAAAATTCAGAAATGGCTAAATGTATTCAATAAGCTCCTAGTAAAGGATTAAGCAATAAAGGTCAACATTTTTCAAAAACCAAATTTTTCAAAATATATAATATATCCAAATTTTCTAATAAATCCAAAATTTTGTAGACCTGATCGCAAAAGTAATTCATACGTCATCTAAAAAATATCCTATGCCCACCCGAACACATAAATGACGTCACAGTATTGTCAATTTCCACAATATTGTGAAATTCGTATTCCGAAATACCAAAGTGGTGTAAAAATTTACACAATATTGTGAATCTGACAAGAACAATATAGTTATTGTCAAAATCACAATTTTGTTTTGTGTGTTAACTTTTTAAATACAAATTTCATCGATTGGCGTAAAAATTAATTTATAATGCAACTAGGGTTACCAACTGAGTATTTTTCACCCGGAGACTCAGGGTTTGCCGGCAAATCTCCGGGCTCAGGGTTTGGAAGACAAATCTCCGGGCGAAATAATAATTACATAAAAAATAAAAATGTTTCAAATTTCTTTCAATTCAAATAAACAGAATTCGTTTTAAAACAAAAACACATAACTCTGTGTATTAGAAAACGGCCGGGTTTAGTTTTGCATTGAGTTTTTGGGTTATTTATGTTGGTTCATTGGATATTTTGTTTTTCCATATTACCTATAACCTAATTGATGTTTTATGTCTATATTGGGTTAATGTTAATAGTTTTTTGTTGTTAATTTTGAATGGTTTTGACATTTGAATTTAATTAGTTGCCCATATAAAACTGTGCGTATGTTAATTTTACTATTAAATAATAAATATCAGTCAAATAAAAATAATCCCAAACAAAACAAAGACAACACAAGAAAATGTTATTACGTCTCGTTTAATAACGAATGGTTAAAAAATAAAAACTATCAGGGGCTCGAAAAAGTTAACGATTTTACAGGAAAATGCAGATTATGCTGTATTAATTTCATTATAAAGCATGATGGAGATTAAATTAAATTAAATTTTTATCATATATATATAAATATAATACACAAGCCACGAAAAAGCGTAGCCATAGGAAAGAAGAGAATACAGAAGAGATAGAAGAGAATACAAAAAGGTATAAAAAATCCAAAAAATACTAAAATAAACAAAACAAATAAACAAAATTTTTTGAATTTCTTCAAAACCTCCGATAAAGAAGCCTAACTCATTTTTTAGCACAAACAAAATCGTGGACTTGTAGCGCAATGTTGAAATTAAAACTCAATATAAAAAAAATTCAAAAAATCGCCATAACGCCAACTGGAAAAATAAAACTCCATATAAAAAAACTTCAAAAGCATTTAATCAAAAACACTAATCCAATTTTTTGCATATGGCAATGTTCATTGTTTATTGCAAACGGCTTGAATAGTAGGCCTATGATTTAGGAGGTTTTGATTTCATCCAAATTTTATTCTCATTTCAATTTCAATTTATGCTTTGCTTGTGGATAGACGTTTTATTTTGGATTGTGATTTTATTTGAGGCTTAAAAAAATATTTGTTTTAATATTTGCGCATATGCACAGCGGTCCCCTAGTTGAATTATATTTTTGTATATTATAAAATCTCCGGGTCGCGTGCTTTCAAGAGTTGGTAACCCTAAATGCAACCAAGTCTTTAATAATATTAATTAATTTTAATTTTAAAATATATCATTTAATTATATTTCTTTATTAAATATATTTTTATTCTACTTTGCATATTTATCGATTAAAAAAAAATAGCTGTCAAAAATGTTGCTTAAAACGACATCTTTGATTGTTTTATTTCGAATTTAGTACCAAAAGTGTGTTATAATCTGTTATAATTTCGTAACTAACACACGAACCTATATGATACACAAATTTGTGTTATGGAATACCATTTTACACAAAGTTGTGAAACATTTTGGTGAAATTGACAAATATGTGTTCGGGAATAGGGCACAAGGAAAACATATAAAAGATATGGAATATATAATATATCTGCCAATTTCGCTAAGTATTAAGAGAAATTAAAGGAAGAGCTAAAAAAGAAAATCCTAGAATTTCTATGATGCTTTGTAGTGTTGAAGTAACGAGTGAAGTAGTGCTGATCAAAAATAAAAAGGAAATAGAGTTCAAACTTCAAACATGGTAAAGTACACTTGTAAAATAAAGCGAAATTAAGTAGGAAAAGACGATTGTTCAGAATGCTTAATAAAAAAAAACTTTTCAAATACAAATATTGGTAGTTGGTGTACAAAAACTGAAAAATAACTAGAATTTAACTAATTTGTATGCTACAGAACGTGTGGTTTGCAATATTTTGGCAGCTTCAGAGAGTGACGAGCGATTAGAAGCAGAAAGACAAATTTTCAACAAAAATTTAAAAAAAAAGTCAACGCAAAATCTAGAACACTTTTGACAACCCACTTTCTAATCACCTGCGCAAAACTAGTAACATTAATATAATTCAACGGTATTCCAACAACAAATGACAATAAGTGAGCCACCGAATTCAAAAGATTGCTTTCTCCACACCCGAAAACAAAAGATAAACCTAATGAATACATTCTAACTAATTCTTAGAGTGGGACTAGATGAATTGAAACTAGATGATTTCGGTGGTACTTATACTACATTTCATTTCAATGCCTTACATTATCCATCACACATTTCGCACAATCGCATCGGTTAAGGAAAATGCCTTTTGCCGAAAATATTCATACAAAAAAACAACAAAAATCAAAATAGAAATTGTGAAAAATGTTTTTATTAAAATATTCAATCAAAATAAAATTTGCCAAAAATGATCAAAAATTGTAAACCAAATTAATAGTAAGATCCATCAAGAAAAATATATCAACCAACTTCGACAACCAGAGTCAAAAAAATTTCAAAAGAATATAATCGTTAAAAGTATGTTGGATTTAATTAAATACGATACGAAAAATACCTACAGGAAGTTCTACTTATAGGTATGGAAAGGATAAAGAGACAGACTGTTAATAATGGAGTTGTAAAGGAGATGCAGAGTTCCAAAATCTCGCAAGCATGTCGTAGAAATGCATTTTATCCACGACTACTAAAGAATATATGCTTTCCACGCGTATGTCTGCCATTGTAATTGTATTCATTCCACAACTAGTGAATTTGATTAAAATTCTTTAACAGTTCTATAGTTTATTAAATATTCCCCTAACAAATTAAGGCTTAAGTGCGGTTAGTGTGGGAAAAAAAATTTTTTTTTCTTTTAATAAATTTTTTTTTTAAAAATTTTAATTGTTACATAAAGCTTTGGTATCGACAACAGATTCATTGAATATTCCGTAAAAAAATTAATTTCATTTTTAATAACAGAAAGGGTGTAACATAGCGTTTTTAGAGTTTCCCACACTAACTGCACTTCCCCCCAAATTAAACAACAAACTTGCTTTGTTTTTCGCTATCTTTGATGTATCTTTTTCAATATAGCGATACAAATTTTTGCTTTAAAACTGGAAATTAAACGATATATTTTACAGTCGTAGAATAGCATCTTGTATTCGCCATAAAATAGCATCTTGTATTCGCTTAGGATGATGGCAATTCTTCACTCGGATGATTCCCTCCACTCGCTACGCTCGTTTCGGGAAACTTCATCCTCGTGAAGAATTGCCTTCATTCTAAGCTCATACAAGAATCTACTATTATCCATCAATATCATCAATATTATTTATCATTCCTCAAAAGTCAAAACCAATATTATGACATTTATCAGGTTTTACGTGGGGTATTTCCATGATGTAGTATAAACTCATGTTCGTTTCTCCTGATTTAAAAAATATTAGTTCAATAACCTTTCATTCAATATGATCAATAAAATTTACTACAAATGTCACTTTACTACTATGACAAGTTGACCACGCCCAATATAAACAAAACGTAAAGGATTTTAAGTCTCTTGCGCAAAAAAATCTCTCATATATAATTTACTCTCTCTTGTTTTTCATTCTTTTTGAGACTTTTTGGAGAAAATATGAATGATAAATACCATCGCATATTTAATTATTATAATGTCATTCATAATTAGTATTTAAAAGTCGTATGGTATTCCTTGAAAATTTTTGTTTGTGTAATGTAATATATGCATGTGTGAATGTAAAATTTTAAAATATTTGTAGTATTTGTTTTGGTTTGTTAAGAATTTTGATTGACATTTTTCTATCTACCTAGCTCATAATAGTAAATTTTATCTAATTCTTAAAAATTATCTGATAAAATTAAGCTAATCAATGAGCAAGGGAAATCAAGTTAAAAAAAATCCTGTAAAATGTTTGCTAAGCGTTTAATGCAAAATATTTATGATAACAATTTTTGCTGCAATTATGGTAAAATGCGATTAATTTTTAAACCCGTCTTATCAAAAACAAAATTATTTTGTTCTAATGAACAACCTAATTTAAATTTTTTGAAGTCACATTCTAGGTAAAAACAAAATCTAACAACATAAAGCAGGCCAGGCCACAGAACTTCAATCAATTGAAAACGAAAATAAACGAAATAAAATTTAGGGAATTTTTACACTAAATTTTATTTCGTTTATTGTCGTTTTCGAATTGATTGACAAACTGATTGTAGGTCTGTAGCTTGCTTTAGATCTGAAACATTGGATACAATTTTTTTTAAAGAATGTAACTCAGCGGTGCCCAAACTGCGGCCATCTGGCCGCATGCGGCCAGTTTTATGATTTGGTGCGGCCTGTAAAAATATTATAATAATAGCAAATACCACAATAATAATAAGTTCCGTTTAAAACAGTACAATATTTTGGTACGTACTAAATTCAAACTTAAATATTCCTAACAAATTCCTATAGAAATAGACTAACTGACATTCATTTGAAAAACGAACTAAGAATTAGTAATACTACACAAGAATATAATGTTCGCGACTTAATTTGAATAAAAAATCTTAACATAATTTATACTGTTTATTTATTGTTTTTTCTGTGCGGCCAGTCATTTTTGTTCTTGTAAATTTTTGGCCATCTCTTCCATGATTTCTGGGCATCCCTGATGTAACTAAACAAAAACAATAAATTATATCATACAATAAAATATGACATATACCAATATTATCATGATAAAAAGTAGAAAATAATAAATTAAATGGGTGAAAAACAACTTTTTTAACATTCGAACAAAACTAAAATGTAATTAGCATTAATCCAGCTGGTGTCATATTTATTCCTCGATGATGTGACGCACTCCTTTCTCATCGATTAAAACAGAGTTAAATGAAGGCTAGTTTCTTGGAGCAAATAATAGCGTCAGATTAACAAGGAAAACTTCATAACTAAGATTGGAAACATGATCGTAGAGTTATTAGTTTACCCGCTAGCATCCCAAAGATATCAACTTAGCTAGTAATCTTACTGCTATACAGTGTCTGATATCTCACGTTAACTCGTATGTTAAAAGCAGACTGGAGCACGCGTGTAATCAAAATTTAACTAACATTTTGCAAATCAACATGATATAAGAATTAATATTCCAACATTTATCTCAATTAGTTTGAACCAAAGTTTTAGCAAACATGAATGTTAATCCTAAGCACAGTAACACAACTAATATTTCATTCTAACATTGATGACTAGAAATCCACGCAAAACCATAAGTGTAACACAATCTATAGAAAATGGATCTCATTTTACCTTTACCACCTGTAACAAAATTTTAAACAAATCTAATTACAAAAAAATTCCTTTTATTTATTATATATTATTCATAACAATAAAAAAAATTTCATATATATATAATTTTTTTTTTAAATTTTTTTGTTGTTACAAAATTTATTTTTTTTGTTGGTTAGTATAGATAGATGGGATCATAACTATTCGATATTATTCATTTCAAAATTAAAGACAAACACACAAAAAACTGTTCCGTATTGGTATTCAATTTAAATTGAAACTTTAATATAATTTTAAAGGTACTTTAGAAAAATGAAGATAAAATGAAATAATTCTCTAAAATACTCTTAAGAATATATTTTAAAAAAACAGTTAAAAATTACTGACTGGAAATTCTGTTGCAATAAACAGAGAATATACGAATAATTATGATTAAACACTCAGGTAATATATATTTAATTATTATTTTTCATTTAAGGATAAATTTTATCTTAGCTTTTATCCTGCTATTTTTAATTATATTTTTTTTTTGATATTTTTTTTTATTATTATTTCAGATATTGAAAATAATATATAATTTACGATTTTGTTGATAAATTGCAATTTTTTTAAGTTTATGCAGAGCTTTCAGTAGTGGTGTTTTGAACTGGTTGACCTCCGTCCTTAAAAAAATAATAAAAAAGGTTACTTATAAATGATTTAAATAGTTTGTTTTTGCTTGTTTACCTTATCTCCGCCTGAGTAGTTGTTACCTCCTCCGCCTTGTCCATTGAAACTTCTATTTCTTGGTGCGCGACGGAAACGTGGACGTCCTCGACGACCAGCGCCTCCTTGGCCACCTTTATTCTGATGCTGCTGCTGTTGTTGTTGTTGACCACCATCGACACCACTTTCTCCATTCTGTTGATTTCCGTCATCTCGAGGAGGGCCACGACGTGGACCACCACCACGAACGCGGAACACATTACGACGGAAAAAGCGACGAGGAGCTCCACCACGTCCACGATTACCACCGCGGTTTCCACCAGATCCCTCTTCTCCACTTCCACCATTTCCACCTTCTTGTCCACCGTCAGAATTGCCACCTTGACCTCCAGTGTCGCGACGTTGTCGTGGACGTTGACTAAAGTAACCATATCGACCTCTTCCTCTGGGTCGGAATCGTCTTTGTTGTTGTTGACCATCACCGCCTTGACCTTCGTTGGCACTTCCGTCACCACCTCCATCGCCTGATTGTCCATCACCTTTGTTGGAACCACCACCACGACGATTTCTTCTCTGCCACCACAGGCGAACCCCACGACGTTTGTCTGCCGCGTAAGGACTACCTTTAACTGGTTCACCGAATGGACCAGTGACATCGGCTGCTTCATTTCCTTTTTCGCCAATCACAACATTGAATTCGACGACCTCCCCATCGCCTACCGAGCGTACGGCTTTTTTAGGGTTGTTTCTTATTATAGCTGATTGATGTACAAATACGTCTTCTTTAGTATCATCTCGATTGATAAATCCATAGCCACTCTTTACATTGAACCATTTCACAGTTCCAGATACTTTTGTAGCTATTGAACAAAAATAAATAAAACAATTTCGATTAATTAACACATTTTAAATTAATTAACACATTAACTAATAAAAAAAAATATAATTTTTTTCCATAATTTCAAAATGGCGTTACCACCTTGTTCACATGCAAATTAATAACTATTCCCGGCATTTTGAAAAAAATAAAATCTTTAATATTTACCGATAACCTGCTTTTGTTGTTGTACCGCCGCTTTATTGTTATTGGTAATACTTTCTTGCTGTTCTTCTGGCGCCTTCTCGGAGTCAGCCATGGTGTTATTTGGACTCTTTATTCCGAGTGATAAAAAAGATGGTAAATCACTCTCCACCGTCTAACTTTGTTGTTATTCACTTTCCAGATCTTGCTCGATTGATGAAGCAATGTGCTTTTCTTTTTCTTTAGCATCAAATTTTAATTTTTTTTATGTTGCTATACATGTAACGCCATATAAATGTTCGACAAAATATCGACAAAACAACTAAGCTTAGACGAACTACTGATTTATAAAATTAATTTTCTATGTTTAAAAAATAGAAAAAGTTGAAAACGAAATTAATTAAATAAAAAAGATTAACTTTTTATGGTCAAATTTTTTATATTAACATCACAATATTAATTTAATCATTATTTCCATGCCAAACATATAAGTTCATTGAAATATTAAATATTGATATGAATAGATAGTACAGTTTAAATATACTTATCTCTTTTTCTCTTAAAAAGATGTTTTGTTTTTGTTTTCAATTTGAATAAGGTTATCAGGTTATTGATTGCGAATTTTGTTATGAATGATTTTAATGGTTTTTGTTTTGCTTATATTGTGTTTACACATGTATCTGAAACACACAGGCTGAAAAACTTTTTTGCGTATCAAACATCTGCATACATGCAAGGAGAAAACTTTTTAGTGTGTTCACTAAAGTTTCGGTAAAGTGTTCTTAATTGAAATAATGCAGACGCCGACGAAATATTTACTAGTAGAACTTTGTTAACTTTTATTATAACATGAATGACTGACAGGCTTGTTATAATTTTTTGGTAACCGTATATCGTATCGTGGCAATCACAGTTGGTGTATGTGGTTTTTCTGTTTTAATAAAAATTAAATTTTTATATTATTTAAATAATTAAAAAACCTTTTTTAAAGACATCAAAACATACGTTAACAGTGATTATAACCGAATCCCATTACTTTACATCTAATTATTAAAAGCATTTTTTATTCAAAATCCTCATCTACAGTGTCGACGGAAGGGTTTGTTTAGCCGCCATTTTGATATACATGCATACATTTTGATCAGGGTTGTGCCGTAGACAAAATAGATTACTTTACATGTATAGATTACGCATAGATTACGTGTAAATTACGCGAGATATTTTCGTGTAATCTATAATGTAAACTATTATGTAATCTATTTAATTAATATGTGCATTCTAAACTTTTTTAGCAATTAAATTAACTTTTTTCAAGATCGCAAGATTTTGTTTTTGACAATATTGTTGATCATGTCTTTTGCGAAAAAATCGAAAAAAATTTTCCGTAGGGATAATACAATATTTCCACATATTTCTTCTTAAATCAAAATTAATAGATTACACCAAATTTACATAGATGACATAGATTACATTACATAGATTACATGTAATCTAATCTATTTTAGATTACGCGTAAAGTAACAACCCTGATTTTGATAGATCATTGTTAACAGTTGTATGGTAACTGAACAACGCTTTTCATTGAAATTGATAAAAAAAAATAATCGGTTCTCGCTCACGACTGCCCGCGTTTTTGTAGAGCTATTCTGTCAGTTAAGGTTTATTGAGTTTGTCCGATGAAGATTTTATTGTTGCGCTTTCATTCGATATATAAACCGTTTTTTTTAAAGTTGTATAAGTCCATTTTTGAAAAAACTAAGTTAGTGGTAGTTTTAGAAAGATAATGATGGCTTCTTTCTATATTTATAATCATACCTTCAATAGAGCCCGATTTGGAGTGGAGCGTGGGTGGAGAAATGGCTAAAGATCAATTTCAACATTTTATTTGTTTATATCAATAGAAATTTGTGAATAACTTTTGTCAATTTTATCTTTTTTAAACTAGCATCTTTTAACTTTAAAATAAAACAAAACAGAAGTTTCTATCTTTAATAGAACCGAAGTTATGAATTTTTGAAAAAAAAAGATTTTCCAAATCCTCGAACACCCATATCTTTTTTTTTTATATAAAACGAATAAAAAAAATTTCAGCCAAATCAAAAAAGAATGACCCATTTACATGGGACTTATACTACGTGTTTTGTTCTTATTTTTTAGAATATGTTATTGAAAGTGGTATAAGTCCATTTGGAGCCATAAAATCAATTATTTTCATTTAAATTTTAAATAACTATTATTGTATCATAAAATTATATTGGTTTAAAGTGTGAAAAATATCACACAATTTTAGTTACATTTGCCTATATTTTTATATTAATTCAAACGCAAATCCTTAAATATCTCAATATAGAAAAAATGGACTTATAACACTTTAAAAAAAACGGTTCATATGTCATTTTATTATATCTTATAGTTCCTTTACGTTATGAAATCTCAATGCAATAAATGATTTACACTATATTTTACGTTCAAAATAATATCGCACGCATGCAATATCATAGAAAGTCAGTAAAAATCTATTGGTATAGTGAATTCTTTTCTACTTAAAGCCGTATATTCATATACAACAGAAACCAAAACTGAATTTCATACAAATTTGACAGCAAATGAAACAGAAACGGAATTTAGAAACTGAAACAGAAACTGAAAATTCGTCTGTTTTGTTTTGTCTGAAACAGAAACAATTAAAATTTCTCTGGTCCAGAAACTGTCACGTGACCATATTATTTTAAATTTATGATAACGGGATTGTACATTATTTTAATAAATAAATATTTAATCAAAAATAATTTGCTCTGACATTAGTTTTATTTTATTTTTTGATTTATATCAAAAATAAATACACAGTTTCTTGAATTACAATATTTTTTTTATATTAATATAATTTTTTTAATTTTAATTAATTATTTTAAAATGACAGCTGTCATCTTAAAATTCGGTTTCTGTTTCTGTTTAATTGTTCACCACCGTCAACCAAATTAGAAACAGAAACTGAAAATTTTCAGTTTCTGTTGTATGTGAATGCACGGCTTAAAGCAAATTATCGAAATTTGTTCTTTTGTAAAAAGCGCAATACAAAAAATACAAATTTCGATATATATCGGTGTTGGAACTTGTACCGAACTGGTAAAAAAGATTTCACTATTGATCGACTTAATATATACTAGAGTTGTTATTTTGAACGTCTCTACCCCATCTCATATATTAGATACATATTATGTTGTAAATGATAACATTATTGAGTTTAGATGTTAAAATATTATCTTGTTCACGTGGTGCGTAGTGTAGAGTAGCGTATTTCAAAAACCGCCAGGTGAAGACAGAAAAACTACAACGTTGCGTTTTATGAACTCCATTCAAAATGTGTGGAGTGTAGTAGAGTAGATTTTGAACTACGGACCACGTGAAAACTTTCGTAGCGTAACGTAGTATGTTTTAACAGATTGGCGCCATTTCGTAATACAATGTGTTGTGTATTAGGAATTACATTATTTGTCATATAATTTTAATTATCGAATAATAATAATATTATTAATTATTAATATTTAAATTAATTATTAAATAATACTAACATATTATAATTATTTTAATACCAAGGTTCAAATTTTAAACCCAAGGTTCATAGATTCCTAAGGAAAACGTAAATTAGTAAATTATTCTAGTTAGCATGGTATCGTCAAATTTTCAAAGACCTAAACGTAATTTAGAATCCTCATCCTAGCTGGCATGGTAGTTTCGGATATTCAAAACCTTTAAAGACCACAACAACATGGGTTCTAAGGTGTGGTAAATGCAAATCTATTTTTTAGTTTTTTTTATCTTTTAGTTAAAGAATGGATAACAGAACAATAAATACTACCAGATATAAAAAATGACATAGGTCAATTGCAAATTAGTTTTTAAAATTTGCAGTAACAAATCGAAAATCTAACTTTCTTTTAAGAAATCAAAACAATTTAGCGTCATAAATGCTTATGATAAATATATACGATTATCAACTAGTTTTAAAACTTCTTCAACAGAGGCGTTGCAATCGACTTACAACGCTTCTCAAGATGGACGGGTCTACGCCCCAGAAGCACTCGGAACCCATTCCCGACCAAGGACCATCACAAAAATTTCGACGAAAGGTGCTACTCCGACGCTCTGTTTTTTGGATAAAGAAGCAGTTGTCACTGGCCTCAGATCCTCCTCGTCATGGTCGGTATTGAAAGAAACCCTGGACCAACTGAAATATGGCATTGTGCAATATGCAAAAATATTTTAAGGGCAAACACTACATCTGTCCAGTGTAAAGAATGGTGTCATCTCAAGAACTGCTCAGGCCTTGCAACACATAAGCAACGGACCAAAAACTCAATAGCGCCATGTTGCTATGCATCAAGTCAACATATAAATACGAGCTCGCAACATAACACAATGCGAATGAGCACACATCTGAAAACCCCAGGTGATGTGATAATAATGCAGCTAAATTGTAACGGTCTATTAAACAAAATCGATGATATTATCAACTTTATGTATGAAAACAATATTCTAGACGCGGTTTTACAAGAAACCAAATTAAATGTTAGATCTAAGATTAGTGAAAGTATATGTGATTATAGAACTATAAGACTGGATAGTAGGAAGGACAAAGGTGGTGGCCTTGCCTTTATCATACACAAAACCATTATCTACCATACAACCACATTACCAGCAGTACCGGGAACTGATAAACACCTAGAACAACTAGGTATTACAATAAAATCCGGAAATACGGAGATAAATCTAGTTAATATTTCTATTCCACCAGTAGCAACAGTGATATAGGTTATGAACCGTCCATAAGACATTTATTTTATACCAAAGACTGTCTAATTCTCGGTGACATAAATGCTCATCACGATCTATGGCACTCACACTTAAACAAGAGGCGAATTTATTGCTGATCAAGTTGACGGCTCCAACTTTGGAGTCCTCAATGAATCACAACCAACAAGAGTAACAAATAACTCATACTCGTCTCCCGATGTTTCACTTGCTAGCATGTCAAAAATGCCAATCGCTGAATGGAGAACAGAAATTGCATTGGGATCAGACCATGTGCCGATCATAATCACCTTAAGCCGTTCCTCAAACGAAATGAAATCCGGGAAGAAGACATACATTAATTTTAACAAAGCAGACTGGGATAATTTTACCAATTTTACTGAATTGGAATTCAGTAAGCAAATTTTACCAATTGACGTCAAAAGCTTTCGACCCAGTGTCACATGCTGCACTACTGAACGACACATTCAACACCAATCTGCCAGGTCTAATAAAGCGCTTGTTGTGCAACTATCAAAGAGGCCGCCAAACATACGTTGAGTTCCGTAACTCTAGATCTAAGATGAGAGTGCTCAGACAAGGAGTTCCACAAGATGGAGTTCTCTCGCCTTCATTATTCAACCTTTACTTAAGTAGTTTGCCTGCACCACCGGAAGGAATAACCATCACGTCATATGCAGACGACTGCACGGTGCTTGCAACAGGACACAACCTGGAACAACTCACCAATGTCCTAAACACTTACCTCAACACCTTGAATGAATGGTTTAAAACAAAAAAAATTGAAATTGTCCACTGAAAAGTCCGTATAAGAGGGGGTTGAAAAATATACATACAAAAACCGTTGAAGACACAATAAAGAACTACGCCCCGAATCGATTTCTTAATAGCAAACCACCACAAGTCGCTGCCAAAGAGGTAAAACTACCACGCAGCACCAGAATCATCCTAGCGCTGTTAAGATCCGGCTGGTCACGCATCTTAAATAAATACATGAGTAGAATTGACCATAAAATTGTTGACAAGTATCCCATATGTGAGGGAACGCCACATGATGCTAACCACCTTTTCAATTGTCCAGAGAAACCAGCCGACCTGAATGGAAGATCTGTGGTACCGCCCAAGGGCAGTAGCAGGGCTCCTGAATCTGGACTTGGAGCCGGAAGAATAGCACCACAACTCGTCGCTACAAAAACAACAACAACAACTTACAACGCCAGGTGAACACTCATACTACATTCGTAGTTACAAAACCACTACACTCCACTACGACCACGTGAACAAGATATATGTTAGATATTTTATATTTCAAAATAGCGCTATAGGCTTACGATTTTATTTATTTATTTTACGCTATAGGTTTACCTTTTTCTTTCAAGAATCAAGCTGCGAATATAGAACGTTTTGTGTAAACGTAGAATAAATCAAAATCTTTTCGAAATTAAATCCTTAGCTTTCGAAATGCGTGTTTCGTTTTAAACGATTAATTGTTGTGAAGAGATAAAGTTACATAAGAAAATATGTGCTACAACAACGCCAGAGCCTAAAATCGAGTCTAAAATTATATCCTAAATCTAAAAGAAGTTCAATTACTTTGGTTTTGAAAAAAGTAGTATTGCATTCATGAGCCAAAAGTGAAATTCTTATCCCCACTTTTTTGCCATTTCTCGACGTTTTAGGACCTACTGATTATAAAAAAGCAAAACAAATTATATGTCTGTCTGCCGGCCGGCCAACCATCCGGCCGGCCATCTAGAAAACGGCTGAAGGGATTTCAAAATTTCTTGATTCTAAAAATAGGTATACTCAATGGTAAGAGTCGAAAGGACGACGTGTTCGATAGCTGTCCCGGAAGTGTGTCAAAAAATCATCAAGTGTGTAAAAACAAGGAAATTTGCATATTTTTTGCTTAAAAAACTTTCATTTTAAGTGATTACGTGTAGGAACATTGAATTGGGAGAAAGCCAATTTTTTGGAAAAAAAATTTAATTATTTGTATGACATGAAATTGGACATGGATATTTTTGAATTTGTTATTTTATTTTTATTTTTATTTATCTTATTACCGTCTCATTAGACTACATAAAATTTTATAAAATCCTAATATTATTGACAAATTAGACAAACGTTTATAGTTCTATTAATTTAAAGAAGGCCGAATTTGATATCATCCATTTCCTTTATTTGTTCATTATACGAACGACGACCTGTTGAGTCCAAAAATTCATTGATTGATGTATTAAAATGCCTACAAATAACAACAAGAGGGTTCTTATTATGTCTATAGAGTCCCTTATTGAACATTTCAACCAATGTTGCATCAGATGGACTGTGCGCGATTTGTATAACATCGTGTGGAAGATTTGTGATGAGCTTTTGTGTGACAACATCATACATGAACATCAGTCCACTGTTTATTCTTCTTCTTGCCAATGATTAAATGTTGAGTATAGAATCTAATCTTTCCTTGTAAGGTCATTATAAGTACATTATCCTCCAAATTTTGTATATGGTTTGCATGTTAAGTTATGGTTTGCATATTAAACTCATTAAAATTAACTATTAGTTGCTCTAGTATAGATGTATCATTTGTCAATCTTACTCTTTTGTATTCTTTTCAAATTTTATTTTGGATATTTAAAAGCTTTTAACAGATCCATGGTGGATCAGAATTTGATTTAGGATGGTACTTGGGAATAAACTTTTCAAATCCGTCATACAAGACACAATAAAATATATCAAGAGAATCATCAATTGTTTTATTAAAGGAAATCGTTTCAAAATCAAATGAAAGCAAATAACTCTGAAGTGTATCAAAATTCGCTTTTTTGAAAGAAAAAATCATATTTTTTACATTGGTATTGTTTGGAAAATATTTAGATGAGGATATAACATATGATAACTCCAATGGTGGATGGTGCGGATCAATTTGTGCAATGGGATTTAAACTTACGTTCAACTCACATAAATCAGACTCAGATACATAAATCAAATCAAGAATATTGCCAGATAGATTTTTAAAGTGGTTTAATTGATGTAGACCATAAAGCCCGATTTCATTTATAAATTCACTTGCAAAATTTGGGAATTTGGCAGGTGTAAACGAGTTCAGCTCAGGATCATAACTCCATTGTGTTCCGGAGAAGTTCATATCACCCATTACCATAAGTGAATTAGATAATGATCTTTCTATACTTTTTATGGCTGATACATGTTTATTTTATGTTTAAAAGACGAGTTTGGTGGCTTATACATAGTATAAATCAATACATCTTCTTCTGCAGTGACAATTTTAACCAAAAGGTGCTCTATTTTTAAATTGTTTGAAAATCTTATTTCTTCATATGAAAAGTTCGTGTGAACTGCATTAAGAACACCACCACTACGTTTTATACCAGTGGTTGTGCGGCGATCTACACGATAAACGTTATACTTGTTATCAAAAAATGGAGGTGTTATGTGATTCATTTATCCAAGTTTCAGTTAAAACAATAACATCGAAATCACAAAATATAGTCCTTTCATATATGTCTTTTCTTTTTGTTGACATTGCTCTAATGTTTTGATAATAAATTTTTAAAGTACTATATTTATAAGAATCTTTGGTAGAGTCTAATGCATAATTTTCTGGAACTTTGCAAACTTTGTCGACAGTCTTAAAATATTTAGTTATTTTCTGTTGGTTTGATGATTTTAAATTTGAAATGTTGGAAAGCGGTTGTGTTGAAAATTGCAAATTGATATGTGGAAGATGTTTGATAGTTATAGTTGAAGTATCAATTGTATCATTTAACTTTATATTTGGTTGTTTTGATTGACAGAGTTTTGAAAAAAAATCTCAGAGAAAGCATGATTAGGATCATTAACAGTAGAGAGAGATATCTGACTTGAAGGTAATGTTGAATCCAATGATAGAGGTCAAGGATTATTTTATAAGACTTAATATTTTAACACAGTAAACCAATTAATTAGTTTTTTTAATAATTCATTACAATAATATATACTTCATTTTAATATTTCCTTAATTTTAATTTTTTTAATTAATGATTTTTTAAAAAATAGATTAATGATTTTTTTAACTATCTTAAATTATTTTTAATTAACTTTAATAAAACAAATATCGAATAATTTTTAATTCAAAAACAAAATATTTGTACAATATAAAACAAAAATATCGAATAATTTTAATTAACTTTCATAAAACAAATTTCGAATAATTTTTAATTAACTTTAAAAAAGCAAATTTCGAATAATTTTTTATTAACTTTAAAAAATGATAATTTTGGTTATTTTTAAATAGAAATTTTTGTGCTAGTGATTTTGAAATTTAAATTTATTTGAAACTGAATGACATTTTACCTATTGATTCGCCTCAAACCTGTGTCTAGGAAGGGATGAAAAAGGATTTTCCTGATTAATCAAATTCCTTAAAATATCAAGGCGTTAGATATCATTTTAACTATTCTAACACAATTGATTTTGTTTTGTATTTAGAACAACTTACAGGACACTTTGTTATGTCCGATCCTATCTATTGTCCGATCTGCGAAATGGTTATTTCACGCGGCACGGAATACTAGTTATGCAAAAATTGCTGTAATTTATTTCTCAATTCCTAATTCACGATGTACAGAAATAGGGTTACAGATATACTCATAAAGAAAGAATAGTAGACAAAATAGTAGACCAGTGGACATAAATAAAAGACGCCAGAATAGTACATTCTGATGCTAGGACGTAAATCTAAAGATTTTGGACGTATGTGGAGTTTGCAAATCGAGGCGCTAGCCGAATTTTATAAATTTTTATTTATAAAGCCGAGTTTTATAAATTTACATAAATTTGAAATAAAAATATGTGGAACAAGTTACCTTTGACATAATATTTGTTATTTTTTCCAAATTATTGTATCACTATTTTTTTTTATTTAGCGTATGGTTTATTTTTTTGTGACATATAAAAAATTAAACTTAAAAATAGGTAGAATCTTCTATAAAATCTACCTAAAACAAAACATGGATACACATTAAATGAACTTACAATCGATTTGATTGTGCGTCTTTTAGTAAAAAAGTAAAAAGTAAAATATTTGAACATTAGGCAGTACATTTGAACATTAGATGTTTACATCGAGCGAGTCTATCCATGCTACTACATCGGGAGTTACCAAATGGATGTCTGAGATGTCACCACTGTACCGTCGAATTGAACACACAGTTGCTATGTGTTTTATGGTTTGTTGTGGAGCGCCGCAGTCACACTCAGGGGACTCTTAAATGTCCCACTTGTAGAAAGAATCAGCACAACGTCCATGATTCGTTCTTATTCGGTTTAGTGTAGTCCAGGTATGACGTGACAGATCGAAACCAAGTTGTGTAGAAGTCGGGTTAGTAAGAGAAAGGCCAGTTGTGTTGTAATGATGACAGGAGGTGTCCCAGGCATCCAAGATATTAAAATTAGTTGCCAGCTGGTTGCCGGCAGTTTTATGTGGAGGTTTTCTTGACTTCAATCGACAACGAGTGTGGTCACCGTAATATTCGTGCAAGGGTAACGTGATGTTGTTGGATACCTTTTTATTTTCACGCATGAGAGCATGCGAGCGTCTGAGTGCAGGTGGAGCGATATTGCTTAACACAGGGGCCAGGGTAAAGGGGTGTATCTGATAGTACCACTTATAGTACCCATCGTGGCATGCAGCTGACAGTCAACTGTTTTGAGTATGTGTGCTAGTGAGTATGTGTGCTATCACTATGACAACATAGTGGGGGTGGGGTTCTGTGGAACGAAAAGAAAGCAAGTGTTCAAATAATTTGTAAGATACCAGGGAAAAAAATCTCCTGAAAGAGCAATTCTTCTAGATTACAGAAACTTTAAAATTTCAATGGGGGGGTTTGAATCCGATTAAACCCGTATATCGCTACGCCACTGCTTTTAGTTGTTTTATTCTTTGCAATAAAATCACCAATTAATACAGGTTGAGGCCAGAAATCTGTTCGAATAAGACTATCATAAAGGTCCTCAGTGCACGACAATTTAAACGACACAAAGTTCAAATCATCAAGACTTTGATCAGCTTTAACCAGTAAACGTAGTACATGAGGATAGTCTAATTTTCTTTTTATGTATAGGCTGTTATTTTGGTAACGTCAATGTATGGGTGTAACTGTGAAACATATATCGATCTTGAAAGAATCTTTCGATTTGATGAATTTGAGACAGCTGATTCTTGGCGAATAAAAACAGCTGAGCCCAATTCATGATTTGTATCTGAACTGGTACCAGACACCAAATTACGATTTTGAAAGATAAATTTATGACTAGTTTCTTCGTTTTCCAAAACCTTGTCAGAATTCTCTTTATTAACCAGCGACAATGAATTACGACAAGATACATAATCATTTGTTGTTTTTGGCATTGACTTTAATGTGACACATCACTATATTTCTGAACGATGTTACGTTTTTTCCTAGGAGGACTAATGACAGAAGTTGCATTTAATGATTGGCTGGCTACGGAATCGTCCTTTAATTTATTCTTAATAAATGCAACATCAGCAATTAATGAATTTATACTTTTATTCAAAACTTCAAAATTAGTCATTAGTCAAAATTAGTCTATGTTATCAGTTGAGGTTGATATAGTTTTGGTTGAGCGTGTAGATGAAGATGCTAATGTATCATTTATAGTTTTATTTCTAGTAGAAAATGTTGATGCACCATTATCACAGCAGTCATCAGATAAAAATTTCAAGTTTTTCATTTCTTTTACTGCAGACAGAGCTTCAAATGTTAACCCTCCACATTGGATGGCATGAAATATGTTCTCACAAAATAAACATTTCATCATATCTTGTAAATCAACTTCAGGTTTGCTACACCAAAAGCAAATTTTCATTTTGATAAATTCTTTTAGCAGTATAAATTCAAAAGTTGAAAATTAATTTGATTTATCAATTAGCTATTTATCAAATTCAATTGTTAGCCAATAAAAATTAATATAAAATAAACGGTTTCAGACAGCAATATAAAACAAACAAGTTAAAACAAAACAGAAAACGAGTAATGGTAAATTTGAGTTCAGGAACTTCAAAATGACTAAATAAAACCGTAAATTTACGTCTACACTTGATAATCTCAATAGTTTCTAATTAGTAGGTTTTAATCAATGTTTCGAACCCATAAAAATTTGGGTGCAGGTTCAGGTTCGGGTTTAATACATTAAAATTTAGTGGGTTCGGGTTCGGTTCGGGTTTGGGTTCAGGTTCAAATTTGTTACAAAAAAAACAATTTTTCAAATTTTTTTTATGAATTCATCAATTCAATTTTATCAATTCAATTTTTATGTTGCATTACATACCGTATTTATGTTACACACATATTTATTTTGGTAAAAAATTTCATTTAACACTATTCACTTTTCTCTACTGAAACAAATAATAACCAAAATAATCTTGGTTGAAACAAAAAAAATTCTGCGAAATATGAAATTTCTTACGCAAACTTAAATTATAAATTAAATTATAATTAATTAATTAATTTATTAATCAATTAATTATATTATAAATGTCCTTTATTAAAAATTGAACCAGAACCGCGTTTTTCATTGGGTACGGGTTCGGGTTCGAGTTCACATAATTTAAAAAAAAAACTTGCTCTGGAGCGGGTTCAGGGTTGGGGTTCGGTTCGGGTTCGAAACCCTGGTTTTAATTATAAAATGTTTTAAAAGAACGACAAAAAATCACTTTCACATTAAACTAATACACACAAAGCTAAAGTTCTAAATTCTTTTTTATTTGAATTATTTTTAAGGAGCAACACAAAAATATATCCGCACTCTTTGAAATTTTATATACATTTTTTTTTTTTTTTTTTATAGTTTTAGAGTTTTTGGAATATTTTTGGAATTTTGAAAAATGTTTGTATTTTTGATTTTGTAATAATTTTTATAATTTTTGAAAAAGTTTTAAATTTTATTTTATTTAATTTTAAATATTGTAATATTTTTAGAATTTTGAAAAAAATAGAATTTTTGAATTTGTGAAATTTGAATTTTATATATTTTTTTAGAATTTTGAAAAAGTTTCAATTTTTGAGTTTGTAATAATTTTTGCAATATTTTCAGAATTTTGGAAAAAGTTTGAATTTTTGATTTTTTTTAACTTTTACAATATTTTTGGAATTTTGAAAGAAATATGAATTTTCTATTTTGTAATATTTTCTCGAAACGCTAAATGGAAAGGTTTTTGAGACGTTTGCTGATTGTATCTCTTTTCACTAAATTATGTTAATTTATGATCTGTTATAATTTTGCGGCAACGTATTGATGTGTTAGTTTTGTGATAAATTTCTAAACAGAGATAAAAAATACATGTACGTTAACAAAGAGTTTTATGTTTGATATACATCGCTGCCGATAACTAAAAACAATGTCCTCGTAAAAGTTTTATACCGAAAACTATATCAGAATCCTTAACCAAAACCGAAGTCTTGATATTTTTCAATTGAAAAAGAAAGACAAGTTGATAAGCTAAAACCTATAAGAAGCAAGTGAGTTGCATTTTTTATACATGGCTCTAGTACACGTTACAAGCCGTTGTTTTTAAATTGAATTTAATAATAAAACTTCATTATTTGTTTAAAAGAGAATTGTTTATTGAACAAGTAAACAAATAATAAAAATACAAGATTGGTCAATCGATTAACAAAACGCTCAATTGAGGAGTTTTAAACTTTAAATACTATAGATTAAAAATAAAAATTATTTAAGAAGAATTTTAAATTTTGATAACCTCATAGTAATAAAATTAGTAAAAAAAACTTTGTACTTTAAAACACATGATTTTTATTGGCAGTTTTGTATAAATTCTTAAGCAGCTTTGAAATTTATCCGAAGTCAAATTGAGGTCCAATCGATTCAATAAATAACATACTTGGAGTCAATAACCTCAAAACTAACCGGTTTATTATACAAAAATAACTGAATTATTTTACGCTGCGAAAAGATTTTATAAATAAAAACCTGCACCTATGTGTGTCAGTAAGTTGGATATAAATATATAAATACTGTCTCAAGTGACCCATTTCTTGTAAATTGTTTCGAATATATAAAATTTTTTGTATCCCATTTGCCGTATTTCTTTGGTTTTGTCGAAAATCATTGATAGTAAAATACTTTCAGAATGAGCATAATATGAACTGTCGAAAATTACGTTATGTACTATTTTACGTAAATATGGGGGCAAATGATCGCAATTCCTTATAAATTTGTACAATAATTGACTACCATGTACGATTGAATTGTAGTATTTGATGTTGAACCACATTGGTACATATACCTTTATGACGTAATTTGTGAGAATGCATAAATTCTGTGATGGATTATTTCTTGTAACGTAAAGCCGTAAAATTCTACTGGCTTTCGTTAACCACCGAGCGTGGTGTAATACTGCTGGTTTCATATTGGCCAAATCAGGTGCGACAAAGCCATCAGATACATCGTTTGCCATTTGATACAAGTATTTTGCGTCTGTTGATAAGTCTCTCAAATTTTCCAATTGTGGCCGCATACCTTCCAATGGAATTGCTTCGAAATTACTTACAATCTAAATGAAAAAAGATATTAACATATGTCGGAAATGTGAGTGAAACTGAAAATATAACAAACCTCCAATGATTCACAATTATCAAGTAACTTTGCTATTGCTCCAGTACTTGTTTTAGGTCCAGTGGTTGTAGCTTTCTCCAATGTGGTATACAAATGCCTGAAGGGTAGTTCATTGAAATGTAGGAGGCAGACGAACCAGTGTAATGGTCTGTTTAAGTGAATTTCCATTTTGCGAATAATTCCATTATTAACGCCAGTATTTAATGGCTCCCCATCACAAGAAATTAATGTATATATACGTATACGTGAGATATTACATACCAATAACAATAGCAGTGAGATATCACCAGCCAAGGTTATATCAAAGTAACCCTGGCTAATGAAATCTATTCATTCAACGGTAGATCCATCAGTCTTTCTCTATTCTATCATGAAAAATGGATTAATACCTTTGTTATTTTATTATCCAACGGACAGATAGTCAAAGATAGTTCCTAGCATGCAAACAGTGTTTACTAACGATTATTTATCGTTACACGAAGCAGCAGAAATGAAATGTGAAGCGGATGATCGATGTTTTCACACTGCTGCATCATCGAGTACATATTATAACGAAAATGCAAATTGGAAGACACTTATACAAAACCATTTTAGTGCAAATACAATCACAGAAAATATTAAACTAGTCACTAAATTTGGGAGAGAAATGAAAATGTTCAAGCAAAGCGGTCATAGAGAACCCCATGTGCAGCGAATATACAATGAATAATTGGTTATATTTGTTCTTGAATTTTTTTATTTTTTAAGAAGTTGTACTAGTTTTACCAAGCCTAAGTAAAATTACGTAATACTACCAATTTTTCCATGCGGAACTATGCAGAAAAAGAACATGCAAAAAGCCTTATTATTAAAATTTTACAAAAAACTGTTTGACTCGCTAAAATAGTACATTTTGCTACAAGAGATGAAAATACTGCTTTTTCGTGAGTGAAAATTTGTTCACAATGCGCGTCAGTGTCGAGTAGGACTATTTCACGCACGTTTAATGCTTTCATCTCGCGTAGGAAATGCAATTTTTTCTATGATAGTATATACATCTATAATCGATATTTATTATAAATTAATTAACGGATGCTTTGTTTTAAAAACTTTGTAAAACTATATGGAAATACCATAGCAACTACAATTTGTTATTTTACGAAAATGCTTTTACACTATAGTAGAAAATAGTATATTTTCCTACAAGAGATGAAAACATTGTTTTTTTCGTGAGTAAACATTTGTTCACGAGACGCGCTAGCGTCGAGTGAAACATGTTTACGAACGAAAAACGTTTTTATCTCGCGTAGGAAATGTAATTTTTTCTATGATACTAATATATATAATCGATATTTACTATAAATTATAAAGTTATAAATCGACAACAAAATATTCAAAATTCATATTCTATTTTTTCATGGTTACGTTGTTTAAAATACTTTGTAAAATTATATGAAAACCCGTAGCAACTATATAACTATGTTATTTTTTTACACTAGTGAGTTTACTTTTCGCATAGAAAAAATATTTTTTCTTAAGGGGCTCATATTGTATTTTTGACTTTGCTATCTCGTCCGCCAACGGACAGCTTGACTATTTAGTTCTGAGATATGCAGCCAAATTCTGTAACTGTGAAGCGGTGAAGTGATAAAAATTTCTTCGTTTCTTTTCATTAAAAAACTTATCACTTCACCGCTTCACAATTACAGAATTAGGCTGATGTAGTAGTTAAGTTCCACTTAATAAAAGAACTGTTAATTTCTATGAAGCAGTAAAATAAGAAATTTTTAATTAAAAAGAAATTAGGCAAATTTATTCTGGGTTCACATCTGCATGGACTCAACTCAATATTGTTTATAGTGCAGCTTGCATTTGTTTCTTTAGTTTAGATGGACGTTTGTGATAATTTTGACATTATTGGCATTAACATTTACCAAAATATGCAGTTAGCTGCCACATTTTATAGAAGCGGTTGTTAGATTGGTCACAGAACGTTATTGTATCTCAAACTGCTTTAGGTGATATTGTTAAATGCTCCCCCGATGCTGATAAAAGCGGTTGTAGGACCGACATTTTTTTGATCGAAAGAATTTTTACACAGAAATGAATCGTAAATAGTAGATTTTTATACAAGTGGTGAAAACGTCTCTTTTTGCGTGACTGAACGGTTTGTCGAGTGGAATAAGTTCAAGTACGCAAAAACGTTTTTACCACGCGTAGAAAACGCTATTTTTTCTACGCTTGTATATATAAATGATAATATTTACAAATTTATCTACTAAAAACTTACAAAACGACATATCTAAATTTGACTGTGTCAAAAATAAACAAGATTGAATTTATGTATAGCATTTTTACCAGTTTAAAATAATGTTATTATTGTGTTCGCCTACAGATGGAATAATAACAGGCGAACACAATAATAACATTATTTTAGACTGGTAAAAATGCTATATATAAATACAACCTTGTTTATTTTTTACACATTCAAATTTAGATATGTCGTTTTGTAAGTTTTTAGTAGATGAATTTGACAATATGAATAATGAAAATAGTTCATATATTTTCTCTAAAAACCTTTACAGATATTACAGATATTTTTTTACCGACTGGAAGTCATCGTTTAAAGTATAAATTTGAAAAATTGTAGGTAAAGTTTCAATTAAAAACAAATATAAATTAATTTTTAGTAAAATTTATTTATTTAACAAATTTTTTTTATTTTTTTTTTTGGCGGAAAGAACTCAGAGAATATATTTTATATCTGACAGTTAATTATCGGAGGAAAAAATTATACGATTTATCTGATACAAATTTTATTTTATCGCTCCGATTTCTCCGATATAGAAAAAAACCACACTCATTATTAGTTTAATTAATTAACTACCCACAATTGATATAATGATTAGTTTCTATTCGATTCGATCAAAATATTCAAAATATTCAAACCCTTCAAAATACTGCGATATTGACAGAAATAAACACAGCAACCGAAACAACAACAGAAACAGTAAATCAAATTCAATCTCAAATATTCAATCCTTTAAATAACCACCACCTGTAGGCGACCACCGAAACTTATTTACTTTCAGTCCTAGCGACTGAAAACATTTTCAGTCACTACTTAGAAAAAGTTTCCCTTTCACATAGGTTTTACTATATATTAAAATGACATTTTCGTAGCTTGAAGTAGAAAAACACATTTTATCTACTATCATTCTGTCTGTAATGTCAAACTTTTTGACATTTGAAATAATATGCGTAAGATCTTATTTTACCACACTAATTATTATTACAGCATTATTTTACAGAACTCAGTTAGTTGGCTGTGATCATGTGAACATGATTTGAGGTTAAAACAGTAAAATCGTCTTAAAAAGCCAACTAACTGAGTTTTTTATTTTAGTTATTTAACACAGCCAATTAAGTGCCCATTATTATTTTACAATTTACAGAATTATTTTAAAATTATTTATTATATATATTTACAACAATATTTTTACAATTAGAAATTGTCTAGAAATTTAATGCAAAAATCCCATATAATGTAAAAACATTTCCATAATATGGAGTCTAATGACAGTGGAAAAATTCAACTTAAGTAAAATAAATAAGTGATGAAGAAGTTTCAACCTTGAAATTGTCATCGCCTCAACGGCGTAATCGATAGCGTGTCTGCCTAAGGATTCGAGCCGGGCACTGACGAGGGTAGGTTCGAATCCGATCCGAAACACGAAAAATCTGAATTGGAGTTTTTTTCTGAAAAAACTTCAAACCATACCTTTGAATTGAAAAAATTCCAATTACTTCTTTACTTACTTGAGTTTAATTGATCTCAAAAATCTAAAATACAATTAGAAATGTTAATTCCGGCTGATGTCAACGCCAAACAATTAATCGTGCCATTTCCATTACTATTAGCTTCTATTTCTTCATTAACACCAATAATTTTAGTAGCGATAGCTTGCTTATTCTCGATGTATGTTTCTTCATAACCTTCCGCAACAGTAGTGGATTTCCATCCCCCGTGTCTTTTTAAAGTGTTCATATCAGCACCTACATCAGCAAGTATAATGAAGCGGACGATCTGCGGAAACAATGACCTGTATAGCTCTCTGGATTTACCAAGCCTAAGTACTTGGCAATATCTTTTGGCAAACGGTCAAAAATATTTATTGCCACCGACTGCGCCGTACATTTACCATTTTTGTAGTTTTAAAAAAATCGATCATGTGTTGCAGATTTAGGGCGAAGACGATAGTATTTTCGAAAATTATCTAAGCAGTCATATCCCGGAATATTTCCCTTAGTGATTGCAAATTTTCTACGAATTTTGGTTTTAGTATTAGGTATGACAATTTTAATAAGCGTTTCCCTGTTACATATGTCAGAAAGCTTAAAATTCTTTAGTCCTTCTCTACAACATGCTCCAAAAAATACGAACAATTAAGGACACCTATGGAAATAATAATACTATGGTGTATGATATGGATGTGAAAATACTACCTTTGTTATCAAAAATTTCTTTGGGTTATATCCTTCCCTCTTTCTTTTTAAAAATGCAATTAATTAGTTGAATTTACTTATATCAACATTTTTCTTCATTGAGATTGTGCATCTCAACATGGAGTAATGTGTTCGACTTTTCTTTTTTAGACTTGCCTGCGAAATAGGCTAGCAAAATTCTCTTAGATACCTCCTTTATATTTTTTCCATTGCACTAATTTTCAAATTTTTTATACTCCATTTCGTATTTCACTTTTGATTTTGATTTAGTTATCGTGGTGGAAAGTTGAACTTTACAACCATAAAATAAAAACTCGTTGCTATATAAAACGTTGGTATATTTTTCTACTTTAGAACCCGCAAAATAATCGCCCGTTAAATAATTAAAATAATCATGAAATTAGAACACTAACAAATAAATTGTCTAGCGAGTTTAAGAATTCAAAAAATAATTTATTTTACAATTAAGTTGTGTAGTTGTGCGTAAAACGTTGCACATACCCTCAAGCTGAAAGCAAGATTACGCCCTTGGTTCAATAAAAGCCCTTGCTTCGCGTAGGGCTTCAAATTGAACGGTAGACGTAATCTTCTTCTTACTTCTTCACCCTCCATATCTAAATAACTATTTATGTTACCTTTTACTCCAAAGTTTTATACAGAAAATTACTCAAGGGGTTCTTTTGGATATGAAACTGCTTCTGTACAACTTCTGAGACTATTTTTTTAAATGGGGGAGCATTTGTTAGTTCTCTGGAGCATTTGTTAGTTATAAAAAGCTTCAAGGCTTATGTCGTACTGAATCCACTCAGGTTCACTTTTAGTCGTTTAGTAGGTTAATATTATTTAGAAACTTTATAAGTTATAAGTGATCTTTAATTTCCACACTAGTTTATCGAGTTGACTTTAATCAATAGAGAAAACTTCTACTTGCCTATAGCCTTACTGATTCCCCTTTTAAAGTGTCTAAGACAAAGTTTACTTAAATTATGTTGGGTATCAATGAAGAATTAAAGATAATAGTATTCTGTAAATATGTGTTCGTCAGGATTTTCTTTCCTCTCCAGGCTATATTTGAGCTGAGGCAAAAAACTACCCAGCACTTTCATTCTATTTCTAGTGACATAGGTTGGTGCACACACTATTAATAATCAGTGGTAAGCAAAAAATAAAAAAATCAACTCACGTGTTTTGTTGTTATCACTTATCAGAGCTTTCCCGGAACCATAAGGTATAATAAGAATTAACATCACTGAAGTTTTCCCGCTTAAGCAAGAACAAAATCTGGTATTTTTGAAAGTGGAGGATATGATGGCAATGCGGTATATAACATTGGTTAAATATGTTTTCTGTCACGAGCAAAATATCATAAATTAAAAACAAAGTAAAAATAAGTAATAACTGTTGGTTTCAATCGACACTTAAAAATTAAACACTCTAGATTAAAACTAATAAAAAATAATTTGTGCGCAGCGCAGAACTACTGTCTTCATCAATTTATGACATCTATATATCATAATAAATAAATATTAACGGTTTATGATAGTTTTATTGACATGTACATTGTACAATATATTTTAAAATATTATAAAATATTTTACGTGTCATTCAGTCAAAAACCATTCGTTATTTCTGATCTGAGTAAGAAGCAATTAGAATACATGAATGCACCTTTACACGTTGTAAAAGCATGTAGTCACAACATCTTTGAATTCTTAGATCTCGACAAATATCTTGTTTAACTTATAAAACTTACAATGTTTGGGTAGTTTAAAATTCTCGTTTAACCATTAAAAATGGAATAATAACGATAAGTAGTAGTGAGTGTGCAAATTTTTTAGCAAAATTATTGTTGTTGAAAGTAATACCGTATATACTTGTAAAATGTGGATATATATTAATTGTATATTTGCATAATAAAATGTATGTGTATGTAATTTACAGCACAGTTCATAGTTCATTTGTAAAACAACAAAACGTTTGTAGCTTAGTAAACAATTTTTGTACAACACTTAATTCTTTTAGTACTCACTTAGTAGTTAGTATTATTTAGTATCATCTTTTTGTATTCTGTAATTGCGTACAACTTTTTAATAAAAATTTGTAGAGAGCTTTCCATTGGGAATACACTTTACAAACGAAACGAACGACTTGCGTTTATGCCATTTCTCTCAAAAGCTAACTCAAAAGCTAACTCTCATTATCATGCAAGTTAACATCCATTTGTGTCACAAATTACTGATATTTTGTTACTAAACTCGCGTCATCGTCGGTAAATAGCAATAAATTTAAATGGTTCCAAAAATGGTTTTTCTGTCTAAGCACGTGCGAGAAAATAAAATTACTGCGAGTTTAGTTAATTAAAAAGAAATGATCATATGATTTGTAATTATGAATTGTATGTACAATAAACAATTGGTGCGGTTGGCAGTTACATAGTTAACTGGATAGCAACTTACACATGGGTGCAATTGATTTTTACGCAATTTATTAAAAAATTATACACTTTACAGCTCCTGGATACTGTTAAACCTGCATAACAAAAATTACATTAAATTAACGTGATTTATTTTTAAAATTTCATACAAACTTTTCAAAGAAACAAAATAAATGGTTATGATTCCCAAATTTCCACTTAAAATTTACCACTGCTAGAAAATGTCTGTTAGCCTACTGAAAACAAAAAAAAAAATACAAATACATATATGCTTTTATGTATTTATATTTTTTGGACATGGATAAAACAATAGTTTTGCTTAAGGTATCGACTATCGAGTTTGGTCTTATGGTGTAAAAAAATTATCGACTGCTTAGTGTTTGACTTATTACTACTTAGTTTTTGACTTAAAAAAGTAAATTTTTTTTTGTAATTTTCGCATCAAAGTTTTCGATTTATTACTTAAATTGTGTTTTTGTCAAAAATTATTCACGTAGAATAACATATAAGAGGATACATTTATTAATTTGTTTTTACTATAAATAGCTAGATATTTTAAACATTCAACCCGACGCAAGACT